>JAOQMP010000005.1:21320884-21346851 GCA_027563575.1 Erythroxylum pedicellare
ATGGGTAATTTGTGAATTGAGATATTGCAAGTTTCATAATTCGAGTAGGGTTTACAATTTAGGATTTAATGGTTATAACTCGAAAGAGAGTAATCAACCCTATGATTATCTAGAACCGACATCCCGTAAATACATAAATAGTTAGATTAGCATTAATAATAGGTAAAATCCCCTCTCTCATAACTTGATTAACTCTCTTGACAGATTTCCATTGTGACCTGTGTGACTGCTTAATTTAATTTTGCCTTGTTGAATTTTCCGCTATTTACTTTTGGTGTTCACTTATGCTATGTTTATTTCTTTTTATTCTTTTCTCTGAGCCTTAGACGATTTAGGATTAAGCTAGTATCCTCCTCGTGGGATCGACCCTTCAATACTACAAAGTATGACCTGTGCACTTGTGGATTATTGAGGGTTTTATATTGTAAAACTTGCTCAACAAGTGGCCATCTGATTCAGCTCTATATAGTGTTCAGTTGAAGTCCCCACACAATAACCAAAATCCATTCACTCTTTTATGAAAATCCAATTGATTGTTCCATAACTCCTTTCTTTAAAAAGCATGATTAGCACCGTATATAACCAAAGAGAAGATCTTGACTTTTCCTTAATGAATTTCCATTTAAAAAACTTGAACCTCCACAAATATAGGATCATACCCTATAATAATCCTTCCAAGAATATAGGCTTGGTAATTGGAGATAAATTTCTATCATGTATTAGAAACTTAAGATTTTCATATTTGATTTTAGTTTCCAAAAGATCAATAAACATGGATTAATATTAATGACAAAATCCTTCAAAGATGCCAAATTATTTGGGCAATTGATCCCCCTTACATTCTATGTAATAACTTTCATTGAGCAAAGAGTTTTATGGAACCTCTAACATGAAGCCTCTACCTTCGTTCCTTTTAGATTTTTGATCACCGATTGAAATTCCTCAATTAATGTTACATCTTCGCAATTATCACCCGAGGAAGGAGAGAATTGGATGCAATGTAACTTGCCCCTCATTATTCATTATGGATTTTTGTCCCTCTTTATTCACATCTATCAGTTCCTTCCCTGGATCCATCTCTTCAACTGAAGGGGCTAAAGTTTCAGCATGTTCTTTCTTAATAATAAGGGAAGAATTCGACCCTTCTAATATAAGAGTATGAGATCTGGCCTTTGTTATTTAACCTTACTTTAGATAATTCCTCATAGTCACCTCTTTGAAAGACCTTACCCATTGGAACCCACTTTTTACTTGGTGGCTAAGAGAGGTCTTCCATTGATAACGGACATACACAATTATCTTCAATAAGTGCTCCATCATGACCCAACCTCATAACCATAATACTTTTAGGTAGACCTCTTAAAATCTCCATGTTACTCACAATTTAGCATCTCCCAACCTCTTTCTGTTACCTAGGAAGCTCGCAATCATACTCAATCCCTTAGTTGTCCAATATTCAAGAGGAACATTAAACAAGTTCACCCACATAGGATAACTCTATTCCTATTAAGCTCAAACTGAAATCTTGGTTGCCATGGTTGTGAAAAGGAGGGAAAGCTAAAAATATGCCATGGACTCTCCTCAATGATCTTGAGAGCTTAAGCTTTAGAGGAGAAAATGAACATTAGATATTGATTTTTTGCCATAAGTATCTCTACTAGTACTTTATTCTTCCACATTGATGTAGCCCATTTCTGTATTGCAAGAAAGATAGGTCTCCTATCACAGAAGAACCCAACTAGAGCAATCTCCCAAGATTTGGCTCCCTCTTGAAGTGTTTCCAGGTATGGGGAAACAATAGCTCACTCATTCTTAACCTTGGGAGGACAGAAATGCAGAGAAAGTTCAATATTGCCTCCACCTAATACTTGTTTTCATGTTTTCCTCTCTCCATTATGCTACAGGCGGGTGAAGGGTTGTGAGGACTTGGGAGAGGATGGGGGTAATGGGGAAAAATCATCCCTGCACAACCCCTGCGAAGTTTCTGGTTTAGGAGATAAAATTCTGAACAGGAGCAGCTTTGGGAAAGTTAAAGTTTCAGATACCAAAAATAGGAAGGAGAAAAGTGGGAAAAGAGGAAAGACAAAAATACCCCAAAAATCTGAGAGAGAGCATACTAGGGAGTTGTCCATGACGAATGCAAATGATTCTACAAGATGGATTGGAACGAAGAAGAGGAAGACCAGTACAAGGATTAGAGGCAGAAGGTAGCAAAACAGACGAAGAGAATGGCTTGCCTTGCATTTGCTTCAGATTAAAAAAAAGCGGGGCTTAGAATCGTGTGATTTTATTATTTACGTTAATTTCATTGGTTCAAGCGCTGCTGGATGTTGGAAATGCCTTTTAAGTTCTTTAGAATTGACGTGTAACCCCAACGCTTAACCAGTCCAAAAAGACAAATGTATTTCTGCTAGGCCTTCCAGGTCTTCATCCCTCAATGCTATCCTTTCTAGGATAATTTTTATTTTTAGTTGATTTCATCGAGATCTAGTTACCATTCAATCTATCATAAGACGCAAATTTCAATCCTAGCGCCCTTTTGACTATGCAAGCCAGAGGATGAATCCCTGAAAAAGTTGCCATGCCGCCTACTCACAATCACCTGAATTAAGTAGAAGCTCAAACGCCATTGAAGCTTTTGAAGCTGTAACTTTAAAAAGCCAATGGAATGAACCTACGAAGCACCCTATATGCGAGCAACCTGAACTGCTCAAAAACTAGGGTCCCATTCTGTGGATCGTGCCCGTCCAAACCGAAACCTAACCCTAACAAAGGCATTGAGGTCATAAAATGGAAATGAAATGCACCTATGATATATAGATCTGTAAACTTGCTCTTCTCATTTTGTATGGAAAAAAATATAAGCATTAAGTGTCAAGAGACAAAGATAGAAGAGAATTTACATCTGAGGTCCAAGTGGCATTCTACTCATGATCTGCCGATAAACCGAAGGATTGGTGGACATGTTCAAAGTAGGCTCTGCTACAGGCTCCATCTTTGGTTCTCCCTTGGGCAACACAAACTCCATCTGATTCACGGGGCATTGCTGTGCTAAATATGAATGAACCGGCATAACAGGAATCTTGGGTTCACCAGGACGCAACCCAGCCATCAACCCTGTTTGATTCATTCCAAAGGAGAAGCTAGGGGAAGGTCCAAGCTGCTGCCTTCCAGGTAGACTCAAGGATCCAAATGGAGTAGACCCTTCAAACCTAGGAATCCTGTTGTGAACTTGTGATGGTTCAGGGCTGTGAGAGTGAGATTGAACAGCAGTAGTCCGTTGAACAGGCATGGCATTTGAATTGGAGTTGACGTGACTACTGTTCCGAGCAGCAGGAACATCATGATTGTGTTTCCCCTCATAAGTAGTTATCACTGATTTAAGGTCATGTGATGCCCTCTCCACATGCTTCCTAACTGCGCACCCTGCATTAGTACACTTGTAATAACTCCTGTATATAAGAAAAAGAAAAATAGTTTTAAGATGGCATCGGTAACTGAATTTCAAATGAATATTAGGGGAGTGGGAAGATTTCAGCATAAGATATAAAGCATTGATTTTACTACCTAGGATTTGGATTTCCTTTTACAACTTTCTGCCCATACTTGCGCCAGCGATATCCATCATCAAGAACATCTACTTCACTGGTTGTCTGGACCACAACTCTAGGCTCACGAATAGCTTTGGCGGTTCCACCCATCTCTCTTGCATAAGATTCAATTTTCCTGGGATTTCAAATAATGTGAGCAATCCTCACAGTCAAGAAAACTGCTTATTTGGTAAATTTACACAAACTATTGGGAACAGAATTCTAACCTCCTCTTTGATTCAAACTCATCCCCGTCACCATCATAGCCAACACTAGCATGTGTAGCCCGATCATCTTCATCTTCATCATTAGAGAAGGTAGATGAGGCATCTACTGCATCCCCCACTACTAAGTGAGCAGCACTTTGGGCCAGCACAGAGGAGGATGGATTTCCAAATTCAGGTTCTGCAGGTGCTAAAGATGTCACATCTACATTCTCATGCCTCCGTTCAGCAGCAGTTCCCTTTTGTGCGGTGCTCAAAATAGGATCATTATCAGTGGCACTGGGTGGACCAGTTTGATCAGGGAAGTCTAACTGCATGTCCATGAGTGGATTTGATGAACTGATTGCTGTCTGCCGATTGAGAGAAGGCTTGGGATGGTTGTGGGCGCCTTTATATATGATTTCTGTGATATGACCCTCAAGAGAACGTTCCACCTTTTTCTTAACTAGGCAATTTGTATGTGTGCACTTGTAGTAGCTACGTGGATACTCACTGCCTTTTACTTGTTTCTGTCCATATTTTCTCCAATTATATCCATCATCTGATGGTGTAACAACACCCACACCCGCAGACACAGAATCCCCACTAGCTCTTCGATCTCCTTCAACATCTTGCTGCCCATCAACAGGAGGAGATTGTCCAACACTGCCACCCAGTCTATCAAAGACTGCTACATCTGTAGCACAGGTCTTGGCTCCGTCATCCTTTTCAGGAGTTGATCTTGAGAGTTCTGCTTGAAAATCGGGAATATCCCTGCTCTGGGCCCGGAGTTTTGTTTGATCCACAACATGGGATGAAAGAGGATTCTCAGATTGGATTGAAACCTCAATACTGGGAAAAGATCTATGTGGAACACTGGATGGATTTATCTGCATGCAAAATGTAAAGGATTTAGAGGAATTAATTTACATCTGACCAATCTAATTCACATACTTTGTACCAATTTCCAACGGTGCTATTGTTTCTTAGGCTTAAGAGTGGGGCCTCTTCAGTGTTCAAAACTTACTAGGTTCAAATCCTGGTAGATGCATGGGGTGGGAGATTTTGTATATTTAAGTTTCCAAAAATTGCCAAGGCCAAGAAAAAATATGAGTATTTCACATATATTAGTTTTTCTTTAATCTCTGGAAGACTATCAGAAGTCCAAAATCTGATGCAACTTACTTTGCTAGTAGCACCAAGGAAAAATGAGGAAGTTGATTCCGTAACAGGCTTGAACTCGAAGGAAGATGAATTGAAGTCACCAAGCATATTATTGTTACCCCTGTCAGGGGGCTCAGTGATCAATCCAGAGCTCCTACTGCTACCATTTGGGACAAATGAAAATTTTCCAGTCGTAGGGGATGGCTGTGCCTGATAAGTGACATTTAGAAACATCATTTAATATGTGGAACAGCAACTCAGGAAATATTCAAAAGTGAGATTCATGGTACTAAGCTAAGTATTTATTTGAGCATCAAGTCAAAGACCTTGTTGTGGCTGTACTTTCAGACTTCAATCTCCAAAAATATAATTATAAGCTGTAGAATCTCCAATTTGCTAAACTAAACTGACAAGCTGACACAGTGACAAGTCATTACACATTGAGATTTCCAAAAGGATGGTCTTCTCTTCTAATTCCATTTACAGAAGGTCAGAGTCCTGATTAAAGAGTCGTAAACATAAACAAAAGCAGTTGATCTCAACATATAGTCTGTATCCAAGTGGCTGTGCAGCTATCAAATTTTCAATTGACTTGTCATTATAAGCACAGGATAGTAGAACATGAAACGCTTCACAACAAGGCAAATTGCAATTGTCTAATAAACATCAAAATCACCAAAAGTTAAGCTGATAATCCAAATTGAGGCTTCTTTAGTAAAAGAAAGCTTTAACAACCACCTTAAGAATAACTACTATAATGATTATCATAAAGAAGCAAACACTCATTCTGTCGAAAATCAAGTTATCCTTAAAACCCCTAAAGATTCTGAGTTTACCAGTGAGTTTGAAAGGAAAACTGGAGACTCTAACAAGGTTGTTGGGCTGAGACCAGGGGGGATAGTTAAGTTAGGAGATAGAATCTCTGGGTTCAGGGAGAGCTCAGCAGATCTGATACTTTGTGTGTTCAACCTTGGAGCATTAAACCCAGCTCTTGCCGCCATTCTTTCTACAAGAGCTCCACGAGAGCTTGATTTATTCCCAGAGAGCGAACCTAATTCGGTTAGTGGAGCACCAACAGTATGTGGAACATCCTTGTTGGAGTTTCCTCCTATCATCTGGCCTTGTGATCCAAAAATGAACCCTTCAGTTCTATTTTTTTCATGAGGATCCAAAGTTGTTCTTGAGGTTATATCGTCACCTAAGATTGGTGAGAAAAATGCCCCTGGGCTTGGACTAGGGGGCACCCAATGCTCAATTATAGCAACGTTATTGTCAATTCCAGCCATGCCTCAGCGTCTGGGTAAGCAGGAGCTCCTGAAAGGTTTAAACAAAAACCATTTCCAATGCTAAAATAAAAATTATGTCCCCATTGCTTACACAGAAATAATTAAAACCAAAAAGAAAGAAAAGGGAAGGGGCGTTACAATATTTTGCGAGCTGTAGTTGCAAAATGAGTGTTGAAGGAGGAGAAGAAAGGCGACGGCTTTGAGCCTTAGTTTGTTGTGCAAGCCGAAAACCGTTTGTTCACAAGACAAGACGAAAACCGTTTGTTCACAAGACAAGACTAAAACCTTTGATTGGGTGGCAGGACTCTCGAAATTTGTTAACGAAACTAGGACTTGGCTCTTCAATTATCCAATGATTCCATGGACGCCCTGTAGAAGAAATGCATAGACCCCAATCATTAACGCCTAATTCACACCCAAGAGTTGAACATGTGACATTGACGGGATGCTTTGCATACATGTATATATCGAAAGCCATAAGAAAATAGTGAACACAATGGATGGCTTTCTAACTACAACACCATTGTAGTGGCAATAATAATAACAATCACCCTTTTCATGCGTAACGAACTCTAAGCCCGGCACTAAAGGAGTTTCTGAGGAAATTGATCAAATGGAACCGTAGCAAACACCATAGCCAAAATTTGGACGGGTAGGGAATTGATATTTAGAGGAAGGATACTTGCATTTTCTCAATTATAGTATATCAAATTTTCCACTTTGTCATTTTATTATCAAACAAAAACCCAGAAGAAAAAACTTCAAGCTTGAGAATTTATACGGATCAAAAATGGATCGTTACTTGCCAAAGGTAAGCAGAATGCATAGATGTAAGGTATACATTAAAAAAAAAAATTTCCCAATATTCAAGGCAGAAAACAAGATAGAGTGTGTGTGGGGATGATTAAAAATGATTACCTGATTGATTGAGAGGATAGGCGGCTTAAGGGCAAAGACGCTGATATGGAAGAGACCCACTAACAGCAGCAGCAACACCACCGGCACCCACCCTGGAAGACCAAATGACCCCGACTCAGACTCAGACTCAGACTCAGAGGCAGCCCCCAGGCCCTTAATCAAAGTAATGGTTCCTTTTCTCACTTCATTTTGTCTGATTGAATTCAAAGGAAAGGAGCAAAGAGCGGGTGTTTTTTGGAGGCCGAACAAAACAAGGAAAGAAATGATACCTGTGATTTGATTAGATTCGAATTTAGAAAATTGCGATCTTGTTGTAAAGAAACAGAAATCAGGTAAATAAAATAAAATAAAAATAGAAAAGTGGTGGCAGAAGAGAAGATCGTGGAATTGGAATGATGACGGTGGGGTAGCAGCATCAGAAATGGATGGAATCTTTGAACAATGAAAAGGAAAAGCAGAGAGGGAAGGTGATAAAGTATAAGTTGAATAGATTTGTAGTTAACTAATTGAAAATTTTAATACAATTAAAGCTTGATGTGATGTCGTATCATATCAGAACGTGTACAACCGATGTTTATTTTTCATCTTATAATCAATACGATACAACATATGATGGTTGGTGGATTATTATTGTACTTTATTGAACATTCTGACTACTAATGAATGCTTAATGCAATTCTTTGTTACGATTAAGTTAGATATGTTCTTTATTTGGCTTATTGTTTAAATGATTAGGTATACAAAATTAACTTGCATGGTCTAGGAATCTTCAACATTGTCCGGCAATTGTCCCCATATGTTTATCTGATATTGAAATTGCAAGTAAAGTTGGTAATTGGTCTCCAATTTTTAATTTTTATTCCTTCTCACAGCAGGAGGTAATCCAATCCAAGCAGTAAAATTAGTTTTTTTTAGGATTTAAAAGGTTAAAATTTTAGTTGTTCATACTGAAATTATAATTCACTTCAATTCTAAACAATTAATTATATAATAATAAAATTACAGGTAGCTAACAAATATGGAGTAATAACATCTTCTTATAGTTTTTTAGGTATAGTTGCTAAAATTTTATTATTGTTTCAATATTGCATTGTAGCTATAGTTTGTATAGCAAGTAGAACCATTATATAATTGATACTTTAAACTCCCGTATCTTTGAATCTTAAGGAATCTTGTTACAATTTACAAGTGAAAATTTTGATATTTTCCATGAGGAATCATTCTCTTACTAATATATTTGTAGTGTTAAAATTTTTTTATCTATATATTATTTATGAAACAGAATATGCAATCAATGCAAGTCAAAATTGAATTATTGTCGAAAATGAGTTGATTTCTACAAATTTCCTAGCCAAAATGCAATAGTTTTTATCCCAATCTCTCTCAACCGCTCTAATAATGTTAATGTGCAAAGAATTCATGATTTTAGTGGTTTTATCAGATGAAACACTACCCATTAGTAGTTCCATAGTGGGGATAGAGGTAGGTAACTACCTTTTAGGGAGTAAACACACAATTTTAACTGTTTTTTATTTAGTCCCTTAATTGCAAAAATTTCAATTAAGTTCTTTGATTCATATTTTATTTTATATACCCATAATGGCGGACTAAGGGACTAATTCCAATAGCTCTCACTCGTACATAATGCGAGCGAAACCAAATATTATGACTAAAGCATAAGCACTTATATTTTATTACAGCTTTCATACAAGTAAGCAAGGGATGCAACTTGCATACACCGTGATATGAAGAACTCACAACTATATAACTGTTAGGTATATATAGTAGGACAAAGTAGAGCAAGTATGTTATACCCATATTTACTTTGTCATATTCATTCTTTTTAGACCCCAATTTACATATATACATCTCAATATGACACACTTATGGCATCTCCTATATTCTATCATGTGTTAGTTCAATTGGTTTTCTAGATATGCCTTGCTATACCGAATCATCCATAGCCATTGCAACATTCCAAGATAGCAATAATGAACTAAAATTTCTAGAATAAGTTAATGGTTAAGAGGTATAAATAAAATTGAGATTTACTTAATCTTAAGGGTCTCACGTAATGAAGAAGTAGAGATCAAATCTTCTATTACTTTCATAATTCAATTTTGTATATGTAATATTGAACATTTGCTATAGTATTCACTCTCCTTTCCTAATAGAGCGTATGCCTTACTTTTATTTTTTAAAAATATAATATCATACAAATGATAGTCCAAACATACTCAATGTTTGACTCTAGTCTACTAGATCTACTTATATTCTTTATAAACGAGACTCCACTTGGCATCTAAAGACAGATCAAATGAACTATGTGATTTGTTCTCTTTCATTCACCATTAATATTTATTTGTTATCTCTTTTTGAACATTTATCTAGGCGATTAAATTTTAAGTTTGAGCTCTCACTTAGGCATAAATATACTTTTATCTAGAAATAATTTCTTTTTTTTTGTCATAACAGTCATAAAGGCAATTGTTCATGTGAGAAGGCCAATTTATTTTGTCTGACATATCGTTACCTAGATACACGTATGCGTTTATATGTGTGTGTATATATATATATATATTTGAACCTTTGAACCATACAATAAATAATAGAAAAATATGGAATTTATTATAATAGTAAATCATTACATATTAGTTTATTGGTACACTAGTACATTAATATTTTTATGAGCCTGAAGTTCTCATGTGCATCTAAAGCACATCTCTAGGTACTGCCTTAGTGAAAAAATCTATAATCATATCATGTGTAGATATATATTGCATATTCACTTCCTTTTATGCAACCAAATCTCTCACAAAGATATACTTGGTGTCTATATGCATCATTTTTTCACGATTTTTGGGGTCTTTTGTAAATGAAATTATAGATTGATTACCATAATTCAACAAAATAGGACTTGATGAATCATCATTGATCCTTAAATGATTCAAAAATCTCTTAAGCCAAATTGGTTCTTGTATGATAGTTTAAAATGTGACAAACTCAGCTTTCATAATAGATGAGGCTACACATGTTTACTTCTTTCAACTCTATAAAGTGATGCCATTGTTTAGTAAGAAGGAAAATCCAGAAGTAGACATTTTGATGAGACCTTTGAATTCTCGAATAGATTTAGAAATTCACCAACAAGTGATCATGCCTTATCCAACATTCCTATCTGCATTTCTTTCTCTTTGGGCATAATGGAATGTTGACTAGCATGTGATCACTCCTTATCCAACATTCCTCCCCACACGTTTCTATTTAAGTAGGATGAGATATTGATTAGCACGTGCTTATGCCTTAACCAACATCCTTCTCTCCTAGATTTTGAAGAATTTGCTATTTTATTTTATTTATTTCTTATTTTACTCATTCTTTTTTATTCCTTTCATATTTCGTTTAGAACTTTTCCTAAGATTTATTTAAAGTTTTATATTTTATGTAGAACTCCTCCTAAGATTTATTAGAAGTTTTCGATTTTATCTAGAACTCTTCCTAAGATGAATTAGGGTTTACGTAAACCTATTTAAAAACTTTTGAAAGATATTAGCATAACTCTCCATTAATAATGTAAACCTATTTAAAAACTTTTGAAAGCTATTAACATAACTCTCCATTAATAAAATTTATTATTCTCTCCATTAATAAAATTTATTTTTCGTTGAGAATTTTTATTTTACAATTCTTGGATTGGAATTGTTTTGTTTATCCTTTCCATTATGTTAGGTGGTATCAGAGCTTTGAATCTCACAAAGCTTGTTCTTTTGACAATTGTAAATAATCCTCATGCCGACACTCAAGGATTACCTAATGTTTGGAGAAGAATTAAGGAACATGGGATAACTATTCATAATATTGGACAACATTTGGTTACAATCATGCGATGTGAGGGGATAATAATCAAAGATTTGGAAAATTAGCTGATAGGAAAGTTACCCTTGCACAACCTCAAATTCCAACATCTTTTATAGAAACTAGTGATTCCAATGATGAAGATGAAACCATCCTAAGAAGAGATAATCGTAGACTAGATAAGGAAGATTGTGAATAACCTAAGGGAGAAGAAGATGGATTTGATAAAGTTATTAGGAGATTAATGATTTCTAAAAAGAAGCATAAAATTTTTAATGACACCAATTATTTCACACTAAAGGTATGGTAAAAATTGATCTTTATGAGGTGATCATTAATGGAGGTAGCTAAGAGAATACCATTAATGGTTAAGAAGCTAAAGTTGTAGATCAATCCTCACCCCAAACCTTATAGCATCATATGGATTACAACTATTTGTGATATATAGAAAGGTGTAAAGTGTCATTCTCTATTTGTAAATACTCGGATGAACATTATTGTGATGTTGCCTATATATATATGTGTCAAATTTTATTTAGAAGACCATAGCAATATGAAGTCGATGCATATCACTTAGGAAAGGAGAATAGGTATTGATTTATGAAGAATGGTGAGAAGTATAAGTTATTATCTATAGGTGAAAAGAGAGTGGTGAAACCTAGTGAGATAAAGAATCTATTGTTAAAATTAGAAAATAATAGAGGAAGCTTTATGAATGAGACTAAAGAAACAAGGGAGATACACTTATTAATAACAAAAGGGGAAGAAGAGAGCGAAAAGAGAGAAGATGAGGTTCCTTTAAAAATGTAGCTAACTTTAGAAGAATTTGAGGATTTATTGTCCGATGAACTACCTAATGGATTACCTCTCATGAGAGATGTCCAACACCACATTAATTTAGTTCCTAGGGTTAGTTTAACTAACTTACCTCACTGCAATATAAGTACAAAGGAGAATGAGATCTTGAGGGAGGAATTAGAGGAGTTGATTAAAAAGGGGCATACTAGAGAGAATATGAGCCCATGTGTAGTTACTATTTTACTTACACCTAAAAAAAAATGGTTGTTAGAGGATGTATGAGGATAGCTGAGCCATTAACAAAATTACTATTGGTTTAGATTCCTTATCCTAAGGTTGAATGATATATTATATTAATTAATTGAGATAGTGATCTTTTCTAAGATTGATCTCAGGAGATTATGGGATAGGTAAAGAACTGTTTTTAAGACCTTGAGTATGAAAGTTGATGGTCTTAAGTATTTGAAGCATTTATATAAAAGTGACGGAGATTTTTGGGAGATATGGGACCTATGTTTGGTGAAAAAATCTCATGATGATTTTCATGTACATGATGGGTTTTTTGATGAAAAGAAATCAAAATTATCTTCAAAGAACTTCACTTAAGGAGAAGGTGATTAGAGAAATTCATGAGGAAGGCTTAGTTGGTCACCTTAGTAGAGACAAGACTCTTGAAGAGGTAAGAAAGAGATATTATTGCTTGATAATGAGGAGAGATATTTTTACTATTCTCAAGAGATGCCAAGTTTGTCAAGCTTATAACGGACTTGCACTAAATTGGGTCATTAACAACTCAAAGCAAGGCATAACTAATGCCATTCCTTTCTTTTTGTATCATTTTGAATCATTGTAACTATGAATGCAGAAGAATAACCTAGAACTCATTGTAATGTAGTGATAGTTTCATTTATAATTTATTAATCTTTTTTTTAAAGATCAAGTTAAGAAGAAAAATCAAGTAGTCTTGCTAAACTTGACCATTTGATATAATATGCATTACTTATAAAAAAAATCATAAATAAGGACATCTATATGTACATAACTACCAGCAAAATATCAATAATAAATTAAGTTTCTTCTGGTATTTATCACAAGTAAATGAAATCATTTTAATAAAAAATGATATAATAATTAGTGTTACTTTTGTTTTTACCTTTCTTTTATGATTATAGCATAAGAAATTATCAATGCCCACTTTAAACAAATTAATTGTGTTATATAATAGCTTTTAACAAATAATAACCATTTTAGCAACATGACACAATAATGTACTTTAGGTTATCATATTGTATGCATTCACTTTTTAAAAAATTACTTGTGTTATACAATAGATTTTAAATAATAGCGATTTTAGTAACATGACACAATAATGTACTTTAGGTTACCATATTGCATGCATTTATAAAAAGAGCAACTATGATAACATTGGCCTACTAAGCCAATTATGGATGAGATTGTGAATGGAATGTCTCCACCCTTGGTGATATGGAGTGAATAAGCAGGAGGGGGGAGTAATGTTAAAAAAGTTGGAGGCTACTTTAGTATTTTCACTAACAAATGTGGCTTAGGATATCTTGTTTTCTTTGCATGAATGATAGGAGTACTCATTGGGTCAAGAATTTCCAAGTCAAGACATGTAAGTAGTTGAGAAAACAGAATTAGTGTATAAAACTAAGTTAAGAAACAATTGTGTATATATCAATAATCCATATGCATTGGAACAAAAAGATCCATTCTTTTCCAAGACGAAGACAAATAATTAAGACAATTTAATTAAGTTGGAGTACAGATCAAGTGAGTGTATAGACTCTTGAAATGTTTACATGATATCAATGAGGCAATAAGGATTCGCCTGGTAACAGGAATTCCTAATAATAATACCAACCACAATATTTACATTAGAATCTACTACTGGTAACAGGAATTCTTAATAATAATACCAACCACAATATTTACATTAGAATCTACTACTACTTGTTGGTGTACGAGAAATATTATAAAAATGAAATAATGCTTGTAAACTAATGAAACTAATAAAAATATTCATTCTAAAAGTAAATATAAATAATGATGTAGTAAACGAAATAGTATCATTACCACAATACAACTAATGGTTTGTTTTTAGTCATCATTTATATGTGGTATACATGTGGGCCTGAAAACAATTAAGCTTTGTGAATATTTCATTGACCATATTATACATATCAATCAGATAGAGATTCTAAATGATACATGTTGGTTGTCATTGTAATGTTCTCTATGTTCTAGTACATACTTTTGATATGGAGGATGACAAAATGTCAGCATACATATATGTTCATTTCTAAACAAGAACAACAAACCAAACAAATAAGAAAAATAACACCACAAAACATAATGATTATCATTATATTTAAGAGAATGCAAAGTGATCCAGAATAATATCAAATGCATACATGTAATTACTTGATAAAGGAGTGACTAAAGATTAATGGCATAAGAGTTGGGCTCTTAGTAGACTATCGAATTTATAGGTAGTCTTCCAAAAAAATCCAAAAGGGACTAGACCATACAAGGCATATGAGATTTAGGTTGCTTTATAGTTCAAATTAAAGATGATAGATTAATTTAGTAAAGTCCTATAGCTCATGTATTTAAATCCAATTAAAATTGAAATTGCTATAAATTGAAAAGTTTGCGTAATGTCATTTATGGAGATTATGGCTTTAAAACTAGAAGCCAACGTTTGTAGAATTATTAAAATGCACCAGTCATTAAAGAAATCTTATCAGGAAGAGGGAGGAAGCACAATATGAGGAGAGGTAGATGCAACACATGAGGAGAGCTGGAGAGGCAGAGATAGCAATGGCGAGGGGCAAACTCTAGACTAACATCAAAACATAAAAGGATGCAACAAAAGACTAAAAAAGTAAGGATTGAAGAAGAAGAATGCAAACACAACTAAACGAAGGGATATGACATATAACTTGTTGTAAAACAACATCATTTTACACTATAAAAGCAATTGCTTCATAGTGTAGAATGATGTCGTTTTACATTATAAAAAATTGTCAAGTTTTGGGTTCAAATTGGCTTAGGCTCGTTGACTTTAGGTTGAGTTAGGTCAGATCGGACATAGACGCCAAGCCTAGCCATTAGGGACCAACAAAAATTATCTAAATGAAAAAAAAGAAACATACCTCAATAACATTTCAAGTAGTGCACTACATTGACACAACATCACTAATAAAAAATTAATGAAAAAGCTAGTTCTAAACTAGCTTTATGGTAATCTACCCAATTCCCATCGCCTTTAAAACACCTAATAATTATTTATCAGGAAACAAATTTGAAACCTTAAGAATGAGAAGAAAAATCTCTTCTCCATTGTCCCAAAACATACAGTTTAAGTTCATGGGCATAAACTACCTTTGCACTAAACACAATGCTTCAATTATTAGATATTACCATAATCCTGAACACAATTCTTAAAAAAAAACACAAATCAATCAACACACTAATAATGAACTTAGAATAATCAAGATATAAGTTCTCAAAATATTGCATAGTTAAGAGTAGCAAATGAATATTTTCTTCCATACAAAATGAAGACTTATAAGCAACATATTACTAGATGTTTTGCTCACTTAGAAATCCAAATAAAAAAGAAAATCAAAATCAACTTTCATTCTTGATGACATGGTAATACTCATACTTTTAACTACTTTATTTCTTTGAAAATGATGTAAATCTCAATTTTATTATAGTTTTTTTATATAGCCAAACATGATGTAGTCACAAACACAACATACGTACAGAACCACATATACAAATTAAATCCACTGTTTACACGTTTCGAGATAGATTATATTGTCTCATCTCTTTTATTACCTAACAAAACTATTGGCATAGTTGTGTTGTACTATTACTTTTAAACCTTAAAAGACTAATAAGGATTGTTAACTTTGTAGATGGTATAATATGCAGAAAGTAAAAGAAGACCAAGATTTTTACTTGGCTCGATAGCCTCAATTGCTATCTACATCCAAGGTTCCCACTTCCAGTTGTTTCAACTAGTGTGAAGAAAACTTGAGAAAGATTACAAGAGTATGGGTGTTCTTCTTGAACACTTGCAAAAAGTCTCCCACTCTCCTTAGTACACACAAGTTAGTACTCTAGCAACTCTAAATCCTTACTCTTAATTTCCACACTTTCACATTATTGAATACAGTGCAATGAAAATTACAGAAGTTTGTATTATGTCTTTGTGTTAACTCTGATGCATGATATTTGTTCCTTTTATATTGTGTTGCATGCAGAGACTTTCAGTAGAGACTTGCATGAATCAGAAATGTGGCATGTGCATCTCACGTAGGTGACTAATCCTTCAGCTTTTAATCTACATATCATGTTGTTTGAAGCTTCTGACTTATTGTAAACGATTGTGTATTGAGTTCAGTAGCTTAAGTAATACGACAGTGCTTTGATCCATTAGCTTTTGACTTGAATGTATCACGTGTGTCTGACTTTGCCTTGGCTTTTTCTTTTGTCAGAGTAGAACATTCGAGAGTATCTCTTCCTTCTCTCTTCGACTCCTTCAGAAACCAACACACATACATCTTCTGTCTTGAAAATTTTCATCTGTTTTTGTTGATTTGAGTGAAGTTTGGTGGAGTATAGGTTATTTCCATCACATTATTCCCTCCTACCCCATCAATCTTCACCCTTGATAAAAAATTTGAGAGTGATTTGTGAATCCAAAACCCCAATTTTTTCCCCATCAGTGAGATCGGATGGATCTACCTTCGAAATCAAGGGGCTTCTGTAATCTATAAGTAGTCCCTGCAAAAAATAAATTTCTTTTAAGTTAATATTTTTGTCCTGAAGACTGAAGGGTTTTGCTCACCTTTAATTTTCTCCAGGTTGAAGAAGCCTTATGCTATTTTATCCCTCACAAATTGGAGTCGAAACATCAACATGCTTGGACCTCTAATGCAAGACCGGGTCTTTACTCAGGTACAACACACTTTGACTGTCGGTGTAGATTATTGTTGTAGCTAGGTTAGGTTGGATTTCTCTTAGGATGCCTGCTAACCATTTTAATTCTTTTACCCCTTCTGTAATTGCATAAAACTCTGCTTCTGTAGTTGAGAGTGATACAATTGACTGTTGTTGTACCTTCCAACTGATTTTGTTTCTTGTTAGTGTAAAGTAGTATGCAGAGATTGATTTTCTTGTGTCTTTATCTACTACATAGTCTGCATCTACATATCCATATAGGCTTAAACTGTTGATTTTAGCTAGCTTAGCTTTAGTGAAACATAATCCATAGCTTAGGGTTCCAGCAAGGTATCTGAAGACATTCTTCAATCCTTGCTAATGCTCAAAGCCAGGATTAAACATGAACTTGCTTAGAATGCTAATAGCATGGGCAAGATCAGGTCTGGTACAGAGAATCATAGACATGATGCAACCAACTCCAACATCATAGGGGTATTTTAACATAGCTATCTTTTCTTCTTCAGTTTAGGGGCTCTTATCAGTAACCATTTGAAGATGTGAACTCATAGGAATAGAGGTAGGTTTTGCCATTTCCATGTTGAACTGAGTTAATACCTTTTGGATGTAGCTTTGTTGAGTTAACCATAGTTTTCCTTCCCTCCTATTCCTTATAATTTGCATCCCTAGTAACTTCTAAGCTTCTCCTAAGTCTTTCATTTCAAAATGTTTGCTCAGAGTGTTCTTTACTTCAATTATTCTACCTAGCTCTTTTCTATCAATAATCATCAAGTCATCTACACAGATTAGCATGAAGATGGCTTCTGTCCCTCCTAAGTTCTTGTAGTATAAGCAGTAGTCATAGGCACTTCTTACAAAGTTCATCTCACTAGCTATTTCATGGAACTTCTTGTTCAATTGTCTAGGTGCTTACTTCAGGCCATATAGGGACTTCTAAAGTAAATAGACCTAATTAGACTTATCTTTGTCTACAAAACCAACTGGTTGTTTCATATAGATAGTCTCCTCTAGCTTTCTATATAGGAAGGCTGTCTTGACATCCATTTGATGGATTTTCTAATCATAAACAATAGCTAATACTAGAATGAGTCTGATTATCTTAAATTTGACTACTGGTGGGAATATTTCTTTATAGTCAACTCCTTCTTTATGCCTATACCCCATAGCTACAAGTCTTGCTTTGTAGATATTTGGTTCAGCTGCTGTTATTCCTTCTTTTAGCTTGAATAACCATCTATTCTCCATCAATTTGACTTTAGGAGGTCTAGGCACTAAAGTCCAAGTCATATTCTTCATCAGAGAAGAATAATCTTTTTCATAAGCCTCCTTCCACTATTTAGCATCACTTTTAGTCATGGCTTCTTCAAAAGTTTCAGCAGCCTTGTATTCAATACCTTCAGCCACAAGGTAGCATATTCAACCAAGTTTGAGTCAATGTACCTCCTATTAGGGATTATTTGTCTTAGCTGCCTATCCCTTGTGAGTTGATGGTCTTGTATGCTTCCTTGTTCATCAGCTGAAGTTGTTTGTGGGGTTTCTTCTTCACCCACACCTTCAGTCTCTTCTCTTCTTTGTTCATGATGTGTTGAGCCTTGCATAGGCTCCACATCGATAGGTTGTGGAGTGCCACCTTCTTTATTTTCTAGTGGCACATAAAAAGGGACTAATTAGTTCAATGACCCTAAGTTCTCCTTAATTTCCCTTTGATAGTCTGAATTTGAAGAATTCTTGTTCAGCAGAGGGAATTCATCTTCCTTGAAGATGACATCTTTGCTTATGATAGTTTTATAGCCTCTCTTTTGAAGTAGTAAGATCTTGTATCCCTTAACCCCTTCTGGATAGCCTAGGAAAACTCCCTTGATTGCTTTAGGTTGTAATTTTCCCTCTTTTTGATGTGCATAAGCTACACATCCGAAAGTCCTAAAGTGAGTAAGGTTTCTTACTATTCCAAATCTCTTGTGGAGTCTTATAATCATTAGCAGATGTGGGGAGCCTATTAACTAGGTAGGCTGCTGTCCTAATTGCTTCTCCTCACAAAGAGTGTGAGCAACCCGAAGAGAGTAACATGCACCTTGTTTTTTCTATGAGAGTTCTATTGAGTCTCTTAGCAACTCCATTATGTTGAGGTGTAGATCTTACTGTTTTGTGCCTTAGGATTCTTTTCTTGCTACAATATTTCTCAAACTTTTTATTGCAGTATTCTAATCCATTGTCAGTACTTAGGCATCTTAACTTCTTCCTAGTCTGATTTTCCATAAGTGTATGCCATCTTATGAAATTCTCTAGTGCTTCATCCTTTCTCTTCATAGGATATACCTAACACTTCCTAGATCTGTCATCAATAATGGACATGAAGTATAAGTTCCCTCCTATTGTAAGCACTTGAGTTAGCCCCCAGAGATCACTGTGAGTATATTCCATGATCACTGTGGCTCTCTGAGCTCCCTTTTGAAAACCTGATCTGTGATGCTTTCCTAGTACACAAGATTCACAGAATTCCAACTTCTGTAGGTTTTGATTAGGGATTAAACCTTGTTTAAAGAGATGGAACAAGCTTTTATTCCCTGTATGACCCAACCTTGGATGCCATTGCTTAGTTGGTTCATGATTTTCATTTTCTGAAATTTGATTGACTTCTGTTGAGCCTATAACATAGTATAGCCCACTGCTTTCCACCCCTCTAATAATGACTCTACCATCCCTTAGGATTTCTTTGAGTCTATCTTTTGATCTGATCTGAAAACCTTACTTATCAAACAAACTTTCAGAAATCAGATTCCTCCTTATTCCAGGCACAAATCTGACATTACTTAGGATCCTTCTCTTTCTATCAAACATGTTGATGGAAACATTTCTAATCCCCTCTATCCTTTGTTGCCCAGAATATGCCATTTTAACCTTGGCAGTGACTAGTTTAAATGTAGTGAACCAGTCTCTATGAGGAGTGACATGTATTGTACACCCTGAATCAAAAATACACTCTCTACTAAGGTCTTCACTGTCTTTATTGATAGCTAGAATCTCATCACCACTTGAGTCTTCTGGTTTCCCCACATTCCCTGTATCTCCACTTTTTGTAGCCTTATCCCTCTTCTTCTTTCTCCAATCCCCTGTAAAATGTCCCTTTTTATCACAGTAAAAGTACTTCTTTCCTTTTCTCTTTTTCTTCTTTTCATCACCTTCCTTGGTATGCTTATCCTTTCCACTTCCCTTCTGCCACTTTCCTTTCTTGCTATTTTTCTTATAAGACTTCTTTTCACGATTGTTCTCTACAAACATCACTTCTACCTCTTTCTTAAAAGGGTTAACATCCACTATTTCTTCCATTAGTGAGTCTAACACCATCTTTACAGTGAGGGATCCTCCACTAGCATGCTTAATTAACTTCTTGAATGCACTGAATTCAGAAGGTAAGGCCTTTAGAATCACTACAGTTTGATGCTCTTCAGATATTTTTTCATCTGTAGCTTCTAAATCTTGAACTAGCTTAAAGAAATAGTCTAAATTGTCATCTAAGGAGACAGAGGTATTCATCTTGTAGTTAGCGAGATTTTGAAGAAGTGTCATCTTATTAGGAAGACACTTCTTTGCATAAAATTCATCAAGTTTAGTTCAAAGCTTCTGTGTAGTGTTACAATTCTGCACTTTTCTTATCATTGTTGGTGATAAATGAAGCATTAACTTGCAATGTGCAAGTCTTTGCATTTTGAGTTTTTTTACTGGATCAGTCTCAAGATCATACTAATCTTCTATAGCTCCATAACAATCATGTGATTCAAGAAGAGCTTGCATCTGGAGTTTCCAGATGGTAAAGTCTTCTTTTCCAGTAAATACATCCATTTCTTTTCCTACCATTGTAACTGTAGTTTAAAGAACTAAAAGACTTTATACTTACTGACTGTTCTTGATGATTCTTTAATTCTTGGAGTGATCAAGAAATGCTCTAGGAAGTTTCTGAATGCTCTGATACCACTTATGTTGGGATAGTTGTATTGTACTGTTACTTTTAAACCTTAAAAGACTGATAAAGATTGTTGACTTTGCAGATGGTATAATATGCAGAAAGTAAAAGAAGACCAAGATTTTTACTTGGTTCGATAGCCTTAATTGCTATCTACATCCAAGGTTCCCACTTTCAGTAGTTTCAACTAGTGTGAAGAAAACTTAAGAAAGATTACAAGAGTATAAGTGTTCATCTTGAACATTTGCAAAGAGTCTCCCACTCTCCTTAGTACTCACAAGTTAGTACTCTAGCAACTCTCAATCC
Source organism: Erythroxylum pedicellare (assembly GCA_027563575.1). Taxonomy (NCBI): domain Eukaryota; kingdom Viridiplantae; phylum Streptophyta; class Magnoliopsida; order Malpighiales; family Erythroxylaceae; genus Erythroxylum; species Erythroxylum pedicellare. The sequence continues at coordinate 21,341,964 of JAOQMP010000005.1, forward strand.
TTACTCTTAGTTTCCACACTCTCAAATTATTGAATACAGTGCAATGAAAATTATAAAAGTTTTGTATTCTGTCTGTGTTAACTCTGATGCATGATATCTGCTCCTTTTATATTGTGTCTCATGCAGAGACTTTCGGTAGAGACTTGCATGAATCAGACATGTGGCATGTGCATCTCACATGGGTGACTAATCCTTCAGCTTTTAATCTGCGTATCATGTTGTTTGCAACTACGTTTTGTTTGAACCTTTTGACTTATTGTCAACGATTGTGTATTGAGTTTAGTAGCTTAAGTAATACGACAGTTTTTTGATCCATTAGCTTCTGACTTGAATGTATCACATGTGTCTGAGTTTGCCTTAGCTTTTGTTTTTGTCTGAATAAAACATTCGAGAGTATCTCTTCCTTCTCTCTTCGACTCTTTCGGACACCAACACACATACATCTTCTATCTTCAAATTTTTCATCTACTTTTGTTGATTCTGAGTGAAGTTTGGTAGAGTATAGGTAATTTTCATCACAAAAACAAACACACACGTGCGCGTGCGCGTGCGTGTGTGGAAGTATCTTTATCTATAACTAAAGATATAAGATAGGATATGAAAATTGAACTAAGAAAATGTCTCGTGAATGAGAATAAGTAAATGAAAATGAATATTGGTCAACGACGAAGAGTCTGCCAAGAATGAAAAACAAAGTCAGTTAATCAAGAAAAGAAAAATCCCCAACAAAAGAGATTAAGGATGTGGGAGACAATTAGGAACAGATAAAAGTCACCAAAGCCTGAAGAAGTCAGAAAGGACATAATTTCCGGATCAATTATGATTCTTTTTAGGAATTTATTGTGTATTAAAAATTTCTACTTAAAAGAGCTCAATTAAGATAAAATCATATTATGTAAATTAAATTTAATTAAGGTTTATTAAAATTAAACAAATTTATTAAATTTAATTTAATCAAATATATGTCATAGAATACGCGTGATACAATAAAATTAACATATTTACCTCAATAGAACGAAATTTCATCAAGTTTAAATTAAACATTTTACAAGTATCAAAGTTCATTTTAAATGCTCTAAGATGTTTAAGAACACTATAAAAAGTTGACTTCTTTTAATAAAAATATTTAAATTAAATTACACTTTTTTGCCAAAAGAAAAAAGTAAAAAACTTGGAATCACCATCAGCTGCCATTTCCTTGGGCTCTCTGTATTTGTCTTTTCGCTAACCTACTTTCTGTTTCTAACAGCAATTGTTGTGCAATAAACAATTACAGTAATTCTTGGTAATCTTCTTTAGACATCATGAATTCCAGCTAACATGTATACACATGCATTAACTTCTCTTGGGAAATAAAAGAAGCCCCGCATCATCTCACATTCACAGCAACTCTCCAAGGAACTTGAATCAGCAAGCTAATGGCCATTTCCCATCGTCTCCTCAAGATCACTCTCTCGTCTAAGCTCATAAACTAACTTCTTATGAGCCATCTCCTCTCTGTTCCACATGACAGTTCTATTTTAGCCTATGTAGAAGAGAATAGTCTGACTAAGAAAAGTCAAGACAGCATTCTAAGAAAAGAAGCAAAGGAAATTTCTTGAGAAATTGAAACCATAAGACATGAATCAGCCACGAAGAATAAAACAAGTTATATCAAATACTCGTATAGAGTCTTGAGACTAATAAGGACCTGACACACTTCCATATAGAATCGTAGTGTAGAACACCAACAAGCCTTCGCTTCCTTTCTTTATGCAAACCTCCCTGATGCTTGACCACCGGCAACTGCTTGATCCCTTTAGCCTCCATAAGCTCCTTGGCAATTGCCAAATCAGTGTCCGGATAACAAGTAAGAAGCCCACGATTTTGCCCCCGATAGGTTATCCCTCGAGTACATACTGAGGAAACAAGCGCAGTATTTACCTATGAAAAGAATTACATTAACACTTCGCCCATCTTCAAAGAAATGTGATAAGTTAAACAAAAAAGAGCAAGTAGCAATAGACTAGCAAAGCCACAAAGAATGTACAAAGCGGATACACTATGTAATACCTTCTACATGGAACATCATAAAAATATATTGGACTGCTTATCTTTATCTTTTTCACTTTTGTTTATTTCTTTTTCCTTCAATTTTGGAAAAGAACTGAAGTGGGATGGGAGTGCAGGTGGGGAGGGGGAGCGCAGGTATCAGAGAGAATATAGGAGCAGGGTTGTAAACAACAAAAAAGGATAAAACGATAAGAATATCCATACATCAAGAATATTTGAGTCATCCTTGGAGCCATCATCCGAATTTCTGGACAGTCGTCTAATGTCACCATATGTTAGGATTCCTTCCAGTAAATCTTCATCATTTACCACCAGCAAACAGTTCTCTTTGCTTTCATGCATATATTTTATTGCCTCTTTCAGGGTTAAGGCCATTGGTACCTTGGCATAACTTTCTGTCATTGCCCCAGAGACCTAGCAACAAGCAAAGGTAAAAAGCTAAGACTTAAAAACAGAAGGAATTATACTGGTCAAGGAGCTGAAAAACAAAATGATTACATAATAAAATGTAAGGCCACGTCCATTACACAATGAAAAATCTCAAACCTTTAGATCTTCCAAAAGCAAATCCTCATTGATGGCATCAACACCTGTAGCATCTTCAACGACTGATAGTTCAAGATCGCCTTCAGCATCATTCCTTCTCCAAAAAGTTTCATTTTCATCTTCAGCATTTGAGACAGAAGAATAACCTCTTCCCAAGATATGAGTATCGGAAGTTTCACTCTCCTTGACTTGGTTGGTGACAGAAGGAACCCATATTGCTAATCCAACAGCCCCCTGAAATTGCAGTAAACAGGAAAATAGCATTGTATGAAGATATGTTGGCCAAAGCATTCCTCCAAATAAGTCCAGCAGATAACAGTACTAAGAAAAGTTGGGAGGGTAGATAATCCTTAATCAGACTACTTATCCAAGGAGCAAAAGCAGGAAAACTTCCTTAAATCTACAGCCTTCTAGAGACATTCATTAAAAAATATCTGCAAAGCAACAAAATGATTACCATGAGGGGGAGGATTATTCTGTAGTCCTTTGTCAATTCAAACAAAAGAAGAACTGATGTCAATGGCACTGAACAAACTGAAGCTAAAGTAGCGGCCATTCCAACCTAGAGAGAAACAATGTAAGTATTTTAATCATCTTAACAGATTCCAAGATTATATTTAGCAAGTACAAAGGGAGTACCAATGCATACGCCTGTGGCTGGGCAACAGCAGCATTTCCTGGAATGGCTGAATTAATCAGTTCTGCAGCTGAACCACCAAATACAGCACCAACAGCAGCACCAATCATCAAACTTGGTGCATAAAGGCCGCCTACCAGCCCTGAACCCTTGCACAGAGCTGTAGCCACAACTTTGGCCGCTGCTAGTTGGGTTAGCAGCCAGATGCCAGGAGCTGAAGCACTTTTCCCAGTATGCAAGATTTCTTCAACATTCGTAAAACCCCAGTATAATATTCCAGGATATTTGAGCGCAATCATCCCCGCTCCTAAACCGCCTAGAGCAGGACATACAACAGCAGGAAGGCTAAATTTACCCTTTATGAACTCAAATGACTTTGTAAACCAAGTGACCAAGCGGGTGAAGACCACACTTACAGCACCACATAGCATGCCCAAGATAAGGTATAAGGGTAATTCTGCATGATAGAGATTTATATTGTTAGAGTGACATCAATTGCTAGTGGAGATGGAAATGAGTTGGGCTGGCAACCAATCCCTAGAACTTGAGATCCGAACCCGGCCTCAAGCCTGAGCAAACCACCCAAAAAAATGTTGTTTTGGGCTTTAGTTTCTGTAAACTTAAACCCAAAACGATGTTGTGTTAATCAGGCTATCGGGCATTTTGGGCCAAGCCTTGGGCCAGACCCTCAAGCATAAGCCTGGCCTGAAGCTAGGTCAAACTAGGCCTAACTTGTTGACTTCATGCCAGGCTAAGACCAGGCCCAACTGCCATACATAATTGCTAGCTAATGTCAAAATGTCTCTCCTTTTCAGCACACTATCAAGAACTATTGCCAAATTAAATTTTGGTTTTGAGAGGGTGAAAAAGAGTAACTAAGATAAGGAATAGAAAAACAAAAAGAAGAGAGGTCCAATTAATTCAGTGTGTCACACAGTATAGCTTTCCATGTTACTTAACAAGCCACCGAATCGTAGCAAGAAAGCTCATGATCCTAAAGCAAATGAGCTAAAGTTAAAAGTTTTAACATTGAGATTTTGAATTGGGTATACCTAAATACAAAGAGCAACTTTCTCAAGAACAAAAGGTTAAATAATGAAATACACAGATACATGCAAGTTATGCCAGGCACAGAAACACGTGTATGCAAGAAGCCAAATCCAGATACAGAAATAAATACATTACAAATTAGAAGTTTGTACCAGCAGCAGATTTTAGGTCATATGCTGGCACAGTAAAAGCTGACTGTGTCCCAAGTGATGCATTAGATACAGTTGACGAGATAACAGAAGCCAATATTATCATGGCTGTTGTAAATGGAGGTGAATTTTCAGCATGCTCTGGCCTCAACACAGTTTCAATTGCAAAGAAACAACCTGCAACGGCAGCATTGAAACCTGAAGGAGAAAAGGCGAAGGAAAATTTAATAAAATCAAAATAGGAAACCCATCCCTCAAAAAAGAATTCACAGAAAAAGATCATTGTTATGCACTAAATCCCAAAAGTTCCTGATAAATGAAGAAGGATCAATGAAAAATATGTCGGTAAAGAAAAGTAGATAAAAATTGGAATTCAGATTCGATGAGAAGATACGGTTTCTCTCAATTAAAATCGAGTGTTATGTGGAACAAAATGGCACAAAATGATGATCAA
>JAOQMP010000005.1:21375308-21391019 GCA_027563575.1 Erythroxylum pedicellare
AGTAACACATTGTCCTCAATATGAGAAGGATATGAACAAGCACAAAAGGGGGAATGAAACAATATGCAGAAGGCAATAGAACAAAATACTAACAAAAATGAAAAGAAAAGGGTTAGAACACGAATCCATCATGGTGACTAAGGTAGTGATGTGTTGGAGGCAGAGAATAAATGCACTTGATGTCGAGCTGGCTTTCCTATCTTAGAATTGATTCAGAGAGAATAAGAGAATTAGTAGGGCAATGCATTCCAAATCATTGATATTTATTTACGAAAATGAAACAACTTTAATTGGATAACAATTTAAATCTACCCTAAATATGCTAATTTATCATTGATATTTCCTTTGCTTCCATACTTTTCATTCAAATTCAATTTTATAGCCTGTGAGTAAGCTACAAATTGCAAAATGATCAGAAGGACAATATTGATAAAGTTGAGAAAATCAATTAATTTTAATAATGTCCTTTTCACTAATAGACTGTCAATAAAATGGGGAATAACGAAACTCCCTGAATCGTCTATTAAGTCTAGCAGTTTTTTTGGTAAAAAGGTGAGCTGCTCTTATTCTTCCTTAGTCACTCCCTTTTCTTCTTCTTCTTTTTTTGCTTCATGAACAGAGATTCATAGCTTCTTCAAACATTGTGATCTATTCTTCTTCCTCATGCTCCTTTGAAGATTCGACATCATCAACTCTTATAAATGGTATTCTTGGTGGGTAAGGCAGAGGAGGAACATGGGGAGGGTCCTCATTCTTTTCTTCATTCTTTTTCTACTTCTCTTGGTCTTCTACAGAGTGAGTTTCAGCTAGTCTATTTGTTAGTTCTCTTAACTCTTTTCCACTCCTAAGTGTGATAGCCTTAACTTGCTCTCTTGGATATACTTCCGTGTTGATTGAAATACTTCCCACAATTTTTATAAGTAACACTTTGACAAGTTGTTCCACTTGAACTTCTAGGCTGAGAATAGAAGAGGTATGAGTTCTTGTTACTTAGTTAATTTGCTTTTCTAACCTTTTTTGGGCCTCATCCATACTTATGAGCTTGACAATCATCTTGTTCAGTTTGGAATCATAGTCATTGTATTTATCATGTTCATATCCATGTGAACCTTGATTTCTAAACTGAATCTTAGTATTGTTAGACCAATGAAATTTTGGGTGGTTATGCCACCCTGACTGGTATATGTTGGAATAAAGATTGCAATCTCCCCGACCAACTTGTGCTTCATTAAATTTGAATTGCTCCACATAGTTTTCCCTAAAGAAGAAATCAGTTGTGATATAGCTCTCTTGTCCATATGGCTTATATTCGTGCTGCATTACTGTAACTGAACAGGAAGAGGTGGCTTTCAGGCTATTCAATTGCTTGGTTAGGTTGCTGATCTCAGCCTACAATGTTTTTATTTCATTTGCAGCAATAATTATTCCTCCTAGGTCCCAAAAGGTTGGCTGCTATCTACTTCATTCTTGATGTCTAAAGAAAACTAGTGTATGCCATGTCTTCTAACAGATTGTATGTTGCTTCAACTGTTTTCCTCATGAATGATCCTCCAACAACTGCGTCTGCGGTGCTCCTTGTGGGTGGATTAACTCTAGTGTAGAAGGTTTTCAATAGGAACTTGTTCGGTAGGTTATGAAGAGGACAACTCTCTTGTAACTCCTTATATGGCTCTCACGCTTCATATAAAGACCCCCCGTCATTTTACTAGAAATTGATAATTTCCTTTATTAGTCTTATTGTCTTATTTAAATAGAAATACTTATCTAGAAAAACTCACACCAACTACTCCCGGGTTGTAATGTTGGATGGGTGGAGAGAATTCAACCAGGTTGTAGCTTGATCTTTAAGTGTAAAAGGAAAAAGCCTCATCCTACAACATCCTCTGACATCTCAATATATCAGAAGGTGTCGCAAATTTCTAAGAAATTAGCTAAATGAGCATTGGGATCCTTATTAGTTAACTCGTAAAATTGCACATTGGTTCGCAACATGTTTAATAGTGATGATTTGATCTCGAACGTATTCACTTGCACCAGTGGTCATGTAATCCCTTGACAATGTGTATTGAGTTGTGGCCTCATAATGTCTATAAGGGTTTGTCACTCTCTATGATGTATTTCCTCCACCATCGTTCTTTCCCTCTCTTTTTATCATCAAACTCTTAAGATTCCCTATTGTTGTTTAGTGATATCCAAGTTGATATGTTATCTACTTTATGCCAGCTTTTTTTCCACAAAAGATGGTGAAAAGCTTTAGACTAAAAGAATTAAACTAATTTATACCTCCCCAGCAACGGTACCAAAAACTTGATCGTGTCGTTTGAGCTTTAAAATTTATAAGCCCTCAAATACCACAAGGGAACAGGTCATGTCTATAATTTATGAGGTTTCGATCCCACAACGAGGGTACTAACCTAATCCTAAGTTGTCTAAGGCTTAAAGGAAAGAATAAAAAGAAATAAAAATTGCACAAGTGAATATGGAAAGTAAATATGATAAATTGATTCAAGAATTGTAAGTGGAAATTTCAACAAAACAAAATTAAACTGAGCAGTTACATAGGTCACAGTGGAAATCCATCAAAAGAGTTAATCAAGTAATAAATAGGGGATTTTACTTATCATTGATGTTAATCTAGCCATTTATGTATTTACGAGGTGTCAGTTTTAGATGATCATAGGGTTGATTACTTTCTCTCGAGTTATAACCATTAAACCTTAAATTGTAAACCCTAATCAAATTATGGAACTTGCAATCTCACAATTCACAAATTACCCATAATTCTAATTAGTTCTAAGGCTCTCTAATAAACAATCGAGTCTTACATAGGATTGCCCTATATGAAATTACCGACTATATTGACTAAGTGGTCAATTAGATCACCTAACTCTCATTAATTCAATCTAATCATTTTTATCTGGCTCACTCTCTCGGTTTGTTACCAAAACATGCAAATACATTAATTAATCACAACACCCAAACTAATAAATACAAAAATAACTAAATCAACATTAACTAAGAGTAAAATCCTGAAGGAAAGTTCAGAAAATTATCAACACCAAAATCCATTTCTATATAATCCATCTCAACTTTGTGCATTTAAATGAAAAATGAAATGAAGAGAAAATGGAACTTAGGTTGGACAAATCAAGAAGGCAACAACGTCGGGATACCACCTGATCTGGGGAGTAGCAGCGTTAGGATCCACGTCTTCTTCCTCCTTCTTCCTCTTCTTCTTCTCTCCCTCTTTTCTTTTTCTCTCTCCTTAGGGTTTCCAAGAGTGGTTGAATGTAAAGATCCCTTTCTCTACCTCTTTCGCTTCTTTTTATATCCTCTTGTGTTCTATGGTCCGAAAGATCCAAAAAATCGCTCAAAACTTGACGTTCTTAAGTGTCTATATGTCTGTCCGGTGCAGCCACGATCGTGCCAAACATCTTAGACTTATATCACGATCGTAGGTCATTGTTTCAGCTCTAGTGTTTTCTGAAACTCCTTCATTCTTTGATATTGACCCTGAAACACTAGCAAACACATCAAGGTACTGGAGAAACATAATATTTAAGCTTAAAACTTGTACTAACCTATAAAACACTTAAAACAAAAATAAACAACTAACACAATTCTAACCTAAACACATACTAAATGATCGAATTAATGGCTAAACATGTATCAAACTATGCCCTAAAACACGATGTAATTTACATTTATCAGCTCTCCGTTCACTCTAACAACTATGTTAAAAGAATGAAACAAAATGTTGCTTTTATACTCATTTAATGGATTGTCATGTCACCTTATTTATCATCACTAATGACTCATCAAACACATCTCATTTTCTCATTAGTCACCTCTAATGACTCATCAATCCACTGATATCATATAAAAAGACGAAATTACCCTTTAATGCATTCAATTCACCAATTAACCAAATTAAATCCCAAAAATATCTCACAACCATCTTATTATCAAATTGACCGTGAAATACTCTAATTACGGTCAATACTTATTGATTGGATGCTTTTAAAATTTTTGAATGGGTTTAAAATCATCAATACCTATTATTTTTTCAAAAAGGGTATTTTAACCCTAAACTTTCAGAACTCCCGAAATTCATCCGATCGGGCTTATTTTTGATCAATTTCAATATTATTAGACTCTAATACCTATTCCATAAAATTTTCAAATTTTCGAGGTTGGGTCCCTAAAATCACTATTTTAGTGAAAATACTATTCACCTAGATTCACTATTCATCCAAAAAATACTATTCATCGAAGTCATCCAAATTTCATTAAAAAGTATCAGCTAAATCCTCAAAGCACATTTCAGGAATTTCTAAAGCTTGTTTGGGCTCATTCTATAACTTTTTGTAATTTCAGAAATAGAGTCATCTCTAGTCTATTTGTGATCTCCATTATAACCTTAGTAATACATTTAAAAGCTTAAATTACTCTAGTACATCACAAATAGAGCATTCTCTATAAAATGAATGTACAACACATTACGCAGTACAATAATTGAACTAGGATATTACAACTATTATAAATAAAAATTAGCTAGTTAAGTAGTAAACTAACTGGTTTTTGCTAAACCACAAGTAGCATTGAACTGTAAGTTGATCTACTTCACTTTCTTCTCGATTTTTCAATCTCCATATCTACTCAAAGTTCAATCTTTTTAATGACTCTTCGGTTTTGTTTAAACTTAGAAACATTTTCAATCTCTATCTACAATCAAACATCAATCTCTTTAGCAACTCCTAAGTTTTGTTCAATCTTTTCTACTAGCATCCTATTTGAATTGGTTTTCTTTAATGTTATCTAGTATATTTCAACCCCTTTTTTGTTTTTTTATAATATATTATTGTTTTGATTCCTTATGCCAATAGATCAAAAGTTAACCCTCCTTATTTATTTTTGTTTATTTCTTCTTTGTAGTGAGTGAAGCTAAATCTTAGACTAAAATATAAAGAAGTCATAAGGATTAGGGATATTTTTCTTTTTAGACTTTCATCGAAGCAAGGATTAAGGATATTCTTGTTTCCAAAATTTCATCTTTTTTATTTTCATTTTTATCTTTTTTCTTTGGTTTGTTATTTTAACATTTGTGAATTATTTTTATTCTAGTTTACAAATATAGTTTAAAGGCATTGAGTTTATTGGGTTGTGATTGAAGTTTTTAGGCTAAGAAATAATGGGATTGTTGGAGAAGAATTAGGGATTGTGGGATTGATTATCTTCTCTATAAATGGAGCTTGGATCCTTTTAGTATATCTTTATCTATCCCAATAAAAGAAAAAAAAAAGATAGATTATGGTGTTAGCTTCTAGAAGACTTTAGTCAATGTATATAAATATATACATTTAGTTCAGGTTGAGATTTGAGAGAACGTCCAATTGTTGAGGCCTTTTCTATAACTTAGATAAGCTCTTTCAAACTGTCAAAAAGGTAGGACCAATTGAAGTATAGGGGAGTATACATATATAAGGCTTCTAATCTAATTTGAAAGGTGAAGGAGAGGAAGGAAACAATACCTAGTAAGAATAAAAACCAGTTCTAAAGAGAATGTTCGGTGGAAATGGAGTGTACATATAAAGGACATATAATCATTTTTGTTATTTTTGCTTTTATAATTTTTATTATTGTGGGTTTGGATCTTTTCAAACCATTTTTTTGAAAATAAAATAATTTATTACTAACTAAAGGTAAACATTTACAGCACTTCAATGATAGTGTACTTACCAAGAGCAAACAGTACCTCCTATTATAAGAGTAAGAAAAATAAATTACAATATATTCTAATTATTTCTTATATTTCTTCTTGCTCCCTCATATGCTTTATATTCCATCAAAATTTCTCTTGTCCAACATAAAGTTCTATCCATCATAAAATGTAGTTCAATTATATCATTTCTTTATCTCTACATGGTGTAGCTACAATAGGTGAGGGTAGTTTTTGAAGATTCCACCATCTTGCTTCAAACTTCTAGCCATACTACAAGCCCGTTCTAGAACATAGTTCTAATTACTTTCTCCACAATACACATTTGTTAACTATTATATTCTTGACCAGAGATCTTGATAGTAATAACACGAGAAGTATAGGAGTGAAATGGTTTCAAAAGATGTTTGGATAGTTTTTAAAACTACTATTTTACGGTATTATTAGTGTCTATTATAATCTTTGAGGAGCTTATAAAGTCTGCATGAATCATCCAATAATAGAGATCAAGAGAGAGGGATACAGAGGGCTACTTACTTCTACTTGTTTTTATTGCTTGGTTGAATTACTCATATGTAGTTTGGTTTAAGTATAGGTGATAGAAGTTATTAATAAAAGAACCGACAGGAAACAAATTAGATATAATTAATTAAATAAGGGATAGGACTAGGATTACTAAATTGATGAATATAGAATAATTCCAAGAATAAATGAGTAAGGTTCCTCTCATTTTTCAAAAATGGAAATTCGAGAGCACCATTTAGGAAGTTGGAATAGTGTTATTCCGGACCTCCCTCGACAAGCTTGCCACCCACTTGACGTCCTAGAATTGGGAGGTTTTTGGCCACATATTCCATCGTAGAAAACGTCTCCTCGCTCATTTAGAGGGCATTCAGCGATTGATGCACACAGACCCCCCGCCTCATTATTAGCTTTAGAGGACCAGCTGAGCAATGATCTATTGCAAGTTCTGTGTGAAGAAGAACTTTTTTGGCACCAATGTGCTAAATGTGACTAGATCTCGAAGGGGGATCAGAATACCCGATTTTACCATACCCTCACTATGGCCAAACGATGGAAATTACAGATTGCCCGCCTCTACAACGAAGCGAGACTTTTAATTTCCGATCCAGAGCTCCTGCGGTCTTTAGCAATGAACTTTTATGCTAGGTTGTATGCTACTACCGGGGTGCCCTATCAGCTGAGTCTCATTCGTGGAACCTTCCCCCCCTTCGGGAGGATGGGTGCCTTGAGTTAGTGGCCCCCATCTATGCACTGGAAATTCGCCGGGCTGTCTTCTCTATGAATCCCCATAAAGCCCCGGGAGTGGATGGGTTTAATGCACTCTTCTACCAATCCCAGTGGGCCACTATCAACCCAACTATGGTGGAGTTTATCCAAGCTATTTTCCATCTAGAGAAGTGGGAAGAGGAAATCAATCACACCATCCTGGTATTGTTATCAAAAACTCCAAATCCTACCCATATTTCCCAATTCTGACCTATTAGCCTTTACACAGTGCTCGATAAGATTATTACCAAAATCGTGGTTAATAGGTTGAAAAGCCACCTTGGGTATCTCGTGGCGGATAACCAGTGTAGTTTTATTCCTGGTCGGCATATTACTGATAACATTATCATTGCACAGGAAGCCATACACACGATGTGGAACAAACATGGCAAGACGGGATACTTTTCCCTCAAAGTCAACCTCGAAAAGGCGCATGATCGCCTTCGGTGGGACTTCATCTAGGACACCCTTGCCGATATAGGGCTCCCGAGTACCCTCATTTCAGTAATCATGCAGTGTGTAACAACTGTTACGATGCAAGTCTACTAGCAAGATACTTTATCTACTCCTTTCTCTCCCTCTCGCGGTATCTGTTAAGGGGACCCGTTATCACCGTACCTTTTTATTTTATGCATGGAACGATTGGGGCATCTTATCTAGCAGGCAGTAGGCCAAGGTCATTGGCTCCTGCTCAAGTTTAGTAGATGGGGACCCCCACTCTCGCATTTATTCTTTGCGGATGATCTAGTTCTGTTTGTTGAAGCCATTGTTTCGTAAGCCTAGATTCTGGACAACACCTTTGACCTCTTTTGCACGGCTTCAGGATAGAGTGTTAACAAAGCTAAAACTCGACTGTTCTTCTCCAAGAATGTTCCCAGAGCCACTGCTTGGCGGATTAGCCAAGCCTTAAATGTCCAGGGTAAGACTAATCTTGGCAAATACTTGGGGGTTCCTTTGATCCATGAGCATACTACCCGCCATATGTATCAGTATATCCTCAATCAAGCTCAGAAAAAACTCTCAGGCTGGAAAGCTAGAACGTTAATTTTGGCCGGTCGGGTTACCTTAACCCAATCAGTCATTGCTGCTCTTCCCATCTTCACTATGCAGACGTTTCGGTTGCCTCACCAGCTTTGCGATGGACTAGAAAATTAATAAGGAACTTCATCTGGGGAGCCCATGACGGTCAACAGAAAGTCCATCTGGTACATTGGACCACAGTGTGTAAACCCAAAAATGCCAAGGGACTGGGCATCAAGCGGATTCGACCTTCCAATGATGTATCCCTGGCTAAGTTCGGATGGGCTCTCCTTACCAAACCTAATGCTCTGTGGGTCCAGATCCTCCGGGGCAAGTATCGACTGGATGCTACTCATATCCCTCTAAAGTTGGACAGTCCAAGAGCCTCCTCGACTTGGCGGAGGATAGCTGCGACGTGGCCTGTAGTGCGGCAAGGGGCGTCTTGGTAGCTCAAGGACGGGGGACAGATTCTCTTCTGGCTAGACAACTGGGTTGAAGACTTGGGCCCACTACACTTAGTGGCCACAACCGAGGTGCCGGCTAGTGACCTTACAGCTACCATGGCTGAATACCTGAATGCGGTTGGTAAGTGGCAATGGCATCGATTCCAACATTATCTCCCCTCTACTGTTTGTCTAATGATTACTTCTATATGCCTGCTACGAAGTGGTAGGGCGCTGACCACTTGGTCTGGGGCCCCACTTACTCCCGTGATTTCACCGTCGCCTTTGCCTATGACATTATCGCGTAATCCAATACAACTGAGTTGAGCCAGCTTTGGGAGGTCATCTGGAAATGGCTCGGTCCTCAACGAATTTGGGCCTTCCTCTAGCTTTTGGATAAAAAGAAATTATTAACGAACTAACAGTGAGTTAAACGCTCGCTTACTCCGGACAGCAGTTGCCACTTTTATGGGCAGGAGGAGACTACCCTGCACTCCCTTCGGGACTGCCCCAGAGTGACCTCCATCTAGCATTAATTCCCTCCTCACCTTCTCGCTCGGGATTTTTTCAAGCTTCATAAGGAGGGCTGGCTTGGCTACCACCTAGGTAAGCACCTCTAGTTCCATTAACTTGATTGGGCTCTCATCTTTGGAGTTGCCTGCTGGTTCATTTGGAAGTGGCGGAATGCGAGCATCTTCGACCCTAATTTTAATTGGCCACCTGAGGGCGTGCACATTGTCCTGGATTATAGCGTTTGGATTTTCAGAGCTCATTCGGTGGTTAACCGTGTTTTTCCAGACCCGAGTCTTCAACGGGGTACCCTGGTAGGCTGGGCTAAACCCCGTAAGGGATGGGTCAAATTAAACACGGATGGCATTGCCAACGCTGGGTCCCTCCGGATTACAGTTGGGGGACTTTTGAGAAATAACCTCGGTCTTTGGTGTGGAGGCTTTCTCCATAATATTGGTCAGGGCACACCCCTGGAGGTAGAATTCTAGGGGGTCCACGTTGGGCTCAGCTTGGCGTGGGATAGCGGTTATCGCCAAGTGGTAGTCGAAGTTGACTCGCTGGAGGTAATCAACATCCTCTCCCCTTCCACTAACAGCCTGACTAACATCTCTCTTTTGTTGACAAGTATTCGAGGGTTGCTCCATCACCCGTGGGAGGTCTATTTCCAGCATATCCACCGCGAGGGTAACTAGTGTGCTGATCTACTAGCCTCATTAGCAGCTGCCTCCAATCTAGGGCTTCAGTACTTACAGGATCCGCCATCGCTTATTCACGAAGTCTTACTCCATGATTCATCTGGGGCGCGCCATCCTCGCAGACTCCGCTCAGGCGTACCTGGCCCTGTGCCTCTGTTTTTAGATTCTTAATGTTTTAGCTTCCCTTGTAAAAAAAAACCATTAGGGTCAATGAAAGCAATGAGATGGATGACACAAGTCAGGTTGTAGTTAACTCGCTTAACTCTTTACTTGATATATACATGATAAGGCTAATCATATAATTTTAAATAGGTGGGACTTTGGTGAGTGGATGGTTGTTCACTCGAGAAATAAAAGGTGGAAAGCACTTGTCGCTATAGAGGGCTAACTAAAGCGTAACCTTAATCTAGATTTGGGTCAAACTAAAAATTTGGTAGCTCCCAGTGTAATGCAATCTAAGTTCTCTACTTCTAGCTTTAGGATGGACGATATCTACAAAATTTATTCCAAGGGTTTTTTTAAAGCTCGTAATAAAAGAGGAGCTTTTATCACTTTTCTAAAGGTTCAAAAGCCTAATTCAATTTAATACCTCTCCCATGATCTAGTGTTGACTATTAAAAGGAAAAGCCCCTATGTTAATAGATTCAAATGTCACTTGACGGATATCATACAAAGACCAAAGGCCCAAAAAGTTCCTTTTTAAGGCTTAAGTGCTTAATTAGAAAGTTCCTCTCATCTGCCTGAATAAAATGTTGTTCATAAGAAGTTATTTGGTATTGGGCTAGACTTATTTCTTGGAAATATTTAAGAAAAAAATGTGCTATATTCCTAACTCATTGCAATTTGGTAATTGCAAAATTAGAAGCAGAAACATATAAATTGATCAAAGATTTTCACATTTTCTATTAATTCACTTGATGAATATCTTTATGTGTTCAGTGATTGTAAATTATGTGACAGATGGTAATAGGTAAACATTTACAAGTACAAATCTTTTTCTTATTTCTTTGAAACTAACACACAACACAATCATTTAACACAACATAATCATGTAAGTGATCATCTTTACAAATGCTTTCAAATTAGTATCTTGATTTCTTATAATAGCTTTTTCATGTAAGTATGTTAGATTGAGAAAGATATTAACATAAAATAGGAATTTTCACAGTCTAATAATTAATAATATAATTATATGAAAAAGGGTTAATATGTAATGATTCTTAGGGGGATTCATCAACTAGACACTATTATTTGATATTGATTTTTCCAAGTACTTTCCTCTGTCTTAAGTTTAGAATTATTTTAATTCTTGGTTTGTTTATTTAGTTTAATTTTTAATTAAAGTCCAAAATATGATCCTTAGGTTAGACAATAGAAAAGGGTAACTACTAGTAATCACAGTCTTCATGGGATTGACCCATACTTGCTTGTACTAGCTATAGCTACGCCATGTACTTATAGTAAATTTAAACATTAACTTAATCGCAGTCAATCAGGAACCGAAACATAATATAGATTTCATGGCCTAGGAAGTCCAATCGAAGGCTACTTCTAAAGCTAGAGAGGGAGACAAGATTAATGGGGAATCTTTAATAACTATGTCATGGTAACTAAGAATTCTAAGGAAGAGGGATATAAAAAATTATATAAGGAGCTCTTTATTTCTGAATTACTCAAAAGAAATTCTTGAGAAAGAAGCAATAATGGTACAAATGGAGGAAAATTACCTAAAAGTAAGTAGTAGAAAATAAGTAATGAGCGACAAAACTTTGGCTTGCTCTTTACATCGTCGTTTTTCGTATTAGCCTAGATGTTTCAGTGTATTAAGGAGTCTTATTTAGCATACCTCTTATGTATGTTAACCACTTCATTTTTTAATAAAATTTTAAATTTCTAAAAAAAAAGAATGAGAAGGAGATCTAAGGGATCAAAAGGTAACATCTCTACTTAATGTCTTTTATAGTGTGGAATGTTAGAGGCCCAAGCCACCCAAGAAAGCAACATGATTTTAGGGATTTTGTCTTTAAACAAAAGCCACTAGTAATTGGTATTTTTAGAAACCAACATAAGGTAGGAGAATGTGGAGAAACCAAGTTACTTACATTTCATAAACTAACTACTCAAGATGAGGTAATCTTTTGAACAAAACATTATTTACAAGGTGGGGAATGGTGAAACAACATCTTTATAGTTTGATAATTGGGGAAGAGGGGGGGCCCTAATAAGGAATCAAGTGGAAATTTAGATAATGAAAAACATCCCCAGAGAAGCCAAGGTAAGTAGGTAGATAAAGGAAGACCAATAAGATAACTACCCAAGAGGAATGGAACAATGGCTACTTTATTACACCCTAAGTCCAAACTAGGAAGACAATTATATTTGGATCAACAACACTAATGGGAAGTTCAACAACAAAGCTTATAAGAATTGGATAAGGCCTAAAGGACATAAGCTCAGATGGACTTAGATTATTTGGAACAATTGCCTCATGTCAAAAGTCTCCTTTCTATTATGGATGGCAATGGAAAACAACCTTACCACATTAGATAAACTAACGTTTATGAATATGCCTAGCACCTACCCACTTTGTATTAATGGAGTGGAATTAAACTTTGATTTATTTTTTAATGTGACTTCTCATTAAGAGTATGGAATTGAGCCACAGCTATATAAATTTGGAAATGTTCTACTAACAGGATTCAAAGGATTATCCAGGCCATAATAGAAGGGAGACATACCAATAGGTGTGATAAGGATGCATATATAACTAGTGTGAAAATTTGTTCACAAGAACTATAGAGAGAAATGAACAATAAGGCTTTGAATAGAATAGAGAGCTCTTAGGAGGCAATAATAAGGGGAGATACCTATAGGATAAGATAGATAATGGTTCTAAATAAGGAAACTTGGAATTACAGTAACGAACTAGTAAGTTCATTGAGAATTTAACAAAACTCAAATTAGTTAATTATATAAAAAGTCTAATCCTAGTTACCAAGAGGACGAGCATACAAAAAAATCGATCTTATTTATTAAGAAGACATCCATATAGGAATAAAACCAAAGAGAAGACAAAACAAAGCTACGTATTATAATTACATGCTATATAGAGGAGGGATCTAGACGTCTAAACAATAATCTCAGCTTCGAGACATAGTCAGTGAAAAAAAAAAGATCAATAGGAGATTAGTTAATAAACAAGTGGAAAATTAAAAGTTAATAGGTTATTAGAGATTAGAAAGACGAGTATCTATAGGGAAAGGCATAGTTTAGAGTGCACTACGAAACTAGCAAGGAATCACCAAAAGACAACCTCTAAGTTCTTAAATAATTGGTTATATCATGATAAGAATAAACCAAATGTAAGAAGGGTCAAACCAGGCCAGCAAATGACACACTAGACTAATACATGAAAGGGATAAAGTTAGAGATATCATGTTATAGCATAAACATGGTTAGTTGTATAGTGCAGGTATAGATGCCTACTTCAGAAAACAAAATAGGTTTAATCTAAGATGTTGAGGGTGTACTATAGGATGTTATAGGACTATTTTACTACATAATATGCCAAAACCTTATGTAAAGCTTTCATTCGAATGAATTATTTATATTATGAAAGAAATGTTTCCGTTCACTTACTTGTATTTTTTAATTATTTTTGAACTTTCCTATTACCATATTTTTAGCATAAATGTTACTAACTACACTAGTTTGTCAAATACAATGTATTAAGGAGGACATGTATTTTCAACATTTGTTGGTTTCTTAAAATGTCCAAATATGATAGTTGTGTACAAAACTCATAAAATCATTTTTCTCATATTTTTAGTTTAAAATTATAATAAAGGATATGGAATCATAAAAAAGATTCGATAAACTTAACATCTTCTACTTATGGTAAGTATGATCTTCTCAAACATCTAATGGAAATATTTAATATAATTGTATATTTTAGTGTATAATGTTTAAAGGAGGAGAAATTTATAACAAGAAAGAACATCTTATTGGTGTTGATGATAATATTACTTCTTAAAAAAATAGCATTTGATTTACATAAAAGGATTGGAAATTATTTGCATCAACAAGAAAAAAAGAACAAAAAACAAAGAGGATCATAATGCATCTTTTAAAGATGATGAAGCATAAATATGATTAGATAAAGGGAATTATTTTCCTCTAAGAACTACTAATGGTTTTCAACCTAATTTGGAAACCTTTTTGATTCATAATGATGCAGTTTTGCAATGTACACGAGCATGAGTTAGATAGTTCTATAATTTATATATTCATTTAAATGCTTTAAATTCACCCTATTTTCAAAAAAAAATGTCATAATAATGGTAGATCCAGGATTTAAGGCACCTTCTAATTATGAGATCTATATGACTCTACCTTATGATTTGAAAAAAGAATATCAATTGATTGTTGATACATATAAGTCTAGTTAGGAAACAATGTAATGCACTATTGTGGCAGACAAATGGACTAATAAAAAACAAAGAATCTCGATTAATTTCTTATTTTATTGTGATATTGAAATAACTTTTACCAACTTTGTTGATCCTTATGATATAGTAAAAAGTGCCCATGCTTTATTTGAATTGTTTTCTAAAAT
This sequence comes from Erythroxylum pedicellare, assembly GCA_027563575.1. NCBI lineage: Eukaryota > Viridiplantae > Streptophyta > Magnoliopsida > Malpighiales > Erythroxylaceae > Erythroxylum > Erythroxylum pedicellare. The sequence continues at coordinate 21,389,601 of JAOQMP010000005.1, forward strand.
TATCGAGTGGGTAGACCAAAAATTATTGTCTATTTCATTACAGATAATGCAACTAATTAAGTATCAGTTGAAGTACTTTTTACAGTCAAAATATAAGCGTATTTATTGGTCTCTATGTATTGTTCATTGTATAAATCTCATTTTAAAAGATATTGGCGTGGACTATATTTCTAATCTTTTTTATGTGCATATGAGATCATATTTTTTCATAATTTTATTACATTTTTTGTTAAGAAAGTAAGAAAATATGCTTGAGATTGTGCATTTTGTTACCACTAAGTTTGCAGCTATATTTATTACTTTGAAAAGTATTTTGTGATCGTGAATAAGTACTTCGAAATTTAGTGAGAAATAAATTTTTTCAAGTTATCAATAAGTGTGAAAGGAAAAAAAGTTTATGTTATTATTTTAAATAACAAATTTTGGGATGCCTGCTTGATTATTGTGAAGATTGTGACTCTAGTTATAAAGTTGTTAATGATTGTTGACTTAAATGAGAAGCTATCTTTAGGGTATATATACGATGCTATGTATACATTTCACAAAAGAGTTATGAATCATTTTAAAGAGAATGACAAATTGTACAAGCTTATACATATATATTCTTAACCAATAATGGAATAAGCTTCTTACTCGATAGATATACTTAGTAGCTTATTCTCTGAATCCCTATTGTTTATTTAGTGGAGACGTATGTACAAATAATATTATGGATGATTTATTTGATGTGATTGAATGCAAAAATCATTTATCAATTAAAAGACAATCAAAGATAATAAATGAAATTAAATTATATTGAAAGGGTTAAGGAGTTATACTAGATCATTTATAGAAAGAACTTATGATGAAAAATGAAATTAGTAAGTTTTTTATAAATTTAGTTTATTATTTACTTATTTATAATATTTTTATTTCTTGTAACAATTAAAATATAGATGAGTGATGAAGATTATTCAATGAAAATATTCCAATATTAAAAAAAACTTGCTAGTAAATTACTCAAACAAATATTTTTTTACTCCAAGATGTTAAAGTTATTTAAGCCTTTTTGGATGTATTCATACAAAAAATTGAAATTGTTTAGAACATTAAATACTTAACATACTTATATACAGTACTTATAATATGGGATGAAGGACATATATTTTATTAATTTCACTTAAGATGAAGAATATGTATTTTATTGATTAATTTAATTTTTATTAATTTACTTTTATTATTGACTTCATAATTTTTTATTTAAGAATTTAAAGTGCATAGTAAGAAGATAGCATATAATCTTATTGATATTAATTGTATTAACTATATTGATATTTGGATTGAAAAGAAGAATCATCAAATTTGGAAAAGTAGTTTACGAAGAAAATGTATTTATCATAATATATTAGTTACGAACACTAACTATAATAGTTAGTCAAT
>JAOQMP010000005.1:21442759-21453827 GCA_027563575.1 Erythroxylum pedicellare
CTACCCATAATCTTCACGTTTAATGTCTCTATTATGTTGAAGATTACTTCCTTCTTGATTTCACCATGATTTATAATACTTTCTAGATTTATTTCAATCCAAAACACCTGAAATAATTTCTTAACAAATTCTATTCATTTTATTATTATCAAAACATAAGTGGGATTTAATTTGTCAACCACCATTGGTCCAACATAACATACATCACAAGTCCTTATATAGTGTTACACTTCCTTATTCATTCCCCTATAAAAAACAATGACTTCACTTTTTTCAAAGTTGTATCTCTTCTTGAATGACCACTTAATGGAGAATCATACATCCATTTTAGTATAAGTTGTTTAAGTTATAGGGAAGAACTATCCAACAACTTGCCCTTTCTTCTAAGCTAATCATTCACCTAAGAATACTTAGAGTGACTGTTAGGTTGAACCTTCAAATCATAAATTATTTGAATAAGAGTTGGATCAATATGCCAAAAAATTGTTTGAATAAGAGCCGGATCAATATGCCACTACTTCTGCAACTCCTCATATAAACCATCATCAATTGCTTGTAGTGCTGTCAATAGAATCTCTAAATACTACACTTTTGATAATGCATATATATTCTTTTTTTCTGGACCCTTATTTTACTGAATTTCAAAGTTATATCCTATAAGTTTGGCCATCAAATCTTGTTATGCTATAGTAGAAATTCTATGATCAAGCAACATTTTATACTTTTCTGGTAATTTTTTATAATGAAGTGTTTATTCATCAAATAAGGACTCCATTTTTGTACAGAAAAGAAAACTACAAAAAGCTCTCTTTTATAAACCGACTTAACACGATGTTTAGGACTGAGACTTCTACTGATATAAGCATTAGGATGATTGTATTACATAAACACAACACCAATACCTAAACTGGATGCATCAACTTTTATAATAAAAGGCTTATTAAAGTTAGGAAATGCCAAGATTAGATTTGAACTAAATGCATGCTTGAGCTGATCAGAAGCCTATTGAGCATTAAAATTCTAGAGGAACTAATCATTTTCTAATAGATTAGTGAGGGTCTCATATAATAGCCAGACAACCCCAAAACTCCTCTCAGTTACTATAAAGTAGTAGGAATAGGTTATTGCTGAACTGAAAAATTTTTGGCAAGATATATACAAACTCCCTCACTAGAGATAAAATGCCTCAAATATTCTACTTTTATAGCTATAAAAGTACACTTACTCCTTTTGACATAAAGAGAATTGGCCTTTAAAAGTTCAAACACCAACTACAGTTGGCCCACATGAGCTTCTAATGTTAGTCTATACACTAGAATATCATCAAAGAAAACCAGTACAAATCTTTTGAGATATAGCTTGAACATATGGTTCATTAGACTTTGAAAGGATGTTGGTGCATTGGTAAAGTCAAAAGGCATTACTAAGAACTCACAATGGCCTTCACATGTCTTGAAGGTAGTTTTATTCACATCATCCTTATACATTCTAAGCTAGAGATACTCTAACCTTAAATCCAATTTAGAAAAGATAGTAAATTCCCCCAATTCATCCAACAAGTCATCTAACAGTGGCATAGGAAATTTATCCTTTATTATTTGATTGTTTAAGTCTTTATAGCCAATACAAAGTCTCCAAGAACCATCTTTTTTTCCGTAAGATCAAAAGAGAAGCATAATGGCTAGTAATATGCTGAATAATTCTAAAATTTCATTCACCAATTTCTCTATTACATCCTTTTACAAAGCAGGGTATCTATATGGACTTTAATAACAAGAAAGTATCCATGTTTAATAGGGAATCTATGATCAAACCCCTCCATAACAAGAGGCAAAAACTGCGGTTCTTCAAATATGATAGCATATTCATCTAGTCATTCAAATACAATAGCAGGCAAATCATTCTCAATAGTATAAATAGAGAAAATAGTGGATGATATCAGCTCAAGATCATCTCTAAGTGGACACAACAATAGTAAAGCTATTTGGACACCTTGTAGTATCATATTATGCAATTATTTACTATCTGTAGTCATCACCTTATTTGCAATAGCACCTCTTAACATGTGCTTCTTATTCCCAACCTTAAATTCCATCTTTAACTACTGAAAATCCAAAGTAATTGGACACAGAGTTATAAGCCATTGCACTCTTAACACCTTATCACAAAACCCAAGGGGAAGAATAAAGTAATCTGCAGTGAAGGTTGTATTCTAAATATACCAACTAAAACCTTTACACATTGCAGAAACAACCACTTTAACCTCATCGGCTATAAATATAACCATAGGTTTGGTAAGTTTAGTCTTATACCCTAATATTTTCACCCAACCTTTCATCTACAAAATTATGGGTGCTCTCATTATCAAATAAGTATGTAGGGACTTCTTCTTGCATTATCTAGTTACCCTCATCGTTTGGAAATGAGGTTGCTTTAATAAAACATTAACAAAAATATTGATTTTTATCATCCCTTCACTAGTATGATCTTCTATCAAGATTCCATCCTCATCATCTTCATTATCCACTTCCACCATATATAATTACACCTTATTATGCTTTGGTGGTTTATAAGAACAAGTGCATTGGAAATTTTATACGAAGTTGAGGTTACACTACAAGAAGCATGAGATTTTGGAAGAGATTTTAAAAGGACAAAAGAATATATGGATTTAGATGATGATGTACTAATGGGAAAAAATAGTTTTTTTACTAAGAGTAAATTCTCTCATAAAAGATTTTAATGTTGATTTTAATCCCCCAATAAAACTATCCAAGAAATGGTCAAAGGATATTTTGGGATTTCTTTACAACAATAGTGCCCATAGAATCTTAAATTCATCAATATACTCTTCTAAAAATGCAATTTTCTCCAATTTAGTAAATCACTCAACAATCTATTCATCCATTTCACCCTTAAATTTATCACAATCATCAATCAAAATCATGGATCAATAAACTAATTTTATGGCTAAGATATGGCTACTAAACCATGTTGAAGCCTTTGACTCATATGAATTGGGGCTAAATCAATCTTCTTTTCTTATGAATTTTACATAATTCGAAATCTAGCACTGTTTTACACCTATACTTGTGGATTTCACCATCAAAAGTAGGAAATTCCAATTTGGGCATGAATTGAAATGAGGGCTTCTAAGGAAATTGCTCACCAATTTCTTTATGCTCTAAATGGTCAATTGAATGTGAATCTTTATTGTTGCTACTAATTTTTTCAATGTTTCTATCATTTACATCATCATCATCATCACACCCAATTTGAAGTCCCGCAATAAAGTAGGATCTAGGGAGGTCTAATGGTACGCAGCCTTACCCCTACATAGTAAAGAGGTTATTTCCAATAAACCCATAAGCAGATGTGATAATAAAAGAGTGATGCATATTAAAGAGTAAATAAGTAAAACTGGCACTCTAAAAACAATTTTGTGCATACAATTACCAAAAATAAAATTTAAAAAATCCAAAGGATATACCTGATGTTGACTAGATTTACTAGTACCTGATACGCTGCAAAGATCAACTCTTCTCGTTGCTAGATAAGCTAGGGGTCTTTGGTCAGAGACCCTGATGGTAGGACAATACTTCAGTTTTAGAAGGTCTCGCTAGATCTTTCTCCAACACACCTATCCTGAAACTAAGTTCTAGGCCCAGAAACCTTGTCCAAGCCTTACAACTAGCAAAGGCCGAAGGGATAATGGGTTGGACTACTTACGCGGTAACTACTTGGCGCGAGTGTATAACCAACATCTCCTAAATACTTACTCAACTGATTTGGAGGAGCTTTAAAGGGTATCCTTTACCCTTATCCAGTCACGCTAGACTTTTCTATTCCTAGCCCTATCTCAGGAAGGGCCAACTCTAACATATCTTTCTTGATCACTTCTCTCCAGTTCTAGTAAGGCCTCCCTTTTCGTCTCTTGTATTCAGTAAGGGTTATATTCTTGCAGCATTGAACTGGAGCATTTGAGGGCCTCCTGTGCACATGCCCAAATCACCTCACCCTGTTCTCCCTTAACTTGTCAATAATACTAGCCACCTGTAGCCTGTCTCTCACCACACAATTCTGAACCTTATCTCTTTTGGTAAATTCACACATCCACCTAAGTATACGCATTTCTGCTACCAATAACTGTCTTGTATATCTATGTTTGGTAGCCAACACTCTTCCCCATATAACATGGTTGGTTGAATTACCATTTTATAAAACTCCCTTTTGAGTTTTAAAGGAATCTTTTTATCACATAAAACACTTGATGTACTTTGACATTTGACCCGCCCAGATCTAATATGATATACCATATCGGCATCGATATTACTATTTCTCTGAATGATAGAACCGAGGTATTTAAAACTCAATTTCTGTGGTATGACGTCGGTACCAATTGCTACCGTCGCCTCTTGTACCATCCAACTTCCCTAAAAGTTACATTCTAAATACTCTGTCTTAGACCTGCTCATTCTAAAACCTTTCGATTCTAACGTTTCTCTTTAACATTCTCACTTAGAATTAACCCCCTCCTTGGTCTTATCCACCAGGGCAATATCGTCAGCAAATAACATACACCAAGGTTCGTCTCCTTGAATATGTTTAGTAAGTCCATCTAATGCTAATGTGAACAAAAAAGGGCTTAAGCCCGAGCCTTGGTGTAGTCCAACATCAATAGAAAATGCTTTCGTGTCACCTCCTATCATCCTTGCCCTAGTCAATGCTCCTTCATACATATCCTTAATTACTCTAATATAAGTCATAGGGATACTCTTTGCCTCCAAACACCTTCATAAGAGTTCTCGAGGAACCCTGTCATACGCCTTCTCTAAATCAATAAAAACTATATGCAAATCCCGCTTACGCTCCCTGTAGCATTCTATTAGTCTCTGGAGTAGATGTATTGCTTCTATCGTAGACGTATCAGGCATAAATTCAAATTAGTTGGCTGATAGGGAAGCATCTCTCCGAATTCTCTTTTCAATTACCTTCTCCCATAACTTCATGGTGTGACTTAGTAATTTGATGCCTCTATAATTGTGACATTGTTGGATGTCCCCTTTGGCCTTGTATAAGGGGATTAACCTACTCAATCTCCATTCATCCGACATTTTGGCTGACTCAAGGATCACATTAAAACCACTCAATACCGACATCTCCTATTCACTTCCATATCTCTATAGGGATCTCATCCGATCCTACGGCCTTTCCGCTTCCCATCCCCCTCAGAACCTTTGTAATTTCTCCCCTTATGACCCTTCCACATGAGTACCCATTAAGAAACTGCCCTGACATGGAGGGTTTGCCTAACTCTATATTGACCTCTATGTCTTCATTATATAGGCCATAAAAGTATCTTTTCCATATCTTCTTGATGGCTTGGGCCTCTATTAGTACCTAACCTATTTCGTCATGTATACAGCAGACTTGGTTGAAATCCTTCGTCTCACATGCACTATCTCGTTTATGTTGCTCTTCAAGCTTTAATTCGAATTTTTACTCTAACTTCTTCAATTGATCATCTATGGCTTCCATTGAAATTGTGGAAACCTTTTTAGATTTTCCCAATTTGATCAAGAATTATGAGGGCGAACGGAGTTTGACCATAATACCAATGATGCAGTTAAGAAAATTTAGTAAAATTTAATAATTGCATTTGTAACATCCTGCTTCCATACTAAAGGTTAAAACCCTAGATTTCTGTAATTAAGAAATAACAAGAGAGACTAGAAAAATGCATTTCATACTATGTATAATGCTAGCATACACACACATGAATTCGATTATTTTGAACACATTTCGATGATTGTACATGCACTTATTTGACATTTTTAGGTATAATTGATGTTTAATGTGATTATAATGTGAATTGTGGATTATATATCTTAAAAATTAAGTTGGAGTGTATAAGTTGTGAATTAGAATTTTTTGGTAAAATATGAGAATTTTCTAGAATTAAGGGTAATTTTATACTAGGAAAAATGCCAAGTGACAAGTCAATTGATGAATGGCAGTAGAAATAAAAGTCAAATGATAGTGGAAAATTTTATAAATGACTTTGATATTTATTAACAAATGTCATTGAAAACTAAGAGACAATTGGAGTAGATATTAGAGTTGACTGGACTAGTTTAATAAGATAACCTAGTTTAAGCTCATAGTAATTGGACATGTGGTAAATGACAAGTGTTACTTGCTAAGCGTAGTCTTTATTCCTACGGTTAGAATTGAAAGACAATTTAATTGTTTGAATCTTACTTGCTTCTCCTTCTTCTTTGTGACTTTCTCCACCTTCTGCAAGCTTCTTCACTTCCACGAATTTTCTCACCCATCCACGTTGAAGCTTACTTTCACCTTTCATTTATTGCTACTGTTTCGTTGTCTTCTTGATTTCTTACTAAAGACCCTAACCTATCACCCTTAAATGATGATTCACGAGTGAGAGAAGAAAGTTAGGGTTAAGAGAAAACATGAAGGGTTTGAAGATCTTGAAACTTAAACAAGTAAATCTTAAGCACTACTCTTCTTTATTTTTTGAATGAAGCATTTTTTATGATAGTAACAGTTAAATGATTATAAAATGGTTATACGTATATGTTGAAATGTGAATGAGAAAACCTGGGTATGTTCATCTCTTGCTTTGACACATATGATGATGATCAATAGTTCATAAGTGGTTGTTGTGATGATTTGAGTAGAATGATCATTAAAGATGGTGTACAAAGACTGTAGAAAAATTTGATAGGTAAATGAGTGTTCATGCTTTGTTTTCACCGTATATTTATGTGAATCTTGTTGGGTGTTATAGAGATGAATTTAAGTGAGTAGGAGTTAAGGAAAAGGGCTAGTGTAATTTGATGTTTTGAAATAGGAAGGATTAAGATGATAGTGGAGATGAAATGAAGAAGTGCAGAAAATAAGATGAATATGAATATATGAACTATTTTGTCTTTCATATTTATAATCAGTCATAGATTTTGATTTGTTTGTGAATTAGTTGAGTTGAATGGAAGACGAAATGAAGAGAAAATAATGGAGACATAAGTTAGAAATGTTGAATTTAGTAAAAGAGATGAAAATATACAGTTCCATATGAATGTACAGAACATCGTGCACGATTGTGACAGAGAGGAACTCGCTATAGAGCTGCATTATCATGTAGAAGTAGGATCATGACAAAGAGGAAAAATGAGACAGTGCATGATTGTGCACAAGCACGATCGTGAAAATGAGTAGCCTTATAGGAGTTGCATGATAGTGCACATGATCGTGCACAGAGAGAAGGTATCTAGAAAAGCACGATCTTGCACAAGCATGATCGTGACAGTGAACAACCAACTAGAAATGTGCATGAATGTGATAGTGAGAGTGTAGAGATATATGATAGTTTTGAACATCCTTAACTATTTTGACCATAACTTCTTCTCCAGCCCTACAATTGACTTAAAATTTGGACCATGAACTCCTAATACAATTTCTTTCCTCTCCACCAAATTTCATGGTAATCTGAATTCATTAGGAAAGGGTTGATAATGATTGATTGATGAGTTTAGGATGAAAATGATAAAGTGTGCTGGAAATTGTTAAATTGATTCTTTTCACTAAACAAGCATTTATATTTTGGCCATATATTGATATGTAGATATCCAAATGCAATGATTTGTGATTTATATTAAACTAGAGACATATGGCTACAAATTCCATGAACAAATAGAATTTTAATTCTGTCTCTAAGAGTTTCAAATTTTGGCTTGAAGTTCAGTATTGAGCGCTGTTGTAATGAGATAATAGTCTGAAGTATTTTGTGTATAACTTGTATAATGCTAAACCGAATTGTATGAAATTTAGTTCATTGTAAACTTAAAGCATACAGGAAAATTTGTTTAGAATAAAGTATTACGTAAATAATTCATTTTCCTTATCTTAATGACCATGCAAAATTGACCCAAAAATTTGAGAAAAGCTGGAATGATCGATTGATGGTGTTATAACTTAGTAAATGAATTGTTGATATCAAAGTACAAAAAGGAAAGGGTATAATGGGAATGAAGTTGTTCATATAATAGTAGTTATGATTCAAAAGAGATGAGCAATATGTATTAAGTAAAGGTGAATGAGAATTTAATATTATGAGAGCATATACTGCTAGAAAAGAAATGATGAGTAATTGAATTATAATATTAGAATAACCAAGTGTTCTTGAGGTGTAAACCTAAGAATAAGTTAGACATATACAAATGATAAAGTTTGATCAATCAAGAGTCATGATTTAGGAAACATACCCGGAATAGTCAAGATGAGTATGCATTATACATGACACCTATACATATGTGTATAATTGAATGTTTATGTAATTGTGTAATTAATAATGTATGTGTAATGTGTGTATTGCATAATGTTGATATGTAGGATAAAATGTCCATATCCATACCTTTTTAGATCATGGAAGCTAATGCTAATCTGGAGTGTACTGTGAGTCGACCTAGATGGTCTTACTTTAAATAATTGTTCTATTTAAATTATGTATTGAATTATTATATGAATGTGATTGTGTTGATTCCAGACATTGAACGTCCGAGGTGTTTGATACTTGAAATACATATTGGAAGTGCTCATTGAATGTGAATTTGATGAAATAAGTGATTACTCAACTTTTTTTTTAAAATGTCAGAACAAAGTCCAAAGATAAATGTGAATGTGAATGTGATGCATTTCATTATATGAATACATGAAAGATAAAGGCAGCTGTGACCGGAGTCACCAGTAAAATGAGCTTAAAGCTTAGAATGTGATAAGAGACTCTGGCTCAGTCGCTATTATACCTAGTATCTAGTAAGAGATATGGGAAGTAAGGGATATGGGACATTATCTGATACAAGCTCGGTATCCACAAGGGATATGGGCTAGAAAAAAAGGATACTCATTCAAAACAAAGTAATAATTGAAAACGAGTCTTATAAGCACTGCATATGCATCTGATATTTATGATTTAAATGTTTGAAATAAATAGTTTGAATGATTTCTGAATGTGATATATGATTTAAGTGAATATGAAATGTATATGACTCAACATGTTGAATTGATGAAGTGATGTGAATTATGTGATTATATCAATTGACGTGTTATGTGATTGAGTGCTACATCGAGGGTGGTCCACTCACTGTGTTCGTAAAACTCAACCCAAAATTTACAATATGTTTTTAGGCTTAGAGAAGATCTCCAATTAGATAAATTGGAGTCTAGCCACTACATTCGAGTAAAAGATAGAGATCAGGATCAATTCGTGTCTGCATTTATATTTCCTTATTTTTGTATCAAATTGTATATCGCGCAATTATTGTATCTCGATTATTTGAATAACTCTATTTTGTAATAACTTTCCAAATTGGAAATGTTTGTAAATGAGATTAATCAATGAGTGTAGTAACACTTATGAATGAAAATGTTTATGAATAAAGTGGGCCCAATTTGTTTATTGATTTCCTAAATATGCGTGTGATGTTTGAAAATTTTATAACAAGTTTCAATTGTTTGATTGTTCTAGCATACCACCCTTATGGGGTACGTACTCGAATATCACTCAAGATGTCAGGTACGTGTCTTGTGAGAGTGGGGTGCTATAGCATTAAGTTTTAGTATTATTAATTGAGAGATGAAGAAAATCGACTAAGATTATTAGCACTGATTATAGATATTAAAGAGAGAGAGAGAGAGGGAATGATATGAGAGAAGTTGATTGTTATTTCTTGATTTTTCTATATATCTCACCAACTTATATAGTTGGAGATAATGCATATCAAACTTGACGAATCAGACATGTTCTAACAACTAGCTTAATAAACCTCAAAAGCCAACATATGGAAATTAAGCAATGTTACAGTGCAAATGAGGGGAAAAAATCATAGAAATGAATAAAAGTGTTAAAGAAATTAAAAAATGCATAAATTGAAAATTACAAATTTCCTATATCGTTGGATGAAAAATTTTAAAAGGGAAAAAATATTTATAAAGATTGCGACAAGTCCTTAATTCTTGATTATAAATCACAGTTCAATATTATCAAAGTCAATAAGTTTAGGTTTGTTATAAGGTTAAAGTAAAGTTATTTTGCTTATTCAACTAATTATTAAGATTAGACTTAATTAAGAATTAAATAAATACTTAAGTGGACTAACACACTACCTTATTTATATGTGTTACTATTACTAATGGTAAGACATTTTTTGTAATGCAATTAAAGGTTGTGATAATAAGTGTTAGTTTTATAACCTTTGTATGGTTTATGTCACGACCCGGTACCACATCGAGCCCATGACAACCACCGCATACTAGGGTTAAGGACATTCGCAGTATCCTTAATCCGACTATGCAAGACTAACCGAAATATCCCTTTTTTCTTCTTTTTGAAAAATTTTGGCAGCACAATGACTGTATTTTAAAAATTCCAAAACCTGCAAACAATTTTAAACCCACTTCTATATTCACATCCAACCACAACTTCAGGACTCTCTAGTCCACTCAAGCCAATTTCAACAGCAATATTGAAAAGTCATACATAAAATCATTTATAAATACCAGAGAATCAAAAGTTAACTTACAAAGACATAAAGCATAACTACATAAACTTTTTTAAAACAAAAATAACACTTTTGAAAATTCAAAACCTTGGCTCTGATACCAATTTAATTGCCACGACCTGGTACCACATCGGGCCCATGACAACTGCTGCATACTCAGGCTAAGGACATTCACAATATCCTTAATTCGACTATGCAAGGCTAACCGAAATATCCCCTTTTTTCTCTTTTTTTGAAAAATTTTGGCAACACAACGACTGTATTTTAAAAATCCCAAAACCTGCAAACAATTTTAAACACACTTCTATATTCACATCCAACCACAACTTCGGGACTCTCTAGTCCATTCAAGCCAATTTCAACAGCAGTATTGAAAATTCATACATAAAATCATTTATATATACCAGACAATCAAAAGTTAACTTACAAAGTCATAAAGCATAACTACATAAACACAGTTCATGAGCCACTAGACAACAAAAGTACAA
>JAOQMP010000005.1:21463596-21484846 GCA_027563575.1 Erythroxylum pedicellare
ACTAATCAATATTATAATTAAACATAATGGGCATCATCAATATGCAGAATATAGTTGGACATATCATATTTAATTACCATGCCATTATAGTCCACCCAGTAGAATCTTTTCATCAAGTTGGATATAAACAATACAACACAAAAACCCAGTATGGCAAATTCTGGGAAACCAATAACGTTCTAAAACTTTCCAGCTCAACAATCAATATTTAATCTTGTTTCCTCCTTCATATTATTGCTCATAGAACTCCATATCACTACAAACCTAGGGGGAAAATAGTTTTTGCACTAATAATTTTGGAGATAGAAAGTTTCCAAAGTTCCATTGGAACAATAGTATGGAAGTGAGCAAGCAGACAGTAGCAACACCAAGACTTCAAATCCTTTTTACAGTTTTCAATAGAAAGTTTGATTAGCAGTTCTTTATCCTCTGAAGTTTGAACTATGTTATATCTTTTTAAAGTTTGATTTGATAATATGATATACAAACTTAAAAATAAATTAGCCATCAACATAACGGAATAATAGTCCTTAGGAAAATGTTGTTCATATTTTCTTGACAAGAATACTTACAACTTCCATGTATATGATAGAAAAGTTGGGGGGGGGGGGTAAAGTTAATTTCTCTTTTGCAAAATGGTCCTTCAACCTTTTAAAGTTTACGGTACCGACCGATATTTAATAGGTATTTTAAATATCTTTTAGTACCAACTGATACTATATGAAATCACCGGTATCAACCAGTTCTAATAGGGAAAGTTTCAGTACCTTCTGGTCAGTATTGGTCAATATGGTACAAAACTCTAAACTTTAGATAGTAACCTATGAAACTCTTAATATCCCATTCTTAATACACTTGTATGTAAATTCTCTTAAATCATCCATATGCAAAGTATAATATGATCCAATTAGTAGCTTTAATAAAATCAAATTTAAAAATATATCTTAGAAACAAAATGCAAGTCAAATCAACACTTAATAAAGATAACAATAGAATTACTCAAAAACTATTGAATGGCTTTTCTCACTACATGCTTCCTCTGCCTTGTTTCTATACGGACTCACAAATGCTTATGTATTCTACGATTCTTTGAACCCATTTTCCTTTGTTCCTGTCCTACTCATTACTTGTAGAACTCACTCTCTTTCGTTCTTCCTTCTATCTTTCCACGATCTGAATGAAGTTTTTTGCAGCTTTTGGTGGCTCGCCTAATTTCCCCTTAAACCCAAGTCCTAACAGTTTATCGTTATTGGTAAAATGTCACCCGATGTACTCATCCTCGAAACATTTGTTGGAAAGTGAGGAGTTTTCTCCTCTTCCTACTTCTAAGTAGTCCCTTTTTCCCCAAAAGTCAAGTTGCAATCTTAGAGCTGTGTGGTGGGAGATCTAGACTCAATTGGCAAGCTTTGAAATATAATAGGTATGGAAGAAGGTCTTGTCACCCCTCCTTCTGAAGTATCATTGCAGGGAATGAACAAGTGAAAAACTTCCCTTGTAGGATACTTTCTTGTGATGAGAATAATATACAAGTGAAAATTTTCCCTTGTGGGATGACACATACAAGGTAAAAGCCTATGTTCTTAAGGAAATGGGAAATGGGATCTAAACTGCATAAAAGTGAAATCAAATCTATTCCAATCTGGGTAAACATGCATTAAATCCCTTTTAAATTCTAGTCATCTTCGGGTTTGATTCATTTAACCAGTTACATTATAACACCCCTAGCTATGGAAAAAACACTGTTAAACTCAAATGAGTGGGCTATGCGACAGTATGCATTAAAGTGGAACACAATAAGACTTTGCCAGATTTTATTCCTATTATGAGGTATGATACTTGTGGAGAATGGGTTGAAGATAGCATTATGTTGTCTTACTTGTAATTGAAGTGGAACACAAAAAGACTTTGCCAGATTGCATTCCTATTATGAGGTATGATAGTTGTGGAGAATAGGTTGTAGCATTCTGTTGTCTTACTTGTGGAAGCCCTATTTAAAATAAATCACGAAAATATGGATCCCAAGAAAAACAATAATGAACAAGTTAGTGAAAGAAAGTAGCTATCAGTTACCCCTGAAACTAAACAAACTGATGAAGCAAATGTAATTAAAGATATCCAAAATCAACAAGCTACTCTATTAGGTAATATTGAAAAGACAGATTATGGTCATAAGAAATCAATATGTTCAGATAAGGAAAAGAATGTTCAGAACATAGTAAATATGGTTAACATAAAGACAAATTTTGGTAACAAGCAAACTGTATTCACTTTTGGAACCTCTAAACAGATAGTTGTACTAGATAACAATGATGAAATTCAATGTCAATAAGAGGTGAGGTCTAAAAGCTTACAATAAAAACTAACCCATTAGGATAAGTTAGATGGTGTATCCAGTGACGAGGCGATAAATCCAATAAAAGCTGACATAATAGGAACTCTAAGTGTTGTTAAACATATTCAGGATACTAAAATTGAGAATGATGAATGGCAGGCAACAGTAACTTAAAGATAAAATTCTAGTAGAAGGAATAAGTCCCCTCACTCCTAATGGTTTTCACAATATGGAATGTTAAGGGACTTAATTGTCCCAATAAGCAACTAACTTTAAAGGATTATCTTAGAGCTAGTCAATCTTATTTTTTCGGTTTCGTGGAAACTAAGATCAAAGAAGAAGTGTTTCAAAATTGGTTGAATTTTATCCCTATCGATTAGAAAACTTTGAGTTATCACTCTAAACACCCTAATGGAAGGGTTTGCAATAGATCCAACTCACCTGATTATCTCCAATTAGTTTTGTACTGACCAACTAATTCATTGTGAACTTATCTTAAAATCACTCAACATTCCAGTAGCAATAATTGTGGTTCATACTGCTAATTAGGAGTGTCAAAGACTCAGATTGTGGAGGGACATACAAGAAATTAATTCAAACACTACTATGTCTCAGATGATGGCATCGGACTTCAATTATTTCCTCTCTTCATCAAAATCCATGGGGGAAAGAAATATAATAAATGATGATATTAAAGAGTTGTTTGCACTCACATCTATGCTAGGACTTATGGACCTTAGATATCAAGGACCTATTTTCTTTTGGAGCAATCACTAGAAGGGCAACAGGCTTGTACAGAGAAATCTGTACATGTGCTTAGTGGATAATAGATGGCTTCCTCAAATAATAGAAAGCTATGTAGTTTTTGAGGAATCTTTGTTCTCGAATCACATACCTTTCAGGTTCTTTAACTCACTAATAAAACACTCTTAGCTTCAATTAATTATTACACATACTGTTGGAATAAATTTTTAGGGATCAAAAACATTTCAGTGTGTTCAAATGTTAAAATATGTTAAAGCTAAATACATAAAGCTTCTTAAGCATAGTATAGACCCCTTAAAATTCAGTGATCAGACCTTAAAGAATCTGTCTTTAACGTAGAAGCAATTGGCTAATAATCCTATTGATTTTGCATTCATAAAGATGGGGAAGACAGATCTGTGCAGGTATTTATAGACTATTGAAGAATATAGTGATTAGTTGGAACAAATGTCTAGAATCCTATAGATGCAATGAGGAGAGAAGAATACTAAAATTTTTTCTGTGTGATTCAAGGCAAAAGAAATAGAAACAACATAATTTTTCTTAAGAAGGAGAAAGGTATGATGATAAATGATCAATAGGAACCAAAAGGAATGGTAAAAAGGCACTTTCAAGCAATAAATGGAGTATCAACACACACTGTAGGCCTTCCCAGCATTCTAATCAATTGAATGGTTGGTTCTATAAACTAGAATCAACAATCTAACCTAATCAAGGAAGTCACTAATGAAGAGATAAAAGAGGTCTTATTTTCATTTCATCCAAATAAGTCTCTGAGCCCAGTTAGCTTTAATGCCAATTTTTTCAAGAGAAATGGAACCTATTACAAAAACTTATGGTTAAAGCAAACAGGAGTTCTTCAGAAGTGGTAGATTACTCACTGAAATGAACAAGACCTACCTAGCATTAGTGCCCAATGTCCCTAATCCTAAGAAATTGAATGATTATAGACTACTGCCTCTTGCAATGTGTAGTATAATATTATCTCTAAGATCCTTAATAATAGATCGAAAAGTACTTTACCAGGTATAATCAATCCCTGTCAAGGAGCCTATATTCCAAATAGAAGTATAGGTGACAACATAATGCTAGCTCAAGAATTATTCAAGGACTACAATCATAAAAAACATGTTAGAAGTTGTGCATTCAAAATAACTTCACCAAAGCATATAATATATTGGAATGGGGTTTCATCATCATTTCACTATATGCTTTTGGATATCCTAGCAAGTTCGTTAGCTAGATTCTCTCTTACATTACTTTAGTATCTTTTTCAGTGTTAATGAATGGTGAACTTACATAAATCTATCAAGCTGCTAGGGGAATAAGGCAAGGAGATCTACCATTTCCTTGCCTATTCACTATCATCACTATAGAGGTGCTTTAAAGAATGACTCAACTGTTTTGTTGAAAGGAAATTTTCAAATATCGTTTTCATTGTAGGAAACTTCATGTCACACAACTTTCTTTTGCTGATGACCTACTCATGTTATGTGCTAATGATACTACTTCATTTGAGGTAATGTTAACTTCCTTGTCGGGATTCCAAGAAGTTTCCAGAACTAAATTCAACCTTCATAAGAGTTTTGCATACCTTTCTAATCAAAGTAGAGATGACTCATCAAGGGTTATCAGTGAAGCAGGTTTTTCTATTTGTTAGTTACCTCTCACATACTTGGGAGTCACAATCTATACAAAGAAGCTAAAAGAAGCATAATGTAGACCGCTTCTTGATAAAGTTCATAAAAGAATCTCTAACTAGAGCAACATATTTCTCTCTAATAGAGGTAGTTTATAGCTTGCCATCTCCATTCTTAATAGCCTACATATTTATTGGTTTTCACATTAAGCTATTCCAAAAGAAGTTTTGAAGAAAATTGATAAAAGTATAGCAGACTTTATATGGCATGGACAAAATCCAAATGGTAGGAAGACTTCTAAAGTTAAATGGAATGTTATTCTTCTTCCCAAGGATATGGTAGATTAGGAATCAACTCAACTGGCAAAATGAGCAAAGTCTTGTTAGCTAAAAGGATATGGAGAATTTTTCATGATAAGGAGAGTCTTAGGCTAAAATGTGTGCATATGTTTCATATCAAAAAAATAAACATTTGGACAATGTCTCAAAAAGTACTAATTCCTATACCTTTCAACAAACCTTACTTACCAAGTCATTTATGCGTTCTCATATCAAGCATTAAATAAAGATGGAAAAAGTTCAAAATTCTTGTTTGATAATTGGCATTTACTAAGGCCTTTATACTACGCTCAATATTTTCCACCTTTAAGAGTTTTAATCACTGAGAATACTGAGATACACAAACTTATTCGAAATGATAACTGATATTGGCCATTTCATATAAGTAAGGGAATCAAACCAATAGCAGATTGTATGTTAGACTACTTAACAAGACAGATATGGTGGAAGAAGTCAGATGGATGTTACATATCTCACACAAGATCACATCATGCAAATAGGTACTGCTTAGTCCATTCACCAAATTTCCCATTTACAAGCTGATATGGGGTTCTGAAATTTCTCAAGCCCATTTCTTTATTCTCTACTTAGCAATTGTGCAAAAACTAGGAACCAGGGATAAGATTAATTTCAAATCTCAGGCAAGTCTTGTCCTTTATGCATTAGTGATGATGAAACTCTATATCATATCTTTTTCAAGTGTTGTCATACAAGACTATTTTGGAGAAAAATTCTTAGCTTATTTGAACTACAAGACAAGAATCTCAGCTAGTTGGATTGTTTGTCTTAGATAAATGAACTAAAATGGGGAAGTAAGGTGGATAAAAAGATTTTTAAGGCTGGTTTTGCTATTTAAGAACATTTCCTATATAGGATGAGAAATACAAAGATATTTGGGAAATTGGAACTTTATAGCAAATACACCTGGATGGAGTTTTATCTCAAGCTTAGAATGAAAATAAAGAAAATTCCTCATCATCAACTCATCTCTAATCGAATTAAGTAGCAAATCAGAATATAGTCAGTGCAACTAATGAATTCTCAAGTTATCTAGTTAGTTAGTTCTGTATAAACTCCATCTATTGGAGATGATTTTCACTTATCATTGTAATTTCCACCTTTTGAATAAATATATCACTTATTTTCCAAAGAAAAAGTTGGATTACTCTTATCTAGACATTGAAAATGTTTAGACACACATCATATTTAAACTAAAAGACATAAACAATGTGTCCTTTAATGATTTATGTATATATGCCAATGCTACTAAATTTTCCTTATTACAAATCAATATATCACTAACTAGGTAAGTGCAACTTTCGCTGGTAATTTCCATCTTATCTTCCTCCCTCCTTTTTACCTTCTTTTCTCCCAGCCATTTCCCATACCTGCAAATCGGAAAAACAAGATTTAACATGGATACATACTTTCTGCTTTTGATAATCCACTAACAAAACCCATAAAGCCCTCCTAACCCTAACCTTAACCCTATCCCTATCTGCAAATCCTCTCCTCTTTCCCCACCCAAATCTATTGGAATTTCCCCATCCCCCAACCTCTTCAAAAACTAACCCAGCCTTTGCAATGGTGGCTGCTGCTGTTCCTATAGGAACACCCTACTGCAAAAGACAACACAAAAGCTACTAGGAAAACTTGGAAATAGGTTATTGGGGACAACTCAAACTGATCCTTAGTTTTTATCCCTCCTGTTGAGAAGGATGGGAAACTAATGGTGGATCCTAGCTTGGAAGATTTACGGCAAGGAGCTAGGACTTCAGAAGCTACTCTAGTGGGTTTCTTCATGGGAAAAAGGCCAGCTTTTCCTGTTATACAAGCTTGGGTTATGAGGAATTGGAAAGGAAGAGGGCTTATGGAGGTCATGCTTACGGAGGAAGATAATATTATCTTTACCTTTTCTTCCAAACTGAAAACTCAAAAGGTCATTGAAGAGGGTCCCTACCATATCTCTCAATTTCCCCTATTTCTACAAACTTGGCAACTGGTTATGGAGCTTGTGAAACTTCGAACGAAAAACATTCCCTTATGGGTCAACATCCACAATATTCCTTTACAGTACTAGAGTACTAAGGGATTAAGTATGCTTGCAGGCTACTTGGGAAAACCAATCTGTATGGATGAAAATACAGCATTGAGGAAGAGAGTTGGTTTTTCACGATTATGTGTGAGTATGGATTTAGCTAAGGAATTGAAGGACAGTATTCCAATCCTATGATTAGCGGAAGAAAACTCCCTAAGAGAAGATCGAGTAATGGTGACTTACCAATGGAAACCAATGGGTAAGATCTTTGTTAAAGTTGATCATTGAGAAGTGATGGGAATCGAAAATAAGGAGGCTGAAGTTTTGATGGAGAAATTGGAACACTCCAACAAGCTGGAAATCAAATTATGGTTCCTATAGAAAATGACTTCACAAACAACAAGAATGATCACTCGAAGGAGGAAAACTCATCCCAACCCAAAAAAAAAAAGAAACTTCTAAAGATTTTAACAAGGATGATTTGAATGAAGGTGAAAATGTTTTGGAATCTATTGGAAAAAACCATACTGCAGACTATTCGGGGGAAAACCAAACTGAGCCAAGTTCATCAAGGGTTGAGGGGTAAAAAGAAATGCATCAAGAAGAGCAATTTGAGCAAGCCACCTCTTGGAAAAGCAGTAGGAGTAGTAGGAAATACTTCAAAGGTAAAACCAATTAATTATGGCGTTGGCAGTATGGAATGTGCGTGGAATAAATAATCCTTCAAAGCTTTATTCTTTAAAGGACTTTGTGATAAAGGAAAAACCTGGGTATTTCATACATTGGAGACTAAAATCAGGGAAGGGAATCTTAATAAGTTAGGATGTTTGGGTAGCAAATGGCAATTCATTACAAACCATCAAAGTCATGCTTATGGATGGATCATTATAGCTTATGATGGTAATTTTGTGAAACTTGAAGTGCTGGAGTCTGGCCAGCAACATATGCACACTATGCTTTACTTTAAAATGGAAAATTCAAGGGTTGTAACTACTTTTCTCTATGGTTTCAACACATTGTTTTAGAGAATTGACCTATGGAGTTTTTTTAAGAAGGATCAAGCCTTTAGTAAACTGCCCGTGGATGGTATACGGTGATTTTAACACTACTTTATTCAGATCAGTGGTTGAAGGAAATTGCAACCTACTCAACTACTCTACGGATATGTATGACTGTATGTAGGAGATGGAGCTTATGGACTTGAAGGCAGAAGGGCATAAGTTCACTTGGACAAATAAACAAAGTTCTATTTGGAACATCAGAAAAAAAACTGGACAGAATTACGGTCAATGTAGAATGGCTAAGTTCTTTCTCACTAAGCTATGTAAAATACCTACACCCAGGTATTTCGGACCACATTCCTATCAAGATTGTTGACTTATTCACTTCCTACAAAGTCCAACACCCCTTCAAGTTTAATAACTTTCTGGTGTAAATGGAGGGCTTTCAAGAAGCTATACAGAAAGGATTGGAGCATGATTGTTATGGGACAAAGCAATACATATGTATCCAAAAGCTCAAGGCCATAAAACAAGAGTTGAAGATTCTTAATAGGAAGAGAGGACAAAATCTGAATAAGGAGATTGATCTCTCTATGGATAAACTCTTCTCTATACAGAAAGCATTGGCAGAAAACCCTTTATATGGAGAATTAGCAATAGCACAAAAGAAGGCTCTTAAAAAATATCTGAAAGTAGTGGAAAATCATCACTCACTATTGAAGCAAAGAGCTAGGATAAATCGGATAAAGGAGGGAGATAGATGTTCAAAATTCTTCTTCAATGCTATGCTAGCCCAAAAGCATTCCAACATAATCACCTCCATTAAAACTGAAGCTAGAGTGGAGGTATTTGGTCAAGATAAGTCAGCATCAGAGGCTATAAACTTCTATAGTAAGCTTCTTGGGTCAGCTTCTCATCAAACTATGTAGGAGTGTAACCTCAGCTAGGTTGTAACATCTAAGATTCTGGATCATTAAGTTTATAGTTTAATAAGACCTATTACAGATTAGGAAATAGATAAGGTGGTCTTTAGTATGAATGGAACTAAAGCCCCTAGTTCGGATGGACTAAATGGATTCTTCTATTAGAAAACTTGGAACAGTTTGGGGGGACTTATCAAAGAGGTAGTGCAGGAATTCTTCTTAAAAGAAATACTACTAAAGGAATTAAACAAGACTTCCTATGCCTTATACTTAAAACTCCAGCCCGGAAACTTGGAATGACTATAGACCCATTTCTTGTACAAACTTCCTATACAAGATCATTGCTAAGATATTGGCCAATAGGATGATGTAAGTCCTAAAGTTTCTCATCAGTGAAAATCAAGGGGCTTTTATGGAAAGCAGAGATATAGGTGACAATATTATGCTGGTTCAAAAGCTTCTAAAAGGGTATAATAGAAAGAGAAGCCCTAAAAATTGCACTATAAAAGGTGATCTACAGAAAGCTTTCGATAGTGTAAACTGGGGTTTTTTTACTAAAAGCATTGAAGGAAATGAATTTCCCTTCAACATTCATTAATTGGATCCAATAATGTATCTCTACTGTTTCTTATGGGATTATGATAAATGGGAGTCTCTCTAGATTGTTTAAGGGGGAAAAAGGTTTTAGGCAAGGGGATACTCTCTCTCCTTACCTATTTATAATATGTATAGAAGTCTTTACTCAGTTGCTTAAGCACAATGATTTAAATGAGCCACGATTCAAATACCGCTCAAAATGCAAAGGAATTTCACTAACTAATTTATGTTTTACATATGATCTTAATCCCTAAGCAAGGAAAATGAATAGTCGATCTCCCTATTGTTGAAAACTCTCACTCAATTTAAGGAGATGTTGGGATTATGTGTAAACCTCCACAAGAGCTTTCTTATACTCTCCAAGAGTGCCTCACACCTATCAAATGTCTTAGCTTAAGCTATGGGTATGAAAGTTAAAGTTCCTCCTCTAAACTACTTGGGGATTCCTATCTCTTCTAGGTGGCTCAAATTCTGTGAATGTGTCCCTTTGATAGAAAAGATCCAGAAAAAGTTGGGATTGTGGACAAATAAGGCTCTTCTTATGGGGGTAAACTATAGCTACTCAAATCAGTAATCTTATCCATGAACACTTACTGGTGTTCATACATTTTCCTTTCAAAAGGAATGATTAAAACAATAGAAAGATTGATGAAATAGTTTCTATGGGGGAAAAGAAATGGAGAGAAAGGTATGGCCAAAGTAGGTTGGAAGACAATCTGCCAACCTAAAGAAGAAGGGGGTTTAGGAATTGAGTCAATTGCTAATAATAATAGAATCCTAATGTCTAAGAGGATCTGAAGACTCCTTAGTGATCAGGAATCATTGTGGACCAAGTGGATGCATACTTATATACTAAGAGGTAGGAGTTTGTGGGCTCTAAAAACCAAAGTCAGTTACACCTAATTTTTTAACCAAATTCTTAGGATGAAGGAAGAAATTTACCAACATATCACCTGCCAAATAGGGGAGGGGGACAAACTCTCACTATAGTATGATAACTGGTCAAGAAATGGACCCTTAATACAAAATCAGATGGACACTACCCTATTAAGTTGAATCCCCAAAGATGCCAAACTCCAAGCAATAATAAGGGATGGGGAGTGGACACTATCTTCGGATGAAATTACAAATTTACACATTCCTCAACTTATAAGACAGGGAGAGAAAGATAACTATTTATAGAGGGGTATCCCTATTTTGGAGATTACTATAAAGGAAGTAAGGAAACTATAGGGAAGGCCAGAGAATAGAGTCTGGTGGGCTAATATGATATGGAATAAGACCCTTAGACCTAATGTGAGTTTTCTGCTACGGTTGGCAATGTGGAATAGGCTGAGCGCTATGGACAGATTGAAATTCCTAAGCTCCCCTAAACTATGGATTTTTGTAATCTAGTGGAAGAATCCAGAGCCCACCTCTTTTTTGAGTGTGGCTTCTCCAGAGCAATATGGTCAAGAATTTCCTATGTGCCCCAGAAATCAATGATTGCAAACTTATTAGCATTATACAAGAGCTTCCTACTTTGAACATGTCAAAATACAACAAAGCTATATCCTTACTCTCAGTGGCTACATATTTGCAAGTGATCTGGAATGAGAGAAATAATAGAAGGTTCAAAGACTAGAATACCTCACAAACCTCTCTTATAGAGCTCACCACTTCAAGCATCAGGGAGCAACTGATTATAAATTAGTTACACCTACACTATAGCGGGAGAATGGCTTATGTATGGAGGATTTAGTTGATCTAGTCCTTTCCTTAGAAAAGGGCTACTCAATTAACTCAATCATTTATGCAGAACCTAAACTACAACCATAGAACTACATCCACAATACCCAAAAGGTCTCGAGAACTAATCAATTGGCCTCATTCCCTCCTTAGGGATGAACACAGTATCAGGTAAACAATAAATCTCTACACAATGGATGTAAGGAGAATCATGAGAGGAACTAATCAAATACTTGGTAGGGCAAGCCCATCCTCACTCCGAGAGGTTTATAGTATCCCCAGGTTTACTATAAGGATGCAAAACAAGCATAGAGAAATCAATCAACGAATACCAAATTTGATAACAGAGGTTTATGGAAGCAGAAATGGAAGAAGAATTAGAAGCTCTGACTTGATCCATTTTCTCACTCTCCAAATAGTCTTTGACAGGAAGCCCACAAAGAACCCCCCTTTTCTCCTTAAAAAAGAAAGGAATTTGTTTAGACATAAAACCCTAAATTTTAAAGTTGTAGGACCTGAAGATGTCTACCTGTGGAATACAATCGAGGAACATGGCCACTGAACCTCCTGGAAGTCACAAAGTTCTCCCGGGAACAAAGAAAGTCTTAGAGCAAAACCCTAATCGCAAAATAAGGAACGTGAGAAAAGATGATTACCTCTAAAGAAGAATCCTTGGGAAATCGATTGAAGATCTTGTTCATCGCCAAAGTTAACGCCACCTCTAGAGCCTCTCCTCTGCTCTAGATGCATCGTCCATCTGAATTGGAAAAAGTTTTTGAAGTCGTAAGAAAGTTATGGAAGGTTTTACCCTAATAGTCGGGGTTGGTGAAATGTTAACGACGTCGTCTTCTATAGTAGCCTTAAGCTTAAACATTGTACTTTTTAACTGTAGTAGCCTTCAGTTTAAATGTTGTAGTTTTTGATCTTCTGATCTGTGTTGCTTAGTAGACCATGTTTTAAAGTCTCCACTCTATAATTTATTCCATTAATGAAAAATTTTAATTTCTCAAACAAAACTTTTGTTGGTAATTAATAAAATGGTAAGTAGGGGTTAGGCCCTTTGAGGAAGCAAGTCGATTAGATAACCTAACACTGTTAATAAATATATTGTAAATAAGTAAAAAGATTAACAATAGATCATATACTTCACCGATTCATTTCATGGAAAATCCTAAGCTCAATCATACCATTATTCTAGTTTTTGTTCATTCTATATCTTTTTCAAAGATGGATGCAACATACCACTCTTATAGGACATATACTCGACATTCTAGAGAATATCCGAGCACATGCCCATAAAAATGACATGTTAAAGCAATCACGTTATCATATTCAGGGCATCATACACGCAACATTTATAAAATCAATTTTCCCATTTCATTCGCAAACATAATTTACATTGTAGCATTACATCTCATAATCCATATTTTTTCATCACAAAAATTCTGGGAGTTTGTTGTAACTTGAAATGGGATGCGAAAAGAAACTTTATAACTAAACTCCTCAGGTATTAGCTAACTAGTCTTTTGAGCAATTCTTGACTCCAAAATGGACAATACTAGACTGCTACTAGATTGCTTTGGAAGCTAGGTCTCCCCAGTGCCTGAAAATCAACTTTGTAATTTTGATAAGTTTGCGAACTCAGTGAGTGAGCTATCATCGATGTGCTCACTCATGTCAAAACATAATTATTAGGAGTATAAAACCAATTTCATGAATATATCACATTATTCATAATCAATTCTCATTCATCACATCACTCAGTTTGTATAATAAATCACAATATACATATCGTATTTCAGAAGCATATTAGGATTATTGCATTTTATAAAGTCATTTCAGAATAATCCAATCACTCATCTTAATCATTCATATCACTAATCAACACAAATCAATGGTTCTTTCCGATCATTCTCAGGATATGTATATGCAAATGCACATGAGACTCCACTTCCATTTTTATTTTTGCTGTGACCGAGTGCCTATTTAACTGTCCCATTTTCGTTGCAGATATTGAGCTAATTTTAGATACTAACCCATACCCATTGTGGATACCGGGCTCATTAATAATTGAGCATGTGGCTCTGTGTGCACATTTCTTGAGCTTTAAGCTCGTTTTCATATTGGTCACTCCGATCACAACTCCTTTATCTGATCATGCATATTAATGTCATGAAATGCATTATTTCACACAATACACAATGAATTGTTTTGATTCAGTATGCACAGTCATTTATCATATTAATCGGATCTAAGTCCGACATTAAACATTCAGTTGAGCACTCTTTTTTCTAGATTCATATACAAGTAGATAGCACTTCCAATATATTCCCAAATATTGGACTCCACAAACCATCAACGTCCAGAATTATCACAATCTCATAGGTAACTATTCAATAATTGGAATTTAAACAAAAACAAATCAAATATAGTGAGAAAACATGAAGGTTGACTCGCAATATGCTCCAAATTAGCTATTGCCTTGACAATACAATAATGTCTCGATGCTGTTGATCAATTTGTGCTTCTATATCATGCAGTGCACACATATTTACATATTACTAACTTGTTTAATCAAATGAGTACTCAATCATACACATTTATATGTGTTATGCTCAATGCATGCTCAATTGACTATCCCAAGTATGTAATCTTATTAACAAATCTTGCTTATTCATTCATCACAACATGTATGTATCCTGTTTGCAATTAGGTTATGCATTAGGTAAGTTTGATTACTCTCAATTCATTAATCATACATTCACCAATCCCTTTCTAGTATTATATTTACAAAATTTCCTAATTCTCATTCAATCATGCCTAATTCATTACTTATATCCTTTGAATCACATTTGCATTTATAAGAACATCCTTATACCATTAACAACTCATACTTCTCAAATTCATATACATTGATATCAAACAATCCATTCCTTAGGTTATAACATCAATCAATAACCTAAATTCATCAAACACTCAACCAATTGATTCAACATCAAATTACGTTCATTTTAAGCGCTAATCAAGTCTAAAAGCACCAATGTATAGTGTCTTATCCATGTATGATTCATCCAGAACACAAAGAACAATTTTTTCTCACTGCTAAACATTTCCATGATTATGTTAAGGAACCATACAATTCCCATGATCGTGGGATAGGTGAATCAAAATTTCACCTTCATTTTCCTTAAACTTATCTTCCAAAATTTGACACCTTCATCCCTAAAACAATCTATAATCTAGGGTTTCTATACATCAAGAACAAAACCACTTCATCTCAATTCACCCTTAATCAATCTTCATGGATGTTATGCTTGTATATATCACAATAAAGCAATCAATTACTTACTTCTTTAGCTCAAGGTTTCCTCAATTTAACAAGCAAAGCAATCCTCCCAAGCATTCAAACATACACCAAGAATAAGATGGGATAAAAGGGTTTCAACTGCAAGATGAGGGCTACAAAATTTTGGCAAAATTTTAAGGGTAATGGAGATTATATGAGGTTGTTATTGGTGAGGGGAAAGAAGAAGAAAGCTTAAGACCAAAACATGAAAGAAGGCGGTCTTGCTAGGGTAAGAGACGTGGGTGAGGTGTGTGGTAAAGAGGTGGGGCACATGTCTTGCCACTTGTCAAATGGAGAGCCAAGTCATGTGTCTTCCTCTTACACTACCAATTGTCGATCCATAACTAGTCCATTTGTCATTTAATCACTAGGCCATATGTCATGCAACTATACCACCATTTATCCCTCATTTATTCAAGCCATTTTTCACTCTATTATTAATGCCACATTTCACCATTTCATAGGCCCAATCAACTTAAATTCCTAACGCATCATTTTATCTAGCCCTTTAACATTTTTCCTATACTAGATGCATATCACTTTATCAATCACACAATTGTAACAATAAAATCCCAATTTACTAATTATAATCCATCCAAAATAAAATTCAAGACATAATCAACACACATTTACATCATAATCATTAAAATCGTTCATACCCCAGGATATGTCAAATGAGTGCATACACTATTTTTACAATGCTCTAAATCATGATTCATGTATATATGTGAATATGATGCATGCAATGAAATGCACTTCACGAATTCTCATATGATATGACTCAATCTAACAATTAAATCCTTAATTTTAGAAACGAGTTATTACAATTTTCCCCCTTAAAAATTTCATGCTCAAAATTCTTACTCGATTGATCAAACAGACGGGGGTACTGTCTTCTCATGTTTTCTTCAGTTTCCCATATGGCTTCTTCTCTCGAATGGTTCCTCCATAGAACCTTAACCAATGGGATTACCCAGTTTCTTAATTGTTTAGATCGATATCCCTCTATCTTGACTAATTCTTTAAATAACTCAAATTACTTGCAATCTCTACTTCCTGTGTAAGCATCACATGGGTCAGGTCTGATCAATATCTTCTGAGCATACTAACGTGGAACACATTGTCAATCTATGCCATTTTTGTTGGTAACGCTAATCGGTATGCCAATGGTCCAACTCTCTCAATATTCTCGTAAGGACCAATGTATCTAGGGATCAATTTTCCCTTTTTACCAAATCTTAGTACTCCTCGCCACGGTGGTACTCTCAGAAACACCTTATCTCCTACCTAATATTCCATATCTCTTTGGTGTTGATCTGTATAACTTTTATGCTTATCTTGAGTCACCTTAATTTGACAGCGGAGATTTTACCTTATCAACAGTGTCTTGGATCAATTCTAGGCCTTCAACAATCATTAGGCCCTCTTCATCCCAATATAATGACGATCAACACTTTTTTCCATATAATTCCTCATATAGAGGCATACTGATAGTACTATGGTAATGATTATTGTAAGCAAATTCGATAAGGGCTATATATTGATCCCATTCTCCTTAGAAATCCCATACACAAGCCCTGAGCATATCCTTAACAGTTTTAATAGTTCTATCGCTATGTTCGTCTATCTGGGGATGAAATGTTGTGTTAAAGTTTAGCTTTGTACCTAACGCTGTCTGTAAACTACCTCATAATCTAGAAGTGAATATGGGATCCCGATCAGACATAATAGACAATGGAAACCATGCAACCTCACTACCTCATTAACATACCTTCAGGCCAATTGATCCAATGTATTATTCTCTTACACAGGTAAGAAATGGGTCGATTCGTCAATGTACCAATAATGACCTATGAGGCATTAAGTTACCTCGGAGTTCTCGGCAAATCCATCATGATCATCTCCCAGTTACACTCCAAAATAGTTAATGACTGTAACTTTCCAACCGAAGCTTGATGCTCTACCTTAATCTATCGATAAGTCAAATATTTAGCAATATACTTCGCCACTTGCTTCTTCATCCTTCGCGATCAAAAATGTTTTTTCAGTGTATTGTACATCTTGGTAGTACCAGGATGCATAGCATAAGCTACTAAGTAAGCTTCCCCCAAAATCTCTTTCCTTATATCATTGACATAAGGTACACACAATCTTTCTTTCAACCACAATGTATCATCTCTCAATTCAAACTTAAAACTCATATTCTATTTCATCTTCTCTATAAGCTTCACTAGTTTTGGATCTTTGATTTGAGATTTTCTAATCCTTTCGTGCAATATCGGTCTAAGCTTCAATGTAGCTATCAATGCTTAATTCTATTCCAAATTTAGCACAACATTTAATGCTCTTAGTTATGCTAAGTTTGGTAACCTCGATGTCTAAATCTGTGCCACACTGCTAATAGATTTCCTACTTAATGCATCAACCATAACATTAGCTTTACCAAGATGATACTCAATCGTACGATCATAATCTCCTTTGTCTCATATTTAGCTCCTTTTGACTCAATAAATATTTTGAACTTTTGTGATCTGTAAATATCTGAAATGTCTCATTATACAGGTAATGTCTCCAAATCTTTAAAGCAAATACCACTGCAACAAGTTCTAAATCATGAAACAGATAATTGAATTCATGAAGTCTCAACTGACTTGATGCGTATGCAATTATTCTGCCATATTGCATTAGAGCACATACTAACTCCTGGTGTGAAGGATCACTGTATACTACATATCCTCCTGATTTAGATGGAATAACTAACACTAGTGTTGTAGTCAATCGGTGTTTTAATTCCTCAAAACTCTTTTGGCTCTGGTCAGTCCATCGGAAGGGTACATTCTTCTTCAGTAGCTTTGTCAAAGGGGTTGAGATCAATGAAAATCCCTCAACAAACCTCCTGTAATAACCAACTAATCAAAGAAAACTCTGAATCTTGGATACATTCCTCGAGGCTTCCTACTTCATCACTACCTCAACTTTCTTTGGGTCTACCTATATACCTTATCTACACACTATGTGACCTAAAAAAACCACTTAATCAAGCCAAAATTCACACTTATTGAACTTGGCATACAATTATTTCTCCCTCATAATCTATAAAACTACCTCAAATGCTCAGAATGTTCCTCTCTACTCTTCGAATACACTAACATGTCATCAATAAATACAATTACAAAGTGATTTAGGTAAGATTGAAATACCTTGTTTATCAGTGCCATAAAAGCCATTAGAGCATTCGTCAATCCGAAAGGCATTACTAAAAACTTGAAATGCCCATATCTAGTCCTAAATGCACTCTTTGGCATATCTGCCTCTGTTATCTTCAACTGATAATCCCCTGATCTTTGATCCAATTTAGTAAATGCCTGAGCTCCTTGTAGTTGATCAAGTAGATAATCATTTCTCAGTAAAGGATACTTATTTTTTACCATCACTCGATTCAACTTCTATAATTAATACACATCCTCAAGGTTCCATCTTCTTCACAAATAAGGATGGAGCTCCCCAAGGTGATACATTTGGTCTAATGAAGCCCTTATCCAACAACTCCTACAACTAGGTCCTAAGTTCCTTACGTTCTATTGGTGCCATCCTATATAAAGGAATTGATATAGGGGCAGCACCTAGATCTAAGTCAATGGTGAACTCTGTCTCCCTATAGTAATTCACTGAAAAACATGTCCAGGAAATTCCTAACAATAGGAATATCCTAAACTATCTGCTCAGTCCGGGCATTAGTTACATAGGTTAGGTAAGCCTTATATCCACTCCAAATCAGTCTAAAGTCACTCATCAAGGAAATTAATGTTGCTGACACTGCTTGACTAACACCTCGAAATATTACTCTTAGCTGAGTAGGAGATTCAATAATCACCTCCTTGGTGTAGCACTTCATCATGGCCCTGTGTGTAGTGAGCCAGTCCATACCTAGGATAATATCTATCAATCTCAAATAGAAGACTATCAGATTAAATTTTAGTCTAACCTGATTAATCCAAATAACACACTCTTTACGTACTTCACTAATTACTATGGTACTACCTACTAGAGTACTCATTACTAAGCCACATTTTAACATCTCTCTCACACAATTTAGTTTAGATGCCAAATGTGTTGTGATGAAATTAAAGACATGCAAACGCCTCTAAATTAAAGACATGTAATACAACTGCAACAACATTTGGGGAGTTTTGAGCCTCCTTTCTGGTAATGGCATAGATCCTGGTTTGGGATTGTGATTGATTGCTTCGCACCTCAGTTCTGGAACTAGGACTTATAGAATTTGTTCTACCTCTGCCTTTGCCTCTCTTTCCCACTCCATTGACTCTACTCTGCTGGACAGTCGTTTCAGTTACTATTTTTCCTCTCAATACCTATTGTGCTCCAACAATAGCAGGATAATGTCTGATTTGATGCTCGAAGGATCCATAGTGTAGGCAAGCTCAGCTTCCAACAATCACCACCATGTCTCTTCCCATAGTTCTTATAACTAGGCATCTGTTGTGGTTGCATGCTATAAGTTTACCCTCCAAACGCCTGACCCCCACCAGAATAACCAAAGCCACCTCTCGCCCTAAACTCTGACTGTTTCGATCTCAGCTGGGATCATGATGTTCTACTCTAATGTTTACTGAATCTTCTATCAGAATCAGCTCAAAATTCGCCAGGCCTTTTCATTATGAACTATTTCCTGTACTCACCCCATTCATACTTTAGTAGCTACTCAATTTTGATTGAAGCAGCTCTCAGCTCAGTGAAGCTGCTCAAATTGGTGATTGCCAGCCTCATTCTGATTTCCATATTCAATCCATCTTCGAACTGTCTACTTTTGTCTTCCTCATTCGGGACCAGAGCTATTGCATATCCCAACAACTCATTAAACCACACTTCATACTCAGCTACAATGAGATAACTTTGTTTCAGATCAAGGAACTCGTTCATCTTTCCATCCAGGTAGATCTTTGGCATATAGTTCTCCTTGAAGACCCTTAAAAAGTCTTCCCATGCTAGCCTGCAAGGTCGGGTGGAACTATCGGGAAGAATCTTCCACCACTAATAAACTGGACCTTGTAGTAATGAGATGGTATAATCAAACCTCTCGTCCAGCTCACAATCCATCCAGTCCAATATCCTTTCTGTCCTCTCTAACTAGTTCTCTACCTCAGCAGGGTCTGTACCTTTGTAGAAGTCTACAGCTCCTTGTTTCTTGACTTTACCATATCTCCTTTCTCTCCTCTCAGGTACTCTCAGAGGCATTGGTTTAGACTGGGGCATAGGAGACTCTCTATTATCCCCTATTGACTCAAAGTTAGCTGAATTAAAGACTCAGTCTCTAATAGTGGATGACCTATAACAGACAACAATTATGATCACTATACGAATCTCACACTAGATATCATGTTAAACTACTATATGTCCCTAGGGATGGCAATCCATGCTCTGATACCAAAATGTGAGATACCACTCTTACAAGACATACACCCGACAGTCCAGAGAATTTTCGAGCACATACACTATAAGAATGGCATATTAGAGCAATCATATTATCATATTCAAGGCATCATACACACAACATTCACAATCGTTTTTCCCATTTCATTCGCAAATATACTTTACATTGTAGCATTACATCTCATAATCCATATTTTTACATCACAAAACATCTGAGAGTTTGTTGCCTTATACAAAATATCTAACATGAAATGGGATGCTAACAGACACTTTCTAGCAAAACTCCTCATACATCAGCTGATTAGACCTTTGAGCCATTCTTAATTCCAAAACAGACAATACTAAACTACTACTAGATTGCCTAAAAAGCTAGGTCTACCTAGTGCTTGAAAATCAATGTTGCAATTTTGATGAGTTTGCAAACTCAGTAAGTGAGCCATCATCGATGTGCTCACTCATGTCAAAACACAAATATCAGGAATATAAAATTAAGTTCACGAACATATTACATTATCCAGAATCAATTCTCATTCATCACATCACTTAGTTTGCATAACAAATTACAATATACATATCATATTTCACAGGAATATTAGGATTATAGCATTTCATAAAGTCATCTCAAAACAATCCAGTCACTCATCTTAATCATTCATATCACTAATCAATACAAATCAATGATTCTTTCTAGTCATTCTCAGGATACTTGTAAGGATATGCATATGAAAATGCACATGAGACTCTACTTCTATTTTTATTTTTGTTGTGACCAAGCGCTTATTTAACTGTTCCGTATCTATTGTGGATACCAGGATCATTTCAGATATTGTCCCGTACCCATTGTGGATACCAGGCTCATTAACAACTGAGCCTGTGGCTCTATGTTCACATTTCCTGAGCTTTACACTCTTTTTCACATTGGTCACTCCGATCACAGCTCTTTTATTCGATCATGTATTGATATGTGTTTAATTGTTGATATATTTAATTATTTATAATTAGCAATTATTGACACGAAAATGTTTAAGATACTCACTTTAATTCATATATGATTTTAGGTACAATTTGGAAGCAAAGAAATTAAAGTGAGT
>JAOQMP010000005.1:21484946-21495594 GCA_027563575.1 Erythroxylum pedicellare
TTCCTAATTTGAACATGTCAAAATACGACAAAGTTATAACTGTACTCTCAGTGGCTACATGTTTCCAAGTGATTTGGAATGAGAGAAATACCAGAAGGTTCAAAGACCAGACTACCTCATAAACCTCTCTTATAGAGCTCACCACTGCAAGCATCAGGGAGCAACTGATTATAAATCAGTTACACCTACACTGTGGTGGGAGAATGGCTTATGTATGGAGGATTTAGCTGATCTAGTCTTTTCTCTAAAGAAGAGCTACTCAGTCAACTTAAACATCTATGCAGAAAATAAATTACAACCACAGAACTACATCCACAGTACCCAAAAGGTCTCAAGCACTAATCAATCTGGCTCATTCCCTCCCCAGGGATGAACACAGTATCAGGTACACAATAAATCTCTACACAATGGATGTAAGGAGAACCATGAGAGAGACTAAACAAATACCTGGTAGGCTAAGCCCATCCTCACTCCGAAAGGTTTGTAGTATCCCCAGATTTTCCTATAGGGATGCAAAACAAGCACAAAGAAATCAATCAACGAATACCAGATTCGATAACAGAGGTTTATGGAAGAAGAAATGGAAGAAGAATTAGAAGGTCTGACTTGACCCATTTTCTCACTCTCCAAACAATCTTTGACAGGAAGCCCACAAAGAACCCCTGTTTCTCCTTCAAAAAGAAATGAATTTTTTTTAGGCATCAAACCCTAATTTCTAAAGTTGTAGGAGCTGAAGATGTCAACCTGTGGAATACAATCGGTTGGAAGAAAATAGGGAAACAACATGGCCACTGAACCTTCTAGAAGTCACAAAGTTCTCCTAGGAATGAAGAAAGTCTCATAGCAAAACCCTAATCGCGAAATAAGGAACGTGAAATAAATGATTACCTATGAAGAAGAATCCTTGGGAAATTGATTGAAGATCTTGTTAATCGTCGGAGTTAACGCCACCTCCAGAGCCTCTCCTCCGTGCTAGATGCATCCTCCGTCTGAATTGGGAAAAGTTTTAGAAGTCGCGAGAAAGTTGTGGAAGGTTGTACCGTAATAGTCGGGGTTAGTGAAATGTTAACAGCATCGTCTTCTGTAGTAACCTTTAGCTTAAATGTTGTAGTTTTTGACTATAGTAGCCTTTAGTTTAAACATTGTAGTTTTTGACCTTCTAATTTGTGTTGCTTAGTAGACCACGTTTTAAAGTCTCCACTCTGTAATTAATTCCATTAATGAAATTTTTTAATTTCTTAAAAAAAGTCTACTTTGAATAGAGAAGAAAATGATCTGGAATCTATTGGTACTAATCAAAATGAAGGCTATTCGTGGGTTAATCAAAATGATCAAGGTCTATCAAAGGTTGATGTGCTAAAAAGAATTAATCAAGAGGAGCAGTTTGAGCAGGTCACCTCTCAGAAAAGTAGTAGGAGCAATAGAAAAAGCTCCAAAGGTAAAGCCAATTAGTTATGACTTTGATTGTATGAAATGTGCGTAGAATAAATAATCCTTCAAAGCTTTATGCTCTAAGGGATTTTGTGGTAAAGGAAAAGTCTTGGGTTTTCTGTATGTTGGAGACTAAAATTAGAGAAGGAAATCTGAATAAATTGCGTCGTTTAGGCATCAACTGGCAGTTCATTACAAACCATCAAAGTCATGCTTATGGAAGGATCATTATAGCTTATGATGGTAACTTTTTGAAACTAGAGGTGTTGGAATCTAGTCAGCAACATATTCACACTATGCTTTATTTCAAAATGGAAAATTCTTGGGTTTTAGCTACTTTTGTCTATGGTTTCAACACTGTGTTCTAAAGAACTGACCTATGGAATTACTTAAGAAGGATCAAGCCTTCAGTAAATTCCCCTTGGATGGTATGTGGTGATGTTAACACTACTTTGTATAGGTTAGAGGCTGAAGGAAATTGTAACCTACTCAACTACTCCCCTGATATGTTTGACTATATACAAGAGGTAGAACTTATTGATCTAAAAGTTGAAGGTCATAAGTTTTCTTGGAAAAATAAACAAATTTCTAGTTGGCACATTAGGAAAAATCTAGATAGAGTTTTGGTAAATGTGGAATGGCTAAATTATTTCTTAAGAAGCTCAGCAAAATTCCTAGACCTTGGTATCTCATATTACACTCTTATAAAGATAATAAACTTTTTTACCTCCTCCAAAGTCCAACACCCTTTCAGATTTAATAATTTTCTAGTTAACATGGAGGGTTTTCAAGAAGCAATACAGAAGGGATTGGAGCATGGATGTTATGGGACTAAGCAATACATTTGTATCCAAAAGCTCAAGGCTATGAAACAGGAGCTGAAGATTCTTAACGGTAAGGGAGGTCTGAATCTTACTAAGGAGAATGAAATATCTAGGGATAAAAGAATGAAATATCTAGGGATAAACGATCTTCTATTCAAAAAGCATTGGCAAAAAACCCCTTGGATGGAGCTCTAGCTACAGTAGAAAAGGAAGCTATTAAAAACTACTTGGAAGTAGTGGAAAATCAACACTCTTTACTGAAGCAAAGAGATAGGATAAACTGGTTAAAAGAGGGAGATAGATGTACAAAGTTCTTCTTTAATTCTATATTAGCTCAAAGGAATACTAACAAAATTACTTCCATTAAAACAGAAGCTGGAGTGGAGGTCTTTAGACAAGATGGCTTAGCTAAGGAAGCTATGAATTTCTACAGTAAGCTAATTGGATTAGATTCTCTCCCATCTGAGTTGGAGTGCGACCTTAGTCAGTTTGTAACCACTAAGATTCCGAATTATAAAGTTTATGGGTTAATAAGACCTATTACAGATCAGGAAATAGATAAGGTTGTCTTTAGCATAAATGGATCTAAAGCTCCTAATCTGGATGATTTGAATGGATTTTTCTATTAGGAAACTTGGAATAGTTTGGGGGATTGGTCAAGGAGGCAGTGTAGGAGTTCTTCCTAAGAGGGGTGTTACTAAAAGAAATAAACAAAACCTTCCTATGCCTGGTCCCTAAAAATTACAGCCCGGAGACTTGGAATGACTACAGACCTATTTCTTGTACAAACTTCCTATACAAGATCATTGCTAAGATATTGGCAAATAGGCTGAGGGAGGTCCTAAAATTTCTCATCATTGAAAATTAGGGGGCTTTATGACAAGCAAAGATATAGCGGACAATATTCTAATTGTTCAAGAGCTTTTAAAAGGGTATAACTGCAGGAGAAGTCCCCAAAATTGCATTATTAAAGTTGATCTATAGAAAGCTTTCGATAGTGTGAATTGGGGTTTTTTTACTAAAAACACTGGAGATAATGAATTTTCCCTTAACCTTCATCAATTGGATCTAACAATGCATATCTACTGCTTCCTATGGGATAAAAATTAATGGATGCCCTACAGGAATGTTCAAAGGAAAAAAAAGCTCTTAAGTAAAAGGATCCTCTCTCTCCCTACCTATTTATAATCTACATGGAAGTCCTCACTCAGCTGCTCAAATACAACACTTCAACTGAACTAAAATTCAGATATCACTCTAAATGTAAGGAAATTTCTCTAACTAATTTATGTTTTGCAGATGATCTTATTCTCTTAAGCAAGGCAAATGCTCAATCAATCTCTCTTCTAATGAAAACACTCAATAAATTTAAGGAGATGTCAGGATTATGTGTAAATCTTCACAAGAGCTTTATCATACTCTCCAAGATTGCTTCTTACCTATATAATGTTTTAGCTCAAGCTACGGGTATGGAAACTAAAGCTCCTCCTGTACATTACTTAGGGATTCCTATCTCATCTAGGAGGCTTAGATTTTGTGAATGTCTTCTTGTGATAGAAAAGATCTAGAAAAAAAATTGGAGTCTTAGACCAATAGAGCACTTTCCTATAGGGGTAAACTTCAGTTATTGAAATCAGTAATCTTGTCTATGAACACTTATTGGTGTTCATACCTTTTTCCTTTCAAAAGGGCTAATTAAAATAGTAGAAAAATTGATGAAACAGTTTCTATGGGAGAAAAGGAATGGAGAGAAAGGAATAGCCAAAGTAAGTTGGAAGACAATCAACCGAAAGATGAACGGGGTTAGGACTAGATTAAACCTTTACTAAAAACAAATTTCTTATGTCAAAGAGAATTTGGAGACTCCTTAGTGATAAAGAATCAATGTGTACTAAATGGATTCATTCTTATATACTAAAAGGAAGGAGTTTTCGGCTCTAAAAATCAAGGTCAGTTACGCCTAGTTTTTTAACCAAATTCTTGGAATAAGGGATGAGTTCTACCAGCACATTACTTACCAGATAGGGGCAGGGGACAGACTTTCCTTATGTTATGATAACTGGTCAGGAAATGGTTCTCTAATAAAAAAACCAGATGGCTAATTCCCTTTTAAATCGATTCCATAAGGATACTAAACTCCAAGAAATAATAAGGAATGGAGACTAGACTCTATCCTCAGATGAGATTACACTTCTACACATTCCTCAACTCAGAAGACAAGGGGAGAGAGATAATTATTTATGGAAGGGTATCCTTATCTCAGTGATTACTACAAAGGAAGTCAGGAAGATGAGGGTAAGGCCAGAAAATAGAGTAGGGGTGGGATGCTTTGATATAGAATAAGGCCCTTAGACCTAATGCAATGTGGGACAGACTGAGCAATATGGATAGATTGAAATTCCTAACCTCCTCTAAACTATGCATTCTATGCAATGTAGTCGATGAATCCAGAGACCACCTCTTCTTTAAATGTGGCTTCTCCAAAGGAATATAGGCAAAAATCTTTACTCTATGTGCCCCTGATTTCAATTTTAGCAGACTAACAAATATCATACAAGAGCTTCCTATATTGAACATTTCAAAATATGATAGGGCTATAGTTCTACTCTCGGTGGATACATGTTTCCAAGTGATCTAGAAAGAGAGGAATAACAGAAGGTTAAAAAACTAGTATACTTCAATAACACCTCTTATAGAGCTCACTACTGCAAGCATAAAGAAGCAACTGATTATTAATCAGTTAAACCTATACTGTAGTAGGAGATTGGCTTATGTTTGGAGAATATAGCAATAACTAGTTCAGTTCCAGAGAAGTAGCTACTCAATCCACTATGCAGAAACTAATCACAACCACAGTTCACAAAAGGAAATTGAAAAGGTGCACAAATTGAAACTATTCCCCTTTTTAGGGATGAAAAAAGTATGAAGAACACTGCTCTTATTCACCATTTCGTACAGTTTTTAATCAAGTGGAGATCTTCCCAAAGAAAAGAAAGGAGAAGCATGAAAGCAATTAAACGAATACCTGTTTAAGGATCTCTCATCCTCTCTTTCGAGAAGATGCTAAAGTCCCTGTAAACCGAAAAGGAAGTAAGTCAAGACTAGAGATTTCAGATCAGCCATATTAGTTCGAAAAAAGTGATCGATGAAAGAAGAAATAGAGTAGTTCATGAAATAGGAATCAATACTGACCTGAGTCCTCATCTTCCTCTTCTGACTGTCACCGAAGAGTTAAGCCCACAAAGAGTTTCCTTCCATCTCTAAAAATGAAGCAATCTCTCATAGATTCATAAAAAGCCCTAATTTCTAAAAGATGAATGAGAGGGAGTTGATTACCTATGAAGAATAGCCAGTTGGAAGTAGAATGGAGAAGAGGTTGTCCCTTGAAGCCACCACAAACATTGCCTCTAGAGCATCACAACATAGTCAATCGCATGCTTTATCGCCTGTCTGAATCGAGTAAAAACTCGAAGACTCGAGAAAGATGGGGTTCGTTTTACCCTAATAGTCTTACGTTAGGTAATGTTGGAACATCGTCATGTAACGTAGAACTATGGTGTTTTGAGTTTAAGTAGCTTTTACACACATGTGTAAAACTCCTCTTTTGTAAATTTTTTAGAGTTAATGAAAAATTTTAATTTCTTAAAAAAATTGTTCCTTTGTCATAGTCCAATCCTAATCCTATTTCTTTCCCTTTCAACTGTTTCCAAAGACTCTATCTAGTGCTTATCTAATCAAACTTATTTTTAAGCTTAGTTTTATACCATTGTAAGTTGATTGCTTTGTGAAACTCTTCCTCCACCTTCTTCCATGGTATCCTTTGACAAATATCTCCACCATATTTTCCCTTACTCCTTTGAATATATTGGTTACAAATATCACAAAAAAT
The DNA here is from genome assembly GCA_027563575.1 of Erythroxylum pedicellare. Taxonomy (NCBI): domain Eukaryota; kingdom Viridiplantae; phylum Streptophyta; class Magnoliopsida; order Malpighiales; family Erythroxylaceae; genus Erythroxylum; species Erythroxylum pedicellare. Next base: position 21,491,091 of record JAOQMP010000005.1, read on the forward strand.
AAGAACTGTTTCTTTTGGCCAACGAACCCTACCTATATCGTTCCCCCTTGACTTTCTCCTTTGTTTCTTTTTTGGGATGATGTCATTTAATCATAAAAGATACGAGAAGATTATATACTAGTTAATCAATTTGCAATTGGTTTCACTAGTTAATTACTTTAATTGGTTACAATTAGACTATTCCAACAAAATAAATATATAAATATTGTTTATCAACGATATATTTTTATTAATTACTTAATTTAAAATTATTTAATCTCTTAATTTAAAATGAGTGATATAATTAACTTGTGAATACTATTAAAAAATTATATAAAATTTTATTGTAATATAATTTTATATAAAATATTATAAATATTTTTATTGAATTACTGTTTGTTTATATATAATAATTTAAGAAAATACTACTTCTTTTGGTAACCAAAGAACTATTAAATAATTAAATAATATTAGAAAAAGATAAATATAATTTTGCAAATATTAAATAATCAAGTTTTAATTTATGATTACGAAACCATCTTAACAAGATTCGGAGAAGAATGAAAAAATCTAGAGAAAACCATCTTAAACATGAAAATAAAAAAGAGAGAGCTACGGATAAAATAAAATGGTTGCAAGTTAGGCTTGGGTGGAATGATAGGAGGGAGTTCTAAATTAACAAAGTCATTATAAAAAATAGTAGTAATTTTCTGTTCACTAAATTTGACAACTTTGAGATTTTATTTCAGAAACATGAGAGTGTGTCAAATAAAAAAAATATTCGTGTGCATGTTTTCTTTTAGGATTGCATATTTACTATGAATAAGAAAGTTATTAAATATTTTCTATTAAATTACTGTTTGTTTATATATAATAATTTAAGAAAATACTACTTCATTTTGGTAACAAAAGAACTACTAAATAATTAAATAATATTAGAAAAAGATAAATATTAATTTGTAAATATTAAATAATCAAGTTTGAATGCATGATTACCAAACCATCTTAACAAGATTTAGAGAATAAAGCAATCGCACCTTTTAGGATTGCATATTTATTGTGAATAAGAAATTTTTAGAGAAGTTTGCAACATTTCAGAAACATGAGTGTTTGCCAATTAAAATAAAATATTCATGCATTTTGTTTGACTGTATGAATATTTAGAAGACTAATCTCTATATAAATAGGAATATCAAAACTATTAAAACATAATGGTTATGATTACAAACATTATAAAACTATTAAAACTCAACATATAAGCACTTTTTTCTTCTTTGCTTTTTATTTCTTCTTTCGATCTCCTATAGCCACTATCATAATCACATTTCTCCGCTCAATCCGTTCATCTTCATTCATTATATTTCTACAACATACCAAACAACATAAGCCACACATCCTATTGGCAGGAAGCAATTAACGATAATGAAGGAAAACAACTAACAATGGTGACTAACAAGTGTTTAGGGAAGAAAAGAGAGAATCAACTTACTAAAGAAGACATCACTGGTCGGAATCCGATCAATAAACCGTTGTAACATTCTTTACTCTACGTATCAATGAAATATAGGAGAGTTTTCCATATAAGAATGTTGTAATGTAAGATTGTGTTGAGCTTTTCTATTTTAAAGGTGAAAAGAGACAGTGGGGCAATTGTGAGTAATCAATGAAGTTATAAATGAACTTAAAAGCAATAAATACGAAGAATAGCTACAACCTCCATGAAATTAATGCAACTTTCTACAAATACCTACAATATACTTTGGTTGACACAGTAAAGACTGTGGCAAATGTATATTTATCTCAACTACTGTCAGATTTCATTTAATGAAACTAAATCTATCTTAGCTTTCATTCATTAAATCTCATATTGTAGGCACTGATATTCTGTTAAATCAATTACAGCCAGAATCCTTGTCAACTGCAGGAACATCGAGTTAAATAATTATCTTGACAGAAGCTTCTTTCAACAAAGTAAAAATATCTATTAGGTTGAGGTGAGTGGTCATGCAAATGTCTTCACTCTTACTGGACTTTCTGGAAGATTGAGTCCTTGGATGTTGCATGGTGTAAAAGAAGGCATGAAGAAGAATTTACTTCTTACTGACCTGAGATTGAGTGAATCTAGGAATCTCCATCTGTACAGTGACAGCCATACTAAATTTAGGGGGTTTGCAATTTTTTTTGAATATTTCCTACTCAAGAAAAAAAGTTACTAAATAATAAATTCCAGTACTTAACATAGATTCCTTGTAAAACATATGAGAAACTTTAATGTAGCAGCAACTATGTAATCTTTTGCTTTGGTGTGATCAAGATGTTGTTAATCCAGACTTCTAAATGCATAGAAGATGACACCAACATTCTGACTAAAATGTTGCTAATGCAGACTTCTAATGCTAAGGAGTTGACACCAACATTCATAAGTAAAAAAATAGACCTATGCTATTCGTTTTAAAGATTTCATTTTCACTGAAAAAATCCCCTTGATCATTTGTATAAATAGAAAAAAATAAAAAACATGCAACAGTAGCACTCAATGTTCAATTTTCCAAAAGTTGGATAACTATATAAAGCAAACATCAAAGTTAGTTGATAAAAAGAACACGAGCTAGATGATGCCAAGTCTTATTAACATTTGATGATTCCAACTAAAAAAAGGTATCAAACAATGTCTAAGAGAACAAGGAGTAACTGATTCAAGGTGAAACAATATCGCAACTTGTCACTTCCACCAGGTAAACCACAAAAGAGTAACTTTTGTATAGGGAAAACAATTTCAAAAAGATCCCTAACCCCTTCAATATGACCTGCAGAAAGATGGTAATGCCACACTAAAGACATAATCCAAATAATGTGCAGTGATAAGAGTCTATGCATGTTACAGTGATGATTTCATAATCTTTGCATCATTTTGGTCAAATAATATATCTTACAACAAAAACAATTCAAACCTGAAGATAAGATGTTTAACCAACATAGCTAGGATCTACCACATTCTAGTAAGAAATCATGTAAGAACATCTTTTCACAAGTAAAAAATTTTACTCGTCAACAAGTCGTGACTTTTCACGATATGGTTTCACTAGAACACAAGCGCTGTAAATCAAATGAGGAGTCCCTTCACTAATATTTGCTTGACTGTTTCTGCAAAGGCAAAACTGACAATTCCAAACATTCTCTTCTATTGGCATGCAATCCTAACATTTTGAATAGGAAACTGGTTCTACAAAAGTAAAGAAATAACAAATAAAAACATGTTTTGAAAGCAAGAGCTAATAATCTATCAAAGCACTCATATTCAGTTACCTGAAATAATTGGAAACGTCCTACTCTGTAAACATCCTGTCTATAAAGCCATCAATTTAGGAAAAGAAAAAAAAAGAAAAGCAAGTCAGTCCAATAAGGAGTTAAAACCATATTGAAGACAAAATTGAAATGAAAAGAAGGGGAAAAAAATTTGCCAGCAACCTGTCCATAAAGCATGAGAAGTATAAATGAAGGGAGAAGGTGTAGTCATTTTTTTTAACATCTGAAACTTCAAGTTTCTAAGACTTTTTGAAGGGAAGAAGAAGAAGAAAATGACAGAAGTTGAGCATTAGAAGGAGCCAAAAATAAGAGAAGAAGCAAAATTTGTTTAAGCAAAGCAAAGATCTAAGATACCTACCAAAGTTTGACAAAGAAGAAGAACCCAAGTTAGACAAACCAAAGCAAGGCCTTAATAAGAACGTCCTCCGTGGCAAAAGCTTGATTGATATCTTAGTGTACTTATCTTCTCTCTCTCTTTAACCTTCAATTTCTTCTCCATAACAAACTTTCTTTTATGATTTCGAGAACCTTCTGACTCCTCCATTACTATTCGTTTTTCTCCATTCCTCTTTCGCCAAACAACGACTGGCGAATTGGTGGAGACGTGAGAGGGAGAGAGCAGGAGATGTGAGAGCCAAGAAGATTTTAGAGAACCTAATGAGAAATGAGACCGAGAGTAGAGAGTAAAATAGAGGACAATACCGTCATTAAGCAAATAGTTAACCCTAAACATTTGAGTAGAGGGGTTTTTAAAAAATTAGCTAGTTAGGTTGAATCAGCCAACCCAACCAGCTCATAATCAAACAAATAAATAGTTTTTTTATATGGGATAAATAGTTAATTGAGTCAAATAGCTAAAAAACAACTTATTAGTTGTTTACCAAGCACGCGCTTACTATCTATTTGGTTAGCGTCTTCAATATGCAGAGACGAGACGAGACAGAAATCTGAAGACGGAACAGAACAAAAATTGGAGACAGTGAGGTGTTTGATTGTAGTGGACAGAACAGAGGAAATTGTCCCTGTCCTCAGGACTGAAATGTGTTTGGTTGCAGTGGACAGAACAAAAAACAGTATTAATGACGAAAATGCCCCTAAAGTATAATATATTGGAAAGATGTAATTCATTGATTATTTTATAATTGTATCAATAGTTATTTAAAGTGTATGTGTAATTTGTTAATTATGATAAAATAAAATGAGAAATTAGGCATATTTA
>JAOQMP010000005.1:21495694-21507256 GCA_027563575.1 Erythroxylum pedicellare
ACAATAATAATAATAATAACAATAATAAGTTTAATAATATAATTAAGAATTAAAAAAAATTACTTATGTGAGGGAAGGGGTATTGCTGGAAATTGCTTGTGTTTTGGTTTGGAGACGGAGACGAGAACTTTCTGTACTACAGTCATGGGAGGTACAAAAAATTTCTGTCTCTGTAATCCAGAGACGGGACAAAAATAGGTGGAAACAGCAAGCAAACGTTACGGAGTACGGGACTTTTGCGTCTCCTTCTACTGTCCCCACCCATGGGGACAGTAACCAAACACTACCGAAATAAACAAAAAATTATGTCCTTATCCTTTGAGGACAGAACAAAAATGACTAAGGGTAGCAAGCAAACAGTACGAAGGACAGAACTTTTGTATCTCTGTCCACCGTCTTCACCCACGAGGACGTTAACCAAACACAGGATTAATGAAAGGGGAACAGTAGGGTTTGTATAAGAATACACCGTATCTCAAGCTACATCTTGTACGGCTCAGTAAGATTTTCTTTCCTTTATCATATTCTTGAATGATCGTGCTCTTCTCAAAGACTTCGTTCACCACTTACTGCTCACGTCTTGTCCTGGTAGCAAACACAATATCGTGTTATCCCTTCGCATATTAGATTTAGTTGTGTGTGTAGATCTCGTAGACTTCCACACTTACGACCTATACTAAATTGAAAAGTTGCATTTGCCTCAATTAACATTTTTTATATCAATAAGTCTTTCTTTTACTTTGAATCTAACTTAAAGAGTATCATCCTTTAACATTTCTTTACCATTACATCTTTAAGGCATGCCTGGAAGTCACGAGGGCGTGTTTAAGAGTAGTTGCAGCCCTCTTAATTGAAGGAGAAGACATCATATTTATATTAGTTACGCTCATATTATTGTACATTGCATTGAAGCTCAATTTCTTTGTTAGGTTTAGATAGGCGTCTAAAGCTATCATCCCACCAAAATTTCATAACTTTTGCATACTAAATTTCATAGATATATTTAATAATAATAATATGCCATTGGAGAGTAAAAAACACTAATAATTTCTTTAAAATTTCTTTGTATTTTAAAAATCTTATGAGTCATTCTTATATTTTGTAAAAAAAGAAATCATCATTATATTAAATTGTTCCACTGTCATGATAATTTATAAACACAAGAACAATCCAATCATAGATAGAGATGTCAAAAAGGGCTCGACCCGATTTTAGCTTGGGGTGACTCGTGACTTGACCGTTACTTCAAAAACGACACTATTTTGGAAGTTTTTTTCAAAAAAATGGTTGTCCTATTTTTATTTTTATAAATAATTATTAATTAGTTTGATTCTTTATATTAATACATAAAATTGTAAATATTTATCATAATATATTAATTATCATTTTATTTTATAATTTATGTTTACAAGTAATTAGTAATAATTTGCTCAGTTTTTTATTGTCAATAAACAAAAATACAAAATTATAATTATTTTATTTATTAATCATGTTTACATATCATTATTTTTTGCTAAATTGTATAATAAAAATAATGATTATATTAATTAATTTTATTAATATAGAATGAAGATTGTTTATCATATTTTATCAATAATGAATAATATGTTTCTTATTTTTACTATAATTAATTATTTTAAATATGTAAAAAATTATGAATTTATTTTGACTGTAATAAATAATTATTGAGTAATTTCTTGTCATATAAGCCATTTATATACTCGATGCTAATGCTTATTTTGTTTTTATATTGACTTGGTACTGTTAGTGTCAATAGATATCATGGTTTGTTAATTTTTAATTAATTTTTTATGAGGGGACTGACTATATGGAGTATCAGTTGAGACCTTCATCATGAGACGAGCAGACAATTTAACTGATTTCTAAGTTTTTGTAAAATATAATTTTTAGGAAGATTTTTAAATAATAGAATTAATAAAATTATATGAAATTTTTCAAAGGCAAAAGGGTAAAAACAAAAAAGATTTAAAATTTTTTATTAAAATTTAAGTTGGACCCCACCACTTTTTAAGGTTAAACTAAAACTTAAATATTTAATAAACATTGAAATATACCCTTAAACTATTAGAAAATTAATTCCTCTATTAAAATTTTCTTAGATAATTTTTTTTTTCTTTTAGACCTTTTTTCTTATGTACAATTAACCTTACATGATATGGAGTGTATATGGAATTAGCATTTTCATTAAACCTTAAATTAACTAAACATTTATTCATAATTTTCTCAATTCTAAAAATCCCTAATTTTATTAACTCGTAGATATTCTTTCAGTTTCACCAACCTTCCAAACGATTTAAATGGGTGGCTCCATCCTTCCTTAACTTCTTAAGGTCAGTGACACCTCTAAAACTGACCACACAACTATAAGCATGATCATTCTTTAACATTTTAAACTCTTTCACTATCTCCTCTCCACCATCTCATCGACCCATCTCCTCATCTTCCTTCGACTGGCTATCGACAAGACTTTTCTCTGTCTTCATTTCAAGATTCTTAGAGCTGGCATCTTCTTTTAACGATTCAAACTGTTAATATATGCTAATATTTATAATCGAAATTCCGTAGTGTAACTAATTGTTGGCAAATTAAAATTGCCTAGAAAATGAATTTTGACATCTAATTATCCACCCATAATTTTATTGATTAAGAGAATAAAAATTTTACAAATACAAACTCACACTTCAAACTCTCATAACTCAAAAATCCGTTATGCATTAGCTTGTTAAAGTGAACAACCCAAACTTTACATACACTCTTACTATTTCCTTTGTTTGCATAAACTCACATCATATGGCCAATGGCCATATTTATAGATTTATAAAGTCAATTAATACCAACTTTCACGAGCTAAAATAGCTGGTAATTTGAAATTGTCAACTAACAAAACAATTTAACACTAATTTTACTTGTTAATTTGACCAAGTCACACTCTAAAACCAAGTTTTACTTTCTAACATCCTCCCTTATTCCAAGCATCTTTTTCTGTTTCAATAACAATTCAGCTTTCAATGGCTTTGTAAAAATGTTAACAATTTACAATACTCAACCACGATCTCTTTATCTTTTACCAAATCTCGAATATAGTGATGTTTGATGTCGATATGTTTACTGCGACCATGAAAGATTGGATTTGTTGTCAAAGCAATTATTGATTTATTGTCGCAAAAGATTTTTGTAGAACTAAGTTGTTGATGTTGTAATTCTTCAAGAGTTTTTAGCAACCATACTGCCTGTGTAGAGTAATTTGATGTTGTTATGTATTTAGCTTATGCTATTGAAAGGGCTACTACATGTTGTTTCTTGGATAACCAAGAAAATGATCTAGAACTAAGATGAAAAAGATAGCTTGAGGTGATTCTTTGTTTCTCATTATCTCCTACCCAATCGCTATCCATATATCCTACCAATTTCACTATGTTAGAATTTGAATAAAATATTACCATCATCAAGTGTACCTTTAATGTATCTCAAAATTTGTTTTGCGGGTTGCCAATGAGATTGTCATGATGCTTCAATAAATACACTCACAATTCTAACTCCATAAACAATATTAGGTCCTGTTGTTGTTAACTACCTTAAACTTCCAATAAGTCTTCTAAATTTCGTTGCATTAACCAATTCACCATTACCATCTTTCGAAAGCTACAATCTTTCCTCTACTAGTGTTAAAATTGGTTTGTATGCTTCCATTTTGAACTTTTTCAAAATATCTTGCACATATTTCTATTGAGAAATAAATATATCATTGTCTATTTGCTTCACTTCAATGTCAAGAAAATAAGTCATCAAACTAAGAACTGTCATCTCAAATTGAACAGTCATGGCTTTCATGAATTCTTCCAATAATTTAGAATTGTTTCCAGTGAAGATTAAGTCATCCACATATAAGTAAATAATTATGATATCTCCATCCTTGTTGGTTTTGATATATAAAGCATGCTCATACGAACACCTTTGAAATCCATTATTCAGAAAGTAGGTATTTATATGAATGTACCATGCTTGTGGTGCTTATTTTAATCCATATAGTGCCTTCTTCAATTTGTAAACTTTATCTTCATCTCCTTGTTTCACATAGTCTGATAGTTGCTTAAATAAACCTCTTCTTTAAGCACACCATTTAAGAATGCTGACTTAACATCCATTTGAAATATTTTTCAATTTCTTTGAGCAGTAATAGAAATGATCAGTCGCACAGTATGCAATTTAGCAACTAGGGCAAATATTTCAAAAAAAATCAATACCATACTTTTGTCTGTATCCATTTGCTACTAACCTTTCTTTAAAATGTTTCACTTCTCTATTGGGTTTGTACTTTGGCTTATATACCCCCTTGAATCTAATTAGTTTCTTTCCTTCTAGGAGAGTAGTTAGCTCCCATGCATTATTCCTTTCAATTGCTTTGCTTTAATCTCTTCATCCACTGCTTTAATCCAACAATCTTTGCTACTTGCTTCCTTATATATTACTTTATCATAATTTGCAAAGAAAGCATAGTAGGTAACATCTTCATTTTCATCATCACCTACTTCATAATATTTCAAATAAGTGGATGGATGGCGCTCTCGTTGTGAGTGCCTAAGTGAAGGTGAGGTAGGAGGAGATGTCGCTTCAGGATCAATACGAGTTGAACCCTTCAGGAATTAGAGGTGAAGATGTCTCTTCAGTTTGATTAGTTGTTTCCAATTTATTGTTTATGAACACCAGTACTGGCAATGACTTCTTTGCTTTTACTGACCAATCTCATACCCAATCTTCTTTAAGTAACATCTCAACTGATGATCTCTTTTTAAGTCTTTGGATTATAAAACTTATAACCTTTTATTTCCATGCTGTAACCGAGAAATATACAATTTTTTTGCCTTGTCATCTAACTTCTTTCTTAACTCATCAGGCACATGTGAATATGCTATGCAAATAAACAGCTTCATATGACTAAGATTAGGCTTTCATCCACACCATGCTTCTTGTGGAGTTTTATCCTGAACACTTTTAACAGGACACCTATTCAAAATATCAATTGCACAAGCCCCAGCCTTTGCCCAGAAACTTTTAAGTTGCTTCTTACAAAATAACATTCTTCTCACTATATCCATGATAATTCTATTTTTCCTTTCTACCACTCCATTTTACTGAGAAGTGTACCTAACTGTCAACTGACGCTTAATTCCATGTTTTCTTAAGAAATCATCACAAACAATATATTTTGTGCATCTATCTGTTCTTATAGTCTTCAAAGAATAATCATTTTGTTTTTCAATATACACTGCAAAATTCGTAAGTGCTTTACATGCCTCAGATTTCTGCTTTACAAAATAAAGCTATGCCTTTCTACAATAATCATTTATAAATGTAATAAAGTATTTGTTACCTCCATTTGATGGAACCTCCACATAATGTAGATTTGAATGCGCAAGCTTTAGTGAACGTTTGACTCTCCATACCTTCATTGTAGGAAATGGATCTTTATGCTTTTTTTTCATTACACATGAATCACAAATCTATCTGGAACTTGAATGGTTGGTTAGCCTGAAACCCACTCTTTTTTGGTGAGAAACCTAATGCTTAAAATTCAAATGCCCAAGTTGTATATACCATAGCCAATTATCATTGATAGTCATACTATTACAATAAAAAGAATTACTGTAAGTAAGATATGTTGGAAATAGATAGTTAGATGCCATTCTCGTCTTTAGAATCATACCCTTTTTATATCACTTACGGTGCATCCATCTTTATTGAAGTGTAAATCGTAACCCTTTTCTTATAGTTATTCAATGCTTAATAGATTCTAGTAAAGATTAGGAGCATAGTACACATTAGAAACCCATTATTTAATTTTATAGCAATCTTTCCTCTTCCTAAAATTGGAATCTGGTGGTTATCGACAAGCTTTACTGAAGAGTGAAATGATTAATCTAATTTGGCATAAACTTCCTTATTTTCACTCAAGTGATTGCTGCAACCCAAATCTAACAACTATTGGCAATTGTCACTGTTACTGGTTTCATGAGTAGCCATCAACAAGGTGTTTCGGTTATTATTCTCAGTGACTCCAGCTCGATTACCTTTATGTTGTTGTCTCCAAGCGTGACATTCTCTATTATAGTGACCATATTTTTTACAATTATGGCACTAAAATTTGACTTGCACTCAAATTTAAAGTGATCAAACTTTTTGTACTTGTAACATTGAATATTGGATTTATTCTGAGGAGATTCACTCTCCCTTGCTCCTGGTCCAGAATTGGTTCTGAAATATTTGCCTCCTCTGCCTCTGAATTTTGAACTTCTTTAAGTATTTTATGTTTTGCCTATTGCAATTTCCTTCTCATTTCTTAAATTTACTTGGGCTTTTAGAACTTGCTTCATTGTGTTTGGTAATTTTTCATTCATGAGCATTTTTTGGGACTCTAATGAGACTTGCAAATCATTGAGAGTCATGGACTTCGAACCTTTAGACTCTTCAGTAGCTGTGACAACATAATCAAATCGAATTCTCAACGTGGGCATGATCTTCTCCACGGTATCTTTCTCCTTAATTTCTTGACTTATTTTTCATCTCATTGATCAAATTTTCCAATCGTGAAAAATAATCACGAATACTTTCATCTTTGCCGTACTCCATCAGCTCGTATTGCCTTTTCAAACCTTATAGTCTTGTTCGTTTAACTATGTTTGCTCCTTCATATGTTTTGAGTAGAATATTCTAAGTCTCGCTTGCTTTTTTAGCATGAATATGTTTTCAAGAATCGACAACTCAATAGGTTGACAAACTAAAAACAAGGCCTTTTCATTTAATAAACGATTACGAACCAGTTGTAGTGATTCTTCAGTTGTCGGTGTTTCTTTTTCTACCAAGTCTTTTTTCAAAATTTTACCATAACCGTTGCTTCTCAAATATAAGTCCATTAAACATTTTCACATTACAAAATGGTTTTTGCCATCAAACTTGAAAATAGATAATTGCAATGGTTGAACTTGTTGAACTTTAGATGTTGAACTCGAAGCCATCTTGATCTACTTGAGTACTTTAACCGAGCTCTGATACCAGATGTTAGCAAATTAAAATTACCTAGGAAATGGATTTTGACATTGAATTACACACTCACAATTTTATTGATTGAGAGAATACAAATTTTATAAATACAAACTTACATTACAAATTCTCCCAATCCAAAAATATGTTATTCATTAGATTGTAGAAGCTAATAACCCCAACTTTATACACACTCTCAGTATTTCTTTGTTTTGCATACACTCACATTATTTGGCCAATGACCATGTTTATAGATTTCTAACCACAAGGTGAAATAGTCGGCAATTTGAAGTTGGCAATTAATAAAAGGAATTTAACATCAATTTTACTTGTTTATTTGACCAAGTCACACTATAGAACCAAGTTTTACTTTATAACACTGCTAAATATTTCAATTAATCACTATTAAAGAAAACTAAAAGGAAAAAATAACCAAAAGAAAAGTTGATTAGCTCTTTATTGGAATAACTATTTGGATCAACAGGTAATAGGATGAATGAACTAGTTCAGTATCTGAGCAAGCAATTTGGAGAGGAGAAGCTGTTTTTGTTTCAACACATCTATAGGTTAATGGCAAGGTTGAGGATACTATTTCGTACTGGACCAAAACTAATACAAAACTGGTACCAAAACTGGTATCGGTCAATTTCAGAAATTAGGTTTAAATGTTTAATTAATTTAGATCCAATTTAATTTTTAATAAAAACTTTCGGGTGTTTTAAAAAAAACCCTTTTGCGCAAATTTAAACTCCAAACTTTAACTTTAGTGTGTCAACTGAGAGCGAGTTGAACTCGGAGATTAAACAAAGACTGGACAAAAATCAGGGAAGCGTGTCGAGAGCAAACTACGTATATAATAATAAGAGCAATAATATATGTAGGTGCATTATAACTGCGGTGCCGGTGGGAGAACAAGTCAAGGAGTAGGAGTGATAACCTTTGAAGCTCTCACACATCTTTTTGATATGGTAAGCATAAATGATATGTGATTGCTCTGGATTTTGATGATTTAGTGTCTTTTTTTATCAATGAATAACAAGTTTCAACCTTTTTATGTACATGGAAAAGTAGAACTGAAGCTGTTGTGTTTTTGTTCATGTGTTTATGTCTTGGCGATAAAAACAAGGCAACAAGTGGTAATAGAAGTAGCAGTAATAAGATGAAGCTGTATTCCTACTGGAGAAGCTCCTGTTCTTGTCGCGTTCGGATTGCTCTTAACTTGAAAGGTTATCTTTCTTATTTTTATATCCTCTCCTTGTTTTTTTCTTTCCCTAAATGGATTATAATTGTTTTTGATTTCTTGACAGGGCTAAGTTATGAATATGTGGCTGTTGATTTGGTTAAAGGAGAGCAATTTAGTCCTGGTGACTAACAGACCTTCATTCAGTTTGTCTTTTTTTCTGTGTGCCCTAGTGATTGTACCCCGCTCAAATCCTTTTCGGGCGCCCCTGTTGGTACCCGTCTCTAATGAGTTATTGCTCCATTGACTGATAGAACTGTGGTTGTTGTTTTTTATGACTTGGCAGAGTTTTTAAAGCTTAATCCCATCGGTTACGTACCAGTTCTGGTAGATGGAGATATTGTAGTTTCTGATTCTTTCGCTATTTTGATGGTTTGTTCCCGCATTTTATTTTTATTTTTATTTCCTTGTATATCTGTATTTCTGTTTTTGTCAAACTTTTCCGTTTGGGTTCATTTGTTAATCTTCAGTATCTGGAGGAGAAGTTCCCTCAAAATCCATTGTTGCCTGAGGATCTTCGGATAAGAGCTTTCAATTACCAGGTTAACTTGCATCGCTTTCTCTTTCCATGAGTAATTGTTATGGGGTTCTTTGTTGATTGATTCAGCACTCAATCCAAGCATTACTTATGTCCAATGATTGTTATGAGATTTCTAAATTAAAGCAGATTGAATCACAAACAAATAAGGAATATCTACTAATTGTGCATGGGGATTTTGCACAGCTTTTTGGATTCATTGCATGAACTGGGACAATGAAAAGTTCTAAGAAGGTTTAGGGAGAAATTGGACTGGGATCAAATGAGATCATATATAATTATGGTTATTGTATTTTAATATAAAATTTAAAAGAATGACATGAATCATGCTTTTGTATATAACTCACTTTATTCTTGCGTTTCTTTCTGATATAGGCCAATTTCACTTATAAATTTTGAATATCTGTCACTTATAAGTGAGCCCATTTACATCAGAACAACACTTCCTCAACCTATAACTAATGGGAAGTCATTTGAGTCACTTTTTGAATTATTCATCATATCATAATTCATGAATTTCTATCTATTGGCCTTTGTTAACCTATTTCTGATACCAATAAAGGGTTCTGAGGGAATTTCCACAGAAATTGAATAAGGTTCAAGTGGACCTATGTACAACCAAAGACACTATATCTTAACTGAAAATATTAAGACAATGAGTTATGAATTCTATTTTGTATATAGCTCATTTCATTCTTATCATTTTTCCAACTTGGAATAATTTCACTTGTAAATTTCCATCAGACAAGCCTGTTCTCCAAAGTTATTGTTGCTAAATTTTCCTTGTACTATATTATTCTTTTGACTTTTACGGTTTCAAGATGTAGTTATGCAAACTTGACATTGATATAGTTACTGTCTACTCTTTATCTGACTTTCCTTTATGTTCTCTTGGTCTGTGTTCCCATGCCTCTGAACTTATGCTTGACTTTCAATTTTCTCTTAATTATAGGCTGCAAACATTGTCTCTTCAAGTATACAACCTCTTCAGAATCTAGCTGTGCTGGTTGGTTAATGACTGTTTATTGCAGCTTCTCATTCTTTTCATTATGCACAAAAGACAATCACTTTTTTCTGTATTTCTTCGTTGTCTATGACACTTTCTGACCTTCATACAACAGAAATTTATTGAGCAAAAAGTTGGTCCGGATGAGAAACTTCCTTGGGTTCAATATCATATTGAAAAGGGCTTTTCTGGTAATTTCCACCATACATCTCTCCCTAGCAGCTAGCATTTGAAAAATATATTACAAGAAGATCTAGGAATATGGTAGTTGGAGAAGTTGTAGATCGTGTCATATATGCAAGGAAGGAATTGAAATAAGAACAAAAAGAAAAATCAAATCATTTAAATGATGTCAGCAAGGTATTATTGTTAGGAACCCAAAGATTTCCACCTTGTTACTTGCAACTCTACCATTTGCTACGAAAATCCTTGTTGATATGTTTAATTAGTTTTAATTCATTAAAAAATCTGTCAGCAATTTGAACTTATGTTTTGATACTCTTGCATTTTTTTGTCCATAGTTAGGAAAGAACTCTATGTCGCCTTAAGAGAGTCATCTTAAAATTGTTCCTATAAGAAAGTTTTGACTTCTGTTCTATAAATCCTACACTTAGCATTATTACCCTTGGATTTTACGTGGTATGGTATTTTGCAACATGTTTAAGGTTCGTAGTTATAATGTTGAAGGAATAATATACTGGGCATGGTGGAACAGTCCAGTCTAGGAGAATTAGTTCAAGTTGTCACTCATCATATTTTAAAAAATTTGTATGGTTCATCATTATCTCATCAGAAAATTAAATGTGTGATGTGCAATAAATTGTAATATTTTGATAGTCAAATAAACTTTATACCATTCTTGTGCCTTAAGAATTCTTTGATTACTTCAACAACAAAATTCTTACTTAGTTGATTATAACTAAGTTTGAAAAGCTCTAATATTTAGTTATCTCCCGGAATCAACCAAGTATTAAGTTATATGTGGTGTCCATTTGTATTTAGAATATTTTTTGATTCCTAGCTTTATCTTTCTCAGCACTTGAGAAGCTACTAAAAGATCATGCTGGAAGATATGCGACTGGAGACAAAGTTTTCCTGGTTTGTTCTTTTTCCAAACCATTTTATTATTTTAGTTACCAAATAAAACTGTGAGTTGATTATGTGATGATGCCTGTAGTTTACCCATATTAAGAAAGAGCACCTAGTGCTTCCAATTAGTTTTTAACGTTTAAAATTTTTGATAACTCCACGAGGAACAAAATATTATCTCTTGAATGATATTTTCCAAATGATCACAAGAAAAGCATGTTGATAATGTATTGTAATGATTATTACTATAAAAAAAATATTAGTTTGTTCTTAATTTTGTGTTTGAAAGGTTAACAATTTTGTTCTTAATAAAATTATTTAAAATTTCAAACAAACAATTAAGAACAAACTTAAGAGGCTCTATATTTTCTAATACCTTACGAATCCATAACTAAACTAAAATCATGGAAGTGTTCTTGAATTTGCACAAATCGTTGAGGGTTTGTTGCATGCAACTGTCTTTACATAGTTATTTTAAGGTGGGACGTGGAAGTATTGTTTTTTCAGTTTATTTGGGAGTTTCTTCCTAGTCAAGATGCTTGATGCTTTTCCATCTCTTTGAGTCTGGGAAGGTCTAGTAGTATGCATTCTTATCTCTAATTAATAGAAAGGTTGTTTTCGATAGACTCA
>JAOQMP010000005.1:21530313-21541346 GCA_027563575.1 Erythroxylum pedicellare
AAGTCCAAAATATTGAGCTGTCTCAACAGAATTCTCACCACACTCGTGAAGAAAATGAGAACCCCTTTGGGTAGAGGTCTCCTAAAAATACCTCTCACCAGGGAAACACATCTTATGCTAACAACCAACAGAAACTCAAGCTCCATTTCCCAAAATTTGATGGTATAGATGCACAAGGTTGGGTGTATAAGGCAGAGCAGTATTTTAAGTTTAGAGGTATTGCAATTGATCAACAGGTTGACCTCGCCTCCTTTCATCTTAAGCGCATTGCCTTGCAGTGGCACAAGTGGTATGGTAAATTCCAAGGACTAGTAATATGGGAGGAATTTATTAAGGCTCTTCTCATCAGGTTTGGTCCTACTGACTACGAAGAACCTTCGAAAGCAATCACTCGCTTTAAATAGATCACTACGGTTTCTGCTTATCAGGAATAATTTGAGAAACTTTCTCATATTATTGATAACTTGCCTTAACCTTTTTTGGTAGGATGATTTATTACAGGGCTTAAAGATGATATCGAGTAGGAAGTTAAAATCAAACAACCTAGACATTTGACAGATGCCATTAGAGTAGTAAGATTGGTTAAAGAGAAGCTGAATTTACAAAAGAAAATTCTCAATAGCAGCTGCACCCCTTAGACCAACAAGAGCAACTTGCAACCTAGCATTTTGGGACCTCCACCTGCTGCTAAAACCACCAACAATCAACCCCCTTTTCGTAGAATTTCCAGTCAAGAGGCAAAGGATAGAAGAGCTGAAGGATTATGTTATTACTGTGACATGAAATACACTCTTGGTCACCGATGCATCAAACCTCAATTATTTGCCATAGAAGACGTGCTAGCGGAGGATTGTTCAGAAGATGGCTTCGTAACAGAAGAACCAATTCCGTAGGTGTCCTTACATGCCATTGAAGGAACCAATCATCCATAAGCAATTCGACTGCCAAGGAAGATAAAAGGGAAGGACGCGATGATCCTAGTCAATAGTGGTAGTACCCACAATTTTGTGGATCAAAATTTGGTGAAGCAATGTGGAATGACGGTAACAAAGGGGGAGCAACTCCGGGTCATGGTCGCAAACAAAGAACAGGTGACATGCTAAGGTATTTGTAAGGCAGTAAGTCTTTCCATCCAAAACTATGAAACAACAACAGATTTCTTCGTCCTTCCAGTGGCTGCATGTCCAGTGGTATTGGGTGTTCAATGGATGGCAACTCTAGGTCCAATCCAGATAGACTACAACAACCTCACCATGGTGATTCAAGACAAGGGACAATCAATGGTATTTCAGGGATTTAAATCAAGTTTGAACCTCTCTTTGCAAAAGAATGTAACGCAAAACATGGGTTTAGTTTTTTTCTCCAGGTTGCCATACCTAACCAAGTTTTCTCAACTACATCAAATATCGAGATACAACAACTCCTCAATACTTATTAGCAAGTGTTCACATAACCTAAACACCTACCACCAAAGAGAGTGCACGACCACCATATTCCTTTGCAACCAAGTAGTGGACCCGTTTCTATTCAACCATATCGCTACCCATTCTACCAAAAGACAGAAATAAAGAAAATGGTCCAAGAGCGCCTAACGTCAGGATTGATCAGTCCTATTGGTAAAAAAATCGGATGGAAGTTGACGATTTTGTGTCTACTATAGAGCACTCAACCAGATAACCATTGCAGACAAGTTCCCTATCCCTATTATCGATGAGCTACTCCATGAACTTTATAGCTCAAAATATTATTCAAAACTGGATCTTAGGTCAGGATATCATCAGATACGAGTGCAAGAAGGAGACATCCACAAAACGGTATTTTAAACTCACGAGGGTCACTACGAGTTCATCGTTATGCCATTTGGGCTTACAAACGCCCCATCATCATTTCAAGCCTTAATGAATGAAATATTCCGCCCTTATCTAAGAAAATTCATTCTTGTATTTTTTGACGATATTTTGGTGTATAGCAGGAATTGGTTTGAGCACTTGGATCACTTGACAACAGTACTTCAAATACTACAGAAACATCAACGGTATGCCAAACTCAACAAATGCCACTTTGGGGTAACTAAAGTTGACTATTTGGGTCATGTCATATCTGAGCAAGGGGTTGAGGTTGATCAATAAAAAATCAAAGCAGTGCAAGAATGGCCAGAATTGACCACCCAAAAAGGTGTCCGTGGATTTTTGGGTCTTGAGGGTTACTATCGCAAGTTCATCCGAAATTTTAGAGGTATTGCCTCCCCACTTTCTCAATTATTAACCAAAATTGGTTTTACTTGAAACTTCAATGTAGCGTAAGATTTTGAAAAACTCAAGATGGCATTATTAACACCTACCATTTTGACTCTCCCTGATTTCACTAAAGAGTTTGTTATGGAAAGTGATGTATGTGGCAACAACATCGGAGCAATTATGTCCCAACATAGATGCCCCATTGCGTATTTTAGTGAAACCTTGAAAAGGACGGCACTACATCTTTCTACCTACGAGAAGGAGATGCTTGCTATTGTAAAGGCAATAAGAAAATGGCATCCATACCTGCTGGACGTCCTTTTATAGTCCAAACTGACCAGAGGAGCCTCAAGTTTCTATTAGAACAAAGAATCATTACCCCTACCCAAGCGAGATGGCTTCTAAAGCTTCTTGGTTATGATTACCGAATTGAATATCGCAAAAGGAGAGAAAATCAAGGAGCTGATGCATTATCTAGAAGAGGAGAATGCGGCATGTTAGTAATTTCCTTACCAATAGTGGCATGGTGGACTCAGTTGCAAGAAGAAGTCAAGAATGATCCTTTTTATTCAACAGCAGCATAAAGAATCGCACAGGGGCATGCATTACAATTGAGGGATGGGCCAACAAGATAAAGTCTACTTGAGTCCCAACAGCTCCTTAATTCCTTCTCTGTTAGTTAAGTACCACTCTACTTCAACAGGGGGCCCCTTTAGGTATCAAAAGACACCCTGTCCAAAATTAAACAAAACTTTGCTTGGGCAGGATTACATAAGTTAGTCAAATGGTTCCTACAAGAGTGTACAATCTACCAAAAGAACAAATACAAGACCATGAAAACCCCAGGATTACTCCAGCCACTGCCAATTCTAACCCACATATGATATGAAATTTTTACTGATTTCATCGAAGGACTTCCATCTTCAAAAGGGCATACGGTAATACTAGTGGTAGTTGACAGGTTATCTAAATACTGTCACTTTATTCCCATGAAACATCCATTTAATTCTGTTGGGGTTGCTAATGTGTTTGTTAAAGAGATTGTTCGCCTACATGGAATTCCGGAAGCTATCGCTAGTGACAGGGACAAAATATTTACTAATGCCTTCTGGGAGGGAACTGAACTCAACAAGAGTTCGAGTACCATCCACAAATGGACAAACATACTGAAGTTATAAATCACATTTTAGAGCAATACTTAAGGTGCTTTATGAGTGAACAACTAAAAAAATGGGTGGACTAGCTTCTGTGGGCTGAGCTTAGTTACAACACAAGTCTGCATTTGACAACCAAATTCATACCCTTCGAGATCGTCCATGGTAAGTTTGTAATAGTTTTATGCCCATATAAGAAAAGAAAAGACGAGGAAAAAATATAAGTGTATCCCTTATATTTGTGGAATTATTTGAATGTTAATAAAAATACAATCACCATAGTAGCCTTTCAAGTTAGTATTTGGACTCATTTGCTTTCATGTTAGGTGATGTCTTTGATTTTTTATTTGATTACTTTTCCATAAGCATTAAACTTTTATGAAAAGTTAAGATATGCATAAAGAACTCTGGTGGGGATAATCGTTGCTTCAATAATCTACATACCCACTAGCTAGTGGAATGATAAAAGTTTATGGTGTGTATGATCACTTTTATGTAAAAACCTTATCTTTATGTATTATATATTCTACTATAGTTGTGCTATAATATATTTACTAAGATGGTCATTGCAAATACTATTTATAGCTTTAGTATCATTATTATCCTACATTTATGCTAATTATATACATTATTTGTTTTGTAATAACCTTTTTTTTGTAAATAACAATAATGTTAACATTAAAACCTTTTCAAGTTTTAATTTTAAGAAATGGAAATATGAAGTGGAATTTCCTTTAGAGATTATGGATATCAATATGGCCATCATTAAAGAAACGCCTTCCATTCTCATACTTATTAATATAAAACCTGAAAAAACACCTTATGCAAGTTATAAAAAGTTGAATACATGCTATTTACCAATTAAGAGGCCATATTTAACCATTTGCTTTCTAGAATACCCAAAAAAATCATAATGATATTTCTTAAAGGTTATCTATACAACTCTAAAGACTAGAAATTCTATTGTAGGGAGGGACTATCTAAAATTGTGGAATCATGAACACCTAAGTTTTAAGAATATGATAAGCCTAATAATGTTTAGTCTTTCTTATTAGAGAAAAGTGTCTTTCTTATTAGATAAAAGTAGAGTTCATACAATTATAATTTCACATCCTTCACCTATTTAGTTAGGTTAATGGATTATGTACTTAGTGTCATTCTAATACATGAATAACTAATACAGACAAAGAATAAGGTTCCTGTCACACATGATCATATTAAACATATTCAATTAAGAAGATCCATTACAGTAAGGCGGCATGTTACATCATCTGATTATGATATTATTCATCCAGTTACTTTCTAGACATTATTTTTGGTCCTCAAGTAAATTTATGGTGGGATGCAAAAAGAGATGAAATACATTTCATAAACATAATTAGGTATAGGAACTTGCTTATTTATCTCAAAATTATGAACCTGTTGTTTATAAATAGGTTTATAATATTGAAAAGAACTCCCAAGATAAGCTTAAGTAGTTTAAAGCCATTTTGGTTGCCAAAGGTTTCATATAGAGAGAACGGGTAGACTTTAATGCCACTTCCTCTTTTATATCTTTCAAAAATGCATAAATGAAACCACAATAGATACTTGTTAAAATTGCCTTCTTAAATAGATATATTTATTAGAAGGTCTATATAGTATAACATGAAGGGTTTGGGAAGAAAAAAAATCATTTAGTTTGTAAAGGGCATCATTAAATAGAATCAAACAAGCTTTCCTTCAGTGGTACCTGAAATTTGATAAGGTAATAGCCACATTTCACTTTGAGAAACATAAATTTGAAAGATTCTTAAACTACAAGGTTAGGGGTGTAAGACTATTTTCTACTTTTGTACGTAGATTATATCTTACTTACGTCAAATATCTTAGTCATATTCTATGAGATTAAGCACATTTTCTCAAAAATTTTGATATGAAATTTCTTAGTGAATCATCTTTATCATTGGTATTTAGATCCACTAGGACATATCTCAAAACTTGTTTAGTTTATCTTAAACAACATTGATAGATGATTATTTGGCCATATTTATATACCCATATTTAATGTCTTTTGTTTGTTATTTAATAGTTTTATTGTATTTTGGTACTTAATTCACTTTAAGTATGTTTGTAGGTGATAATTGTCTTCTTGGACCAAAAGGAGAAGAACTCTAATGAAATCATGGCATGGAACAAAGATTTAAAGAAAGTGAAGACCTACAAGATCGTGTACAATTATTGTGTAAGTCTTTGTAAATGTGTGAAGATTTAAATAATATTGTTTCTAGTTGTGTGAAGTTACACGCATGTGTATGTTGATATACATGGCTGTGTATGTTACCTGTGTAAGTCTTTGTGCCCATGTAAAATTACAAATTCTGGTATTTTTGGATATACATGATCGTTTACATTAACCGTGTATATCCTAGAAACCTTAATTTTTACTATAAAAAGACATGATCGAAGGTAGAATAAGAGGAGGCAAGTTTTAGATCATTTTTGTGTCATAAGAAACATAGAGAGCTGATAATTCTGATCAGAGGACAAGGAAAACGTAAAGCTTACATCACAAGATCCAACAGATTACAACATTCAATCGAATTTGCAAAAAGATTCATTAGACGAAAAAGGGAGATATAGAATTATGATTTTGTTATTTTCTATTTGTTATTCTACATAATTATCTTTGGTTTTGTTTTCTACGGGTAGGAACTAGTTTTTTTAGTGCCTAGATGTGATGAACCATATGTCATAATAACAATATGATTTGATCTTTTATTTAATACAGTTTTGTTGATTGGTTTATTGGGATTCAATTATGCATTTTATTCTTGTTTTAATATATCAAGAATATTAGTTCATAATTTGATTTCATATGACTGAAAATGAGAAATCCTTTTGTGTAAATAGATTTACCATAATTTTAAGGACTTGCATGCAAATCTAGAGATAGGTCGATATAAACCTCTAGATTAGGGTCAAACCTAATAACAAAATTTACAACTCAATAATGAAATCATAGGGATTTTAACTAAAAAGAAATTTTTGTTAATCAACATAGGGATTAGTTGTTAATAGTCTTGAGAAAGATGTTAAAATAACATGAAAGTTTTCACGATCTAATAATCAATAATTTAATTACATAATAAAGGATTAATAATTTAAAAATTCTTAAAAGGATTCATCACGTAGGTACTATTTATTTAATATCGGCTTTTTAAAGTATTTTCCTTTTTTTGAGTTCATTATTGTTTCAATCTTTGTTTAGTTAATTTAATTTAATTTTTATTAAATCAACAATCTATTTAGACATTTAGATAATAGGAAAAGGGTGAATACTAGGATGTACAATCCTCATAAAACCAACTCATACTTGCCTGTGTTAGTTATAGCTACGTCGTAAACTTGCAGTTTAAAATTGATAAATTCTTATAATCATAGAATAAGTCAATCAAGCATACATTGAGCATGAGTTGCAAAGAATTAGGATGAAAATTATAAATCTTATGGATCACCAATCTTTTCTAAAGAGAAGTTACCTTTGGAATAGTATTTAAAGAAAGTTAAGAGAGGGGTCATAAAGAGCGTTCCATATTCTAGTGCAACTAGCAGTCTGATATATGTTTCGGTCTATACTAGACCAAAAATTATATTCATCGTTAGACTGTTAGGTAGCTATTTATATAACACAAGTATAAACCAACATAATGCAATTAAATGAGTTTTGAGATATCTGTAAAGGACAAAGGATTATATATTAATATACATTGACTATATAGATTCTAAGTTTGTTATGTGTCTAGATGTCAGAAAGACCACATTTGGTTACATCTTTATACTAGTAGATGGAGCAGTTTCATAGAAAAGAGTCAAGTACAAGTTTGGGACATCTTGTACTATATATGTTGAGTTAGTTCCATATTATAAGATTGCGTCATACATATCTTGGTTGATAAATTGTCTTTGGTTGATTTAGTTGCTAGATCTATTCAGTTATAGTGTGATAATCTTTCTACAGTGTTGTCTAGTAATAGTATTAAAATATCACAATGTCTAAGCATCTAACGGTCCAATATTGATCATAAAAGATCTTGTACAAAAAAAGTGACATTATAATATAGCATATTTTGTTTGAGTATATATTGGTTGATTTTACCTATTATTATTTAGAGCATAAGTGTTTTGAAGTTCTTTGATACTCTTAGCTAGAGATTATTGTATTTTTCTCCAGATATAGTTTCTTCTCATGTATTATGCCTGTATTATTTATATTTTAAAGGTTATCATTTTATTATCAATCAAATAAATTTTTTTTTATCATAATCAAAATTCTTAAGGTTTATGTTAATCTTAAGCATATTGTAATTCATTATGTATATTTGTAACTTGATCTTAATCCTATATCTCTTGATGTATTCAAATATCTTGAGATGCTTACGAGTTTATGAAACATATGGGATGTAAGTTTTAATCCCATAGGTATTTTCTCTAATGCAATTACAGTAAGAGAAAACATCTTTATCTATTTTAGTGTAACTTAAAATTCAAAGAAATCCAAACCGACAAACAAGAAAC
The DNA here is from genome assembly GCA_027563575.1 of Erythroxylum pedicellare. NCBI lineage: Eukaryota > Viridiplantae > Streptophyta > Magnoliopsida > Malpighiales > Erythroxylaceae > Erythroxylum > Erythroxylum pedicellare. The sequence goes on from JAOQMP010000005.1 coordinate 21,538,262, forward strand.
GGTACATTTTAAATCATCCATTCACTGTTTTTATTTGTCACACACTACTTTCTCATTTATGTAAGGTTATGAGATACTTGATTTTATTACATCTATATCATATATGTGACACGTGTTTATAATATCTTCCAATATCAAAATTCTTCCAAAATCGAGCGATAGACTTCGATTATCTTTGAATTAAATGTTTCAAAATGATCTAACTAATACTTGTATGTTTTATTCTCTTAATTGTTATTATTTTTCTTTATTACATATACAAAAATTAGTATTTATTCAATAAGGAGAATGTTGGAATTTTATTCCTATTGGATGTTTATTAATTATTATTTTTAAATTAAGATTAAGAAAATTATGAATTATTCTAGTAAAAGATATTAAAAGTAATCGACTAAATGATAAAGAAAAGGACACCTTATCACTTTGAGTTAAATACCTGTTAGATCCACGAAGGAAGGGGTCAAATAAAATTACTGTATATAGTTGTTAGGTCTCTTATATCTGGTTAAGTTTCATAGATATCACGTTTTCTATGACCTGCTAAGAAATAAATACATTAAGAAAAGTGCAAAACATAAAGCTTCCAAGCTTTGTTTTAAGGAATTTTTGCAAAGGAGATCGAGAGTTCTAACAAGTTGTTCAAAGGTAGCCGAGTTTTCTCAACCTCCAGAGTTGCTTACTCAAATAGTAAGGTATGCCTCTCCAGTATCTCTATCTATTATAAGTTTATGATTGATCTTAATCTGATAAATAATTTTTACCTTATATCTCGCAATCTGGTAAATCGTACGTTCATGTCACTTTATAGCCACTCCGTAAATTACATCCATGCTTGTTAAATTGATTAATCGTTTGGGATGTTATGAGATCTTCATTTGCGAACTCTTGATCTTCGGTGAATACAGTTATACACTACTGTTGAGTGTTGAAGTAATTACCAGCACAACATTTGAAATATTAGAAACATCTTGTGTTCACTACATTCACCACTCCAAAAGGAGACTGTATGGTCTTTATCTGCATTGTTATGTAATTCATCTAACAATAGGATCTGACAGTTGTTCTCCGTTACCTAAGTATGTCTTTGGCTTTTCCAGCAGGGCAGAGAAATACCACTCGTTTTTGTGTACTCCACGATCAAGCTTCATGCCTGCATTCCACCTCAGCCTCTTGAACCCAACACGGTCTATCATCGGAAGGTAAGTCTGGTTCAACTGGGATCCCATACAGAAAAAATGGTCAAGCCAGAAAAGGCCTCCAGGCCTCAACACCCTGTATATGTCGTAAAACGTGAACTCGAGCATTACATCGGGGATCCAGTTGCTCAAAACATGCATAGAATGAACTATATCAAGCGTATTCTCAAAGAAAGGAAGCCTCTGTGAAACACTAACATGGATCGGGATCAACCCCCTTGAAGCAATAAAGCTGTTGAAGGGACCATCCAAATTCATTGAGCTTGTGACGATGGTCACATTTCGTTCCCTCATTCTAGCTGCAAAGCTGCCCGTTCCGCCTCCTATGTCAAGTCCAATACGGATAATTCCAGGAGGCTTTGTATTGAGAACATCATCGATGCTATAATCAAGTCCCCCATTGTCGAAAAGCCATCTGACCTTCTCTCTACCCTGCAAATCAAAGCAATCTTTACAATCGTAATATCCTGGCTTTTTCCTGCGATCAATCAGACATTGGTAGTTTTTGCAAGTGTAAGGATCCCAAATGATGCTGTTGTCTGATGGAGTCGTCCATAGACTTTGAGGTAATGGTGTTGGCTCCACGTACTTCACAGGGGACTTGGGACGACATCTCCTACGAGGGAGAGGTTCGCATCCCTTGAGCATCAGTCTTTGAGCAAAGACATCATCAACTGGGCACTCCCCACCAATTTCATATCTCATATACTGAGTCAACTCCTCTTGATACCTCAGACACCCTGCTCCAACAGGCGGATAGAGCTCGTCGGATCCCATCCTAGGTGAGTATCCCAAGGGGAGCTTGTGAGGACCTATTGCCCGAGTAAGTTCAGAAGACAAGGCTATGTTAATATTATGATAATTCAACTTCACCATCAACTCCTTTGAAGATGAGTCGGATGCTTTGTTTTCATATTCTCGGGTACTTAGCTCTACAAGGAGCGCTTGTAAAAGGATGTTGGTGGTGTTGAGCTTTTGGTACAATTGGGAGATTAGTGAATGACTAGCAGCAAGTTGATGCTTTGTAGAGTTGAGCTGATAGTGAAACAGAGAGGAGTCCAAAACAAAAGGGAGAGACTTGTTACTTAAGTTGAGTGAGGGGCCAGTGAAAATAAAGATAGTGAGAAGGTTGGTTAGTACAACGAGTACAAGCATCTTCAGCCTGTACTTTGTATGAGGCTGTTGCTTTCTTTGGTAATCATCAGCTTTTTCACTTCCCATCTAATCAGCTATAGTTTCTTTCTTTGGTTTCTCTATCTTTAGAGAGATTATGGAGAAGAGTAAGACTGGAGAGTGATAACAAGTATTGAAAGAAAGGAAGCATATAGAAGTGAGGAAGAAGGATAGAGAGTAAATTAACGCTACCGAGCATGTTGATGTTCTCAAGGAGCTTGGGTCAATGTGACTCGCCGGTTTGGATGTTCATGGTAATGTCAACATTTTGCACTATACGCGGATCTTGGCTTCATTTCTAGCATCTGTAATTAATATCTTCACGTAGTGCCCTATATTTAATTTTTAATTAGCTTTTAATATTGGATGGCAACCTAAAAAGTAAAATTTTAACAAGAAATTCAAAATTTTTGGTGGAAGTTGATGTTAATGTATCAGTAGCCTGAGCTTATTTTATTTATTTTGCTATTGAAGAAGTTAGGATTGCACATGCAGCGTCATAAGTTGTTAGTAATGTGCCCTAGGTCAATGAACATATATGATTTTTGTATTAACATTATGACTTATTAATAAGATATTATGAGGTATTCTTTTATATATGCATGTATATGATTTATGTAATGTGATTTTCGTTCCATAAATAGTATTAGGCTTATGTCATCAAGTATGTGACTTGATAGTAAAACCATAAGCTTTATAATACTGTTCTAAACTGT
>JAOQMP010000005.1:21556355-21568641 GCA_027563575.1 Erythroxylum pedicellare
ACCAGATAAAAATAACTGCAACCAATGACTTGGTTGCTATAAGATTATTTTTTATCAACAAAAATAATTTGGTCGCAGTATGAATAACTATAGTAACCATTGACTTGGTTGTTATAAGATTATTTTTTACCAATAAAAATAATTTGGTCGCAATATGCATAATTATAGCAACCATTCTAACATTACAACGACCATGAAAGTTTACATTAGTAAGTATAAATTTGGTCGCTAATAATTCCACCTTTAGTGACCAATTTTAAATGGTTGTTAATAATGCATTTTGAACGACCAACGTAATAACTCGTCGCTGAGCACTTTTAGTAACAACCCTATAGTGACCACCTGTGACCATCCTGATTTTGGTCGCTATAACTTTTAATGACCATTTTCTTACTTTTAGCAACCATTAATAATAGTTGCTGAAGCTAATTTTTCTTGTAGTGTGTTGCAACATACAGTGCCCCCTTGGTTGAACTAAAACAACAGCACCAGGTTGTCTTGTTTGCTGGTGATGTATCTTGCCAACTCATCTTTCTTATCCTTTCACGTAAAAGCAAGGACTAACAAATCAATGATAAATTAGCTTGCTACTTGAGCGCTTTGATAGTGTCTCTTTAAAATAAGATGATATGCTTGTGAATTAAAAGACAGGTAAGGAAGAGAATTCAGTAGGAAGATTGAATTAATCTATGCTATTTCCTATATCCTCTTTGGTTGGATTAGATATCCTAATCAACTAAATAACAAAATATCTTTAAATAAGGCAACTAAGCCACGAAAAACTCCTAGAGGAAGCAAACTTCTCGTTTATTGGCAACAAATACCAGAATAATGAAGTAACAATGAAAACAACGAAGACCACTTCCTAACCAAAGACCACGTTTTCATGCGCCCACTAGCACTCCAATCTTCTACCTTCTCACATATGACTCCATGCATCCCTATCAATTTTCCCCTCCTTCAAAATTCCCTTGTCCTCAAGGGAAAAGAAAGCTAGATAAGTCTTCTTAAAGCGCCTCAAGTCTTCCCAAGTCGCATCTTCTGAGAGTGCACCCTGCCACTTAATGAGGACTTCCTCCCGAGCTCTATATTTTCCTTTCTGGACAGTGCATTGATTGAGGACAGCTTCAGGGGTTGGAGTAACTAAAGACTTAGAAGAAGATGTTGGCAACTGTAGAGAGGCTGTAGAGATAACTCCAAGGTGCCTCTTGAGCTGACTTACGTGAATAACGTCATGTATGCGTGAACCTTTGGGCAGTTCCAATTTATAAGCCATTGGTCCCACGCAAGCTAAAATGCGTAATGGCCTATAAAAATGTGGTGATAGCTTCATGGAAGACCTGAATGCGACGGAAGTTTGTCAGTAAGGTTAGAGTTTAAAATACACGTAGTCTCCCACGTTAAACTCCACATCTCGGCAATGACGTTCAACTGAGCTTTTCGTTTGGTCTTATGCTTGAAGCAAAGTTAGTTTGAGCTCCCTTAATATATAATCACGATCCCGTAAATAGGAGTCTACTGCATCTACCCTCGTTATACCCGGCACATACCTTAACAATGATGGCGGAGGAGTTCCATACACTACTTGGAATGGAAGTAGTTCAGTAGTGGAGTAGGTGGCTATGTTGTAGTTGTACTCTGCCCATAGAAGTCAATCTTTCCAACTGCTTGGTTGGTCTCCAGTGAAGCATCATAAGTACTATTCCAAGGTTCTATCGATAACTTATGTTTGTCCGTCTCTTTGTGGATGATAACTCGAGCCCATGTTAAGTTGGGTTCCTTGAAGTCTAAATAGAGTTTTCCAGAAGGTGCTCACAAACACAAGGTCACGGTCAGTGACGATGGAAGCTAGTATGCCATGGAGTCGCACTATATTTTCCACAAATGCTTTTGCAACCGTGACGGCAGTGTATGGATGTGCCAGAGGAATGAAGTGAGCATATTTGGAGAGTCAGTCAACTATGACCATAATCACCTGACTTCCTCGTGAGGTGGGCAGCCCCTTAATGAAGTCCATTGAAATATCACACCAAATCTCGTTGGGTATGGGCAATGGTTGCAGCAATCCGGCGAGTGCCATGTGTTCGGCCTTGTTGCATTGGCAGACATCACAATTTCTAATGTATGAGCGTAGAGATTGCCTCATCCCATCCCAAGTGAAATCAGTCCGTATCTGACCTAATGTTTTGTAGAACCCAAAATGTCCCCCAGTAGGAGTTTCATGTAACTCAGACAGTATGATTGGAATAATGGAAGAATCGGGTTTAAGAAGTACCTTGTCATGTAGAAACCAAACTCCTCCTCTCTTTTCAACATCCTTGTTCATTCGAAATTGATGGTAGTATAAGTCCTATTCACACTCATGTTGCAGCATCTCCCACCATACTGCCTGTGGACTAGAGATGGCCATGAATGATACTTCAGCCTTTAGGGACAGTGCATCTACAGCATTGTTTGAACTTCCTTGCTTATACTCGATTTTATATTCATAACCAAGTAACTTTGGAAGCCATCTAGCCTATGCTTCTGTGACTATTCGTTGTTCCAAGAGGAATTTCAAACTCTTATGATCCATGCGGACCACAAAAAAGTTTCCCAACAAGTACGGTCACCATTTACGAACAGCTTTCACAATGGCGAGCATCTTCTTCTCATAGGTGGAGAGCTTCAATGATGCACCCTTTAGACTTTCACAAAAATAAGCAATCGGTTGTTTTCCCTGCATGAGTATTGCTCTAATGCCAGTACTGCTGGCATCACACTCAATAATAAAGGGCTATTCAAAGTCAGGTAGACGTAAGATCGGTGCACGGGTGAGAGCATCCTTGAGTTGTTGGAAAGCAGCTTCGGTTTCATTTGTCCATTTAAACCCCTCCTTGCCCATTAGTTTATTAAGCAGGGCAGCGATAGCTCCAAATGCCCAGATAAATTTTCGGTAATACCCGGCAAGGCCCAAGAATCCTCAGACTTCACGAGCAGTTTTGGGTGTCGGCCACAGATAAATTTTCGGTAATACCCGGCAAGGCCCAAGAATCCTCAGACTTCACGAGCAGTTTTGGGTGTCGGCCATTCCCAGACGGCTTGGATTTTTGTTGGATTTGGTCTCAAGCCATTTGCAGAGATGACGTGCCCCAACTAGTGAATTTCTTTTACCCCAAATATGAATTTTTCCTCCTTTAGAAAGAGTCGGTTCTTGTTTAGTATTTCCAGAACAATTTGAACATGCTGGAGATGATCTTCTCATGTCTTGGAATAGACGAGGATGTCTTCAAAGAAGACAAGGATGAATCGGCGGAGGTAGGGACGAAACACATCATTCATGAGGCTTTGAACAGTGGACGGTGCATTTGTGTCTGAACGACATCATGACAAACTCATAATGTCCCTCATGAATACGAAAGGCCGTCTTATGAATGTCAGCTTCATCAACGCGTATCTGACGACACCTCGCCTTCAAGTCAAACTTTGAGAAATACTGAGCTCTGAAAAGTTCGTCCATGAGTTCGTCAATGATCGATATGGGAAACTTTTCTTTGACATTAATGGAATTGAGGGCTCGGTAATCAATACAGAAATGCCAATCGTCGTTGGATTTATGAACTAGTAGGACAGGTGATGAGAATGGACTAGTGCTGGGTCAGATTAGTCCTGATGAAAGTAATTCCCATAACTGTTTTTCAATTTCTTATTTTTGATAATGTGGGTAACGATATAGTGGCACATTCACAGGCGTAGCATTAGGAATCAATGGGATACGATGATCATGACTTCATTTAGGTGGTAAAATGGTTGGAGTTTTAAAGACGTGATGGTATTGCGATAAGAGTTGTTTCAAATTAGTTGGGATTTGTGGGGTAGGCTCAGAGTGAAATTCGGTGGATATCAACTGGATGAAGAATCCCATTCCATGTAAACTACTGCTACAAAACTAATTCGTTTCCTTAGGAGTCAAAGCTTCCAAGTAATGTTGTTGTAAGCCATGAAAAACGTGTTGCCTTCCTTTTATTATAAAGGACATAGTGAGTTATCCATAATCTATCAGAATTGGACTCAGAGTTGCTAGCCACTGTACACCGAGAACAATAGGACAAGCTGCCTCCGGAAGAACGAAATAATCAGCTTCGATCAAACAATCTTGAATCATCTTTCACACTCACTTGCAAATCCCAGCACAATCTACTTATTGTTGATTGGCCACCATTACTTGAAATCATCGGTGGGTATCCACGGGTAAGCCGAATCTTGTCGCAATCTTTTGTTCAATAAAATTATGCCTACTACCTCCATCAATGATTACCACGAGCTCTTTGTTATTAATCCGACCTTTGACTCGAAGAGTTTGTGGATGTTGAATCCCAGTTATGGTATGGAAAGATATTTCGGGCAGGACCCCCTTTGTCTTTAAGGGTTCATCAACCCCGGATGGGAACTCAAGATCCTCATCTGTCTCCTCTTCTTGCTCAGCAGCTTCACTAATCATGAATAATTGTGGCTTCATGCACAGGTGTCCCAGGGTGAATTTTTCATCCCAATAAAAATAGAACCCCTTCTCTCGTCTCTCTTTTGCCTCCCGAGGTGAGAGCTTTCGAAAATTCGAGATGTTATTTATTTGAGCCGGAGTGGGACCAATGATGCCAGGAGTCGAGGAACTAGAGTTCTTCGGAAGAGACATACTAACCTTTTGGTGGAATTCGTTCGCTTCTTTGGAACTAGTTTTTCTCTTTGACAGTCCGAGCTATACTGATGGTGTCTGTGAGAGATCGTGGTTTAGCAATTTTACTTCTAAGCGGATATCAGTCCATAGTCCCGCCGTGAAGCAACTAACGAAGTAGGACTTGGGTAACCCCTCCACCTCATAAGAAAGTTGTTCAAATGCTCGTTGGAATTCTTCCACCGTTGATGTTTGCTTTAATAGAGTTAAAGCTTTAGCTAGGTCATCATATTTAGTCCGTCCAAACCGTTTTAATACGACCTTGGTAAATTCCTTCCAAGTGAGGGGTCCTCAGAATTTGGTGAACCAACGATACCACTTGAGGGCAATTCTATTTAGATGAAAAGACGATAGGGACACTTGACGTTCCTCCTCGACCTCACGGTAAAGAAAATATTACTCAACTTGGAAAACCCATCCTATGGGATCTTCACCTCTAAACTGAGGAAACCGTAGTTTTGGTGTGTTCTTGGAAGGCTTAACTCCCCCTTAGGAACTTTCCCCCGCGTAGAAATGACTCTTATTATGGCTTGCCTGGTTCAAAAATGGTGTGGATTATGTATTGACTTTGAGGGACTGTACCTCGGCTACCAAAGTTTGGATGGCATTTTGGAGTTTGTCATAGTTGGAGTTGAGGGCCTCCAAGGCTGCTTCCTAGCGTTACTGTGTCACCTCGTGCTTAGATACCATCTCACTAATCTCAGCTCAAAACTCATTGTTGGTCTTTTGCCTAGTCTCCATTGGAACGTACGGCTTTGATACCAAATGATAGTGTCTCTTTAAAATAAGATGATATGCTCGTGAATTAAAAGAAAGATAAAGAAGAGAATTCAATAGGAAGATTGAATTAATCTGTGATATTTCCTATATCCTCTTTGGTTAGATTACAGTCCTATTTATAGTAGATATCCTAATCAACTAAATAACAAAATATCTTTAAATAAGGCAACTAAGCCAAGACAAACTCCTAGAGGAAACAAACTCCTCTTTTATTGGCAACAAATACTAGAATAACGAAGTAACAACGAAAACAACGAAGAACACTTTCTAACCAAAGACCACGTTTTCATGCGCCCACCAGCACTCCAGTCTTCTACCTTCTCACATGTAACTCCATGCATCCCTATCACGCTTCCCTTAAAAAACAAAAGGAGAAATATGTGTCATGTAAGTGATAGTTCTAGACGTTTCCTGTCCAAGATTTTATTTAGCTTTGAGTTTCGCTCATCCTTTACCTACGAACAAGTAATTTAGCAATAAGCACATTCTTTCCACAAAAATGGAATTCTTGACCAGGTTCTATTGTACTCAAGAATTACTATTAATATTTTAATAGTAAAGGTAATAATTATTATACAATTAAAATTATAATAACATCATAATTATGATATTCAGTTTGTATTTATATATTATTTCTAAATTGTTTATAGTTGCATTTTAATCAAGATAAAATATTGATGAAATAGTAAGATTAAGACACATTATGTTTCTTTTTTATGAAGAAAGTAACTGATCTTATAAAATACGTAGATACTTAAACAAACATGTGATAGTTTATTAGATAATAAGTTTATGATCCAAAATAGAATAATATTATTTATGTGCCTGTGAATTTTCTAATTATGATGTTTGTACAATTGACCCTTAAACTTAAGATTATCAAAAGTATCTCACATGAAAATTACTATATTTTAATGTTACTTATGACATTTTTTATTTAGGATAGTTCAGTTAGTAGTACTTGGATATAGTATGAACTATATAGAGATAGATGAATAAGCAAATAAAGGATTCATCACAATAAATTAATTAGTGAGAATACTTTATTATTTTTAATTAGTAGTGATTTAAAAAAAAATTAGCCAGGGTAATTACTAGTTAACAAGAAAAGTCATGATTAGTTTTAAAAGACTGGATACTATATCCATACTCTATGTATAATTAGAATATTGGATGATGAAAATATTAAATTATACATTATAATCGTGCATGGATAAGTTGAGTCAAATTATATTGATATTTTTAATATTTAGATGGTCATGATATATTGCTAGATATCAACCTTGATATATGATTATAAATTATTTAACTAGAGAATTAAATAAAAATTAAGAAGAGTTTTGAATTATCTAAGTCTAGTTATAAATTAGAATTATAATCCAAAATGATTACCAACTTATTAAGAACTTAATAAGTCAAACATAAAAGAGCAATTAATTTAATTGTAAAGTTTGATAAACTTCAAAAATAAAAAATGAGATATTTGATTTTGTTAATTTTAAACTGTAATTATAATTAGAGTTAGAATTTAATTATAATTAGGAAGTTTATTTTTAATATAAAATCTATTGTCTTTTTTATAAATATGAAAAATGCATGAAAGACCTAGCACCTTTGCCTTTCCCTCTTAAGTGTTGAGTTCTTTTTCTCTGTAATATAAATATTCTTAGAGGTTGGATATGTGAATAACTTGTGAATGATAGTTCGATAAGAAAAATTTATGCAAGAATCCAAATAAGATATGTTTCAATCCTTTTATTTATGATTTGTATTCCTTAAGTTATTCAATTGAAGTGATCTAATTAGAAATTTGTAAAAATTAATTTTCAATTGTGCACATGACTAGATCGCGATTAATTTCGCAACGATGGTATTAAAGTCTCTTTTAATTGATTAACTTGATTAAATTGGTTTAATTGTTATTGATTTGATAATGTTAAGACTTAAAATTTATTGATGCAAAAGTTATTTGATACATAGATTTCCTAATATTTATTAAGGCATTACAAATTAGGGTATTGTTTTATCTTTCTACAAAAAGTACTTTAGAAAACAGACAAAAGCGTAGCAATAAGTACAATTATTGTTGCCTTCTTATTGAGGCAATAAAATTCATACCATTATAAGAAGTGACACTGCAATAAGTATAAGGCAACAAAATTTTTTAATTAGGCAACAAAATAAAAAAGTTGCTTTAAATTTTGATTAAGGCATCACATTAATTTCAAATTATAGGAACAATGTTAACTAGCTATTTCAATACTTTTAAGTCTTTATAAGGCAACAAAGTGAAATTTTTAAGGCAACAATTTGTAATAATAAGAGCAACAAGTTATTTTTTCGTTACCAATATTATTTAACGTAAAATTAAATTATTGTCATTATGTAGGCAACATCCATATATACATTAAAAGAAATATATAGATATTAATGTACATCTTAATTGCATACGTATTATCAAATGTAAATGACAAAAAACATTTATATATAATATATATTCCATAAGGACTTGTAAAATTCAATCTTTTAACATATTCAAAATACAAAAGCAAAAAATCACCAACTAAAGTATTCATTTACAATATCGTCCTGTATTCTATATAGAATATTAGTGCATTAATCTAAATACTAAACAAAACCAATATTTATGGACACTCCAGAATCCTTCACCAAGTACGTCCTTGTCCACTACTAAACATCATCATCCTACAAAAAATAAAAAAGAAAAGAAATAATAAGTAAATTAAAATTGTAAAACTACTATGCTTACAAACAGGTTGATGTTAAGTCAAGAGGACTTCACGATTATTAATTTTGGTGGCAATCAAATAATAATAATATTAGAAATAAATGAACTGGTTTGATAAGCATGTAGAAAAACACAAAAGTGCAAAACACAGAAGAAGCGGAAAACACAAAAGAAGTGAAAACATAGAAGAAGTGGAAAACACAGAAGAAGTGGAAAACACAGAAGAAGTGAAAAATACAGAAGAAGCGGAAAACACAAGAAGTGAAAAATACAGAAGAAGCGGAAAACATAGAAGAAGCGGAAAACACAGAAGAAGTGAAAACACAGAAGAAGTGGAGAACACAGAAGAAGTGCAAAACAAAGAAGAAGTGAAAAACACAGAAGAAGAGGAAAACACAGACGATACAAAGATGAAGATACTCTAGTACGTTGGACAATCAGTCAGTTGGAGTTAGTTATAGAACTCAACTGAATAACGGGTTCTACAAGAAGCAAGAAGCAGCTATCGAGAATCAAGAAGCAGTTGGAGACTTAGGCTATAAATACTAGTCGTAGTCGAAGACTGAACAATCCTTTTTAGCTTTCAAGTGTTTACTTATAAAGAAAAATTCTATATTTAAAAGTACGATACAAGAGAGGAAACTCTACTATAACAAAAAGCTCACAATATTTTTCTAGTGAGAGAAAGAAAAGGCTAAGATAGTAGAAAGAATATTTTGTGTAAAAGACCTAAAGAGGCTCTAGAAGGGAAGAGAGAATACTTGTAAAATTGTTGAAGTATAGTGAAATTTCAGATGAACTCTGAGGACTGGATGTAGCCTATAGTTTGGGGTGAGACAGTACAAAAATTGCAGCATCTATCTTCTAACTTTTCACTTTATTTTATTTTGTTTTTAGACAAGTATATAGAATTTATTTGCGATTTAACTACGTAACTATTTTTGTATAACTTTTGTGGTATTATTTTAACAGTTGGAAAAGTTCTTAACAAGATATATTAAAGTTTTTGTATTACGGAAAGAATACACAATTCAACCCCCTTCTTGTGTATCTCGTATATTGTACGTGAATTCTATATTAAAGTGTGATTTACTTTATTGTGGTGGTCCCCTAAGTATGTCAAGTGTACTTGACCAATGGCTTCTCCCACCTGCCCATTAGTGGCATGGAGCTCCTTTATAGACTCCCCTAAGTTCACGACTACATAAGACCCTTATGGGAATTGTGTAGTACGTTCTGTTTTGGATCCACCCAAACCATTATGATGTGTTTATGTGTTTACATGTGTTGTCAAGTCTGATGATTGTTTGAATTATGCAAGTTGATAAATTTATGTTCTGTGGATTTTTCATGAAAATTATTATGATCACAAGTGTTTCCAAGGGTTTTTGCTTATTACTGATTGTAAAACTATTTTCTACGAGCTTTAAGCTCACCCCCATTTCCTCCCCATCTACAGGCGATAAACGAGATATGGAGTGATTAAGTTAAGAGTCAAGGCATCACTCCTATTTGCAAATTTTTGTTCTTTTAAAGTTAGATAATGTAAAATAGGGATTTACTTGCATTTTTAGGAACTATTGATTATGTAAAGTTAGTATTTATGGATTATATTATGAGGATGCTTCATCTTATGAGGACGTTTTGTTTGGTGAGGACGTATTGTCTTATGAAGACACTTCATCTGGTGAGAACATATCGTCTTATAAAGATGCTTCGTCTAGTGATGACGTATCGTTATGTGGAGATGTTTTGTCTTATGCGAACGCTTCGTCTTGTTAGAACGCTTCATCTTATGTGAGTGCTTCATCTTATGAAGACACTTTGTCTAGTGATGACGTGTCGTCTTGTAAGGACACTTCGTCTAGTGAGGACGCTTAATCCGATGACGTCATATTGTCTGGTGACGACGTCATATTGTCTGGTACACTGTTTACCTAATCCTATCATCTAGTCATGTTTTTAACCCTCTAAATGATAGACTTTACCTAGAAGGTCTTCATGAAAGTTATAGATCTGGAAGTCCTCTTTGAAACCATTCAAAGAAAACCTTAATCCAAAATCTCTAAGGAAAGTTATGCTAATTGTTCTGAGTTAAGTACAATATGATTAAGGATATGAGCAAGGTTGATTCTTTTGGCCATAACTTCATAACCCGACCTCCAAATTAAGTGATTCTTGAAACAATGGATTCCTGACACATTTTCTTATCTCTCAATAAAATTTTTCGCATTTAAGGTTAATTTATAGCTTTTGGGGTCAATTTGAAAGAGATTTTTGGAAGGAAAATGAGGAAGCGATTGAAGGGGCATAACTAGGTTATGAACACACTTTGGAATTTTAAGCATATCTTGAGCTATAGAGCTCCAAATGAGGTGGTTCTTGCTTTAAAATAAATAAGAGGTTGAGAGTTACAATTGTTTTGAAGAAGTCAAATTGTGTTTTGGTGTTTAATTGATGTGGGTACATCACCCTTATGGGATGATGGCTAATGAGGATTCATAGAGGTAACCCTACAAGGAAGCTCGCTCACGCTTTATGACTCTGGATTGTTGAACTCTGGAAACTTCAAGGTTTTAGGCTCACATTCTCATGACTCTGATGTTGGACTCCGGAAGCGGGGTCTAATATACTACAAGTGTTACAACCACTTACAAGCTTAGTTACCTCTCTAAACATCGCCGGCCAAAAGAAGTTAGAATGGGATAATTCAAAGGTTTTATCCCTCCCAAGACTGCCAGCAAATGCACCCCAATGGACTTCTCTCAATATAGCTTCCCTCAACGAACAATTTGGAACACAACAAGAACCAGTTTTGAAAAAGTAACCATTATGAAGAACAAAATCCCTAACTGCACCCTTTTTTTCTCTAATCCTTGTAGATATTTCTCTAAAATCTTTATCACTCTTATACAACCCCCTAATATCATAAAATCCTATAACATGTGCATGCATTTAGCTCAACAAGACAAATTTCCTAAACAAAGAATTAGCAACAACATTTGTGGTCCCTTTCTATACTTTATGACAAAGTCAAAGGATTGAAGATATTTTATCCAAGTAGCATGTTTATGACTTAGATTGGATTGACTTTGGACATATTTTAGAGCATCATGGTTAGTAAAAAGAATGAAAGTATGGGCCATTAAATAAAACCGAAAATGTCTAACAGCCTAGCAATAGCATAAAACTCTTTGTTATATGTTGAATACTTTTTCATAGCTTCATTGAGTTTTTCACTAAAGAATGCTATTGGTCTACCCTCTTAGCTTAGAACAGCCCCTATTCTTACCCCACTTGCATCACACTCAAGTTCAAATGGTGCATTAAAATTTGCTAAAGCTAAAACAAGTGCTTTTGTCATTATATTTTTCAAGGTGTTAAAAGCAATTGTAGCTTGATTAGTCCACTAAAATTCACCTTTCTTTATACATTCAGTTATAGGAGCAGTGATTGAACTAAAATTCCTAATGAATCTCTTATAAAATGAGTAGAAACCATGGAAACTTCTAACTTGAGAAAGGTTAGTTAGGACTGGCCATTCAAGAATTGCTTAGACGTTTAAGGGATCCATACTAACTCCTTCTTGGCTAATAAATAGTCTTAGGAATGTCAGAGATTGATCACAAAAATGGCATTTCTCAACATTAGCGTACCAAAATTCATGATCTAAAACCTCAAAAACCATTCTCAAATGCATGACATGTTCTTCTAAAGATTTGGAAAAAATCAGAATGTCATTAGAATATACTTCAGCAAATTTGTGAAGGAAAGGTTTAAGTACCTCATTCATCAACCTCATGAAAACTGATAGTGAATTTGAAAGTCCCATTAGCATGACTAACCACTCATACAATCCATCTCTTGTTTTGAAAGTTGTTTTCCACTCATCTCCTTCTCTCATTTGGGTTTGATGAAATCCATTGGCAAGATCAAGTCTAGTAAAGATGGTTACTACATGAAGATAATCAAGTATGTCATCAAGTATAGGAATTGGATGCCTATACTTGACTATAATTTTATTCACTACTCTTGAATCAATCACC
>JAOQMP010000005.1:21568741-21582763 GCA_027563575.1 Erythroxylum pedicellare
GCTAAGAGCCTGGAGAGGCTAAGATAGCAAAAAGAATACTTTGTGTAAGAGACTTGAAGAGGTTCTAGGAGGGAAGAAAGAATAATTGTAAAATTGTTAAAGTATAGTGAAATCTCAGACGAACTTTGAGGACTGGATGTATCTCATAGTTTAGGGTGAACCAGTATAAAAATCGCTGCATCTATCTTCTAACCTTTCACTTTATTTTATTTTATTTTTAGAAAAGTATATAGAAGTTATTTGCGATTTAACTACGTAACTATTTTTGTCTAATTTTTGTGGTATTCTTTTAATAGTTGGAAAAATTCTTAACAACATATATTAAAGTTTTTGTATTCACAGAAAGAATACACAATTCAACCTCCCTTCTTGTGTATCTCGTATATTATACGTGAATTCTATATTAACGCGTGATTTACTGCAATGATATATCTTTAAAAGAAATACTAGCTTCTTTATTGTGACCTTAATTTAATCAATACAAATAATATAGTCCAAAAACTAACAACACAATAATTCAATTCTTTTTATGAACAAATTCAGAAAGCATAAAAATAAGCAATTAATCTCAACAAAAAAGATAACAAGATAATGTACAACAACAGTGAATTAAGGAAATGAAATCATTTGGGATCTCACAAGATGGCTAGAAGCATAGGAATTGAAATCCAGAGCTTATGAGTATAAGGATGGACTTTTGATGGAAGGGAAGGCAAAGATTAAACTTGCTAGCAAAAGTTCAACTATTCAAAAGGATCATCACCAGAAGATTAATACCAAGCTGTAAAAAAATAGTAATAATAATAATTATTATTATTATAATATGATATGAAAATAATCTAACAACAAAAAAACAAAGCTATCCTTGTAGGCAGTAATCTCTTATGTGGAAATAAAAGTATCCTTTGCAAGCCCCATAAGCAATAGAAAAATGTGTCACAATGTAGGAATCAAAAGTTTCTATACTTGCCATTCAACTTGTTGATCAACGACGTGACTATTAGTTGCTTCCTCCTGAAGATATGCTTTAGTCAAAAACTTGCACAGAATGAACGAATGCAGTTACAATCATGTGTACAGGCCTCGATCACATTATTAAAGAGGGGGAGTTCAAGAAAGAAGGAATCAACTCCTTTATGAAGAATATATACGTTCATAATTAGAAAATGAAGACAAGAATTCCTTTTTTGGACCAAGTTCTTGTAGTATATATGCAAAAAAAAAAATCAAGAAGAGAAACTTATTAAGCCTAGCACCCAAAATTTAACTTATAAGGCACAGAGATAATGGAACTTGATAGTTCTGTGAGTAGATGAATTTAAAATCTAACAAACAACTATAATTTTAATGAATTACAATACTTAGACCTTATATAAAGTTAGAGCCTAACCATTTCCATTACAATTTCAGTTTCCTCCTTTTGCAAAGCTTCAGGTTAGAATAACTAAACAGATGAATGGATAGAAGAAACAACATTTAAGGGTATTTAACAAGGATATGCAGCATTAATAAAATACAACTTCAATATTAATGCCAAAGGAATTCAACATAGTGACGCTTACCAACAAAATTAGCTAGGATTATTCTCGTGATTAAGAAATGGAAAAGCAGTACCAAGATAATGACAAAAATAACATGTATAGTATTATGATCATATCTGGAAAAAAAAATATAACCAACACAAATAAAGCTTGATCTATTACACACAACGTTAAGATCTCATTAGACGATAGTTAAATGGTAAACAGATGACAGAAGTTCAGTTTATCAATAGCTTTGGTTTAAGAAAGTGCTCAATTCGTGCATGTGATATATTGCTCAACTTTGAAGAAGTAAAGCATAAAATGATCAAGATGGTTTCGTTATGACACATGTATAATTATGCTCAACATTGAATATAATTCATAAAGGAGTCACAATAAAGTTCCTCCAGCCACCTTGATGAAGTTTCAATATTTACTCATAAGTGCTGAAGTGACAGTCAACACATTTACATAGTGAAGAGATGAAAATACAAACAAGAATAATATTATCAACTTATGCAGTACAATAAGCTAATGTTGCAACCACTAATAAAAGACAGTAGATTACAACAAAAGTAGGGTTCATCACGTGCCCATTGATTATTAGTTTGCTTGTAATACTTATTGTGTTGATAGACAATGACTTGTGGAACATAGTTACCTAATTATTCTCACCTCTCTGGTCAAAAGAAGCTAAAGAAGACCTTTTGGTAAAGGTTTGCCACCAGGTTTTGCAACTGGTAACACTTATTGGCATTTAGGAATAGAAAGTACCCTGAGAGATGGCAAACAATACTTTAGGTTTATAGAGAAATTCAAATTTGTAAGTTCATAATTATTGAAATCAAAATTAAAGGTTGTTAGACCTCATCTGGATCAAGTAGTGAGGTCTCCCATAGAAGTCCTATCATTCCTCTCATCGTGCCTAGTACCTTGCCAATATTATCATGAATAAAACCCAGTAAAAAGTTAGATGACATCATAATTGGTTGATAGTCCTTTTAAATTCTTTGATATCCGCATCATTGAACTAAAAGTAATATTTCTGTTAAGACATAATATAGTAATATAGAAAAGAGAAAACATGCATACCACGTCAATGGTAATATTTCCCAATTCAACTTTTCCATAATCTTTCTTTAGTTTTTCAGGTGCTCTTGCAACAAGGTAAAAAAGCAAAAAAATTAGTTACGTTTCTATCAACTAAAAAGACAACTTAAGTAGTTTGTTGACATTGAAATTAAGTTAAACTTGTGGGAGAAAACTTATTGGGACAGATTATGGTTCCAACTAAATGCGAAATGTTGTTTGTTGAAGGGCTTAAGTTTCATACATGATTCAAGTAATACCAGAAGACAAGTAATCCACGCTTGTTGCTTTGGAGTCAATTCCCTCAACAAAAAATGAAGGTCTTATAACATGGAGAAGAAAAGGTAATAAGAACAAATAATAGATGAAACTTCAAGAAAATATTGTTTGATTGTTTCCTGAATACTTAAATTGTTGCAATACAAGTCAATAATTTCAAACCAAATGAACCAGCATTGCAACTTTGCGCTTTGCTATTCAAAATCCATCAATCCTCCTATGTGTTAGGGTCCCTTAAAATGAGCTTTTTTAAAAAATACCTTAAAAATGAGCTTAACTCTCTCGATCGATCACAACCCACTTCATTATCCATCTGCGCTTTGTTAACGAATTCCACTGGAAACAATCTTGCAACTTTTCAACTACCTAAAAAGTGAAGACTCCGAGTTTCTTACCCAAAAACTCATTATTCGACTAACACAAATGGGTCAAATGGGTTCTTAGGTTAGTCTATCTCAGTCTATTCCTCTATAGACCGGTTTTCACTAAAACTAAGGGATGGAGTGAAGAGGGAAATTGAGATTGATTTGGGAGGGATTAATGTAAAGGTGGGTGAGTTGGTAGAGCCATTTAAATGTGAGATCAAGATAGTCAGAATGAGTTAACAAGGTATGGCGATTGTGGTTCTAGATTTTGGCTAGTGAGATTTTATGTGAGATCATAATGAATGAAGGAAGTCAATGATCGAAACTGAAATCTCTCCACAAGAACTCTAAATCCCACTTTGACTTCACTTCACCGAATTGGAATGAGCTTAAAGAGATGATCTTAGCTTGTTTTTGTCCCTAAAATATTATATAGGATATATATTATTTCAAATATTAATATTTGTTTAAAGATTACAAAAATTATATAGTTCAAATTGGTCTACCCTAACTGATCCGAAGTGAATTAAACAAAATTTAAGTCGAGTTCAAATTTTTAAACAAAAAAATTTGGATTTTAAATCACACTTGGGCTTGAGTTACCGAACCTAAAACTCAAATTTTTATGTAAAATGATGTCATTTTGAATAAAATATCGTTTAAGCAATAAATAAAGTTTGAACCTAATTTGGCATAAATTCAGGATGGGTGGTTTGGCAGAGATGGGCCTCAAGTTTAGGGTTGCGAGAGTTAGTAATTTGCATAACACAATACCCAATGATGCCAAGAACTGCATTGCACATGATAAAAAAGGCAAAGAAGAAGGGATATAGTCTTCCTCACTATCCACCTCCATGTCTTACTCTTCTCCTACAATATCGACTCATGAGTTTTAATTTTATTAAATAAAAATTAGTGGCTAATTTAATTTGCTAGACATATTCTGAATACTCATTAGTGAGTAGAAATTTTCTATATTTTAAATATACTTTAGTAAATAGCTATATAAATAAATATATAACATTAGTGAATAATCTTTGGTAAATAAGTGACTAGAACTATAGCAACAATTCTAGATGTTGCATATATAAGACTTTATTGCAACATTTTTTAATTTTGTTGCCTTTTCTTATATATAGCAACAAATTATTATTATCGCTGTCTTTTAATATTAGTAAAGGTAACACTTTAAAAATTGTTATGTTATATTAATTTTTAGTAGCACATTTTTAAACTATTACAAACATGTCATTGCCTAAAGATCTTTTTGCCGTAGTGCATGTTTAATTTTGGAAAGGAATTGCATGTAGCCTTTACTAAAACATCATTTCAATATGTCTTATTTTCTTACTTTTTAAATTGATCAATTACATGCTCCTCTTGTCTTTTTGTTTTTGTTTTGGAAATAACCATTATATATCCCCTAACTTAGGTTTCTAAGATGGTTAGATTGGAGGAATAGATCGCATGCTCCCGTAGTTTCTATTTTTGAAAAACTTGAGATAGAGAAAAATGTTCTTTTGTTTTTGGAGATTTGATTAAACATATGTGTGAATCTGGATCATATATGGCTATGGGTCACACATGTTGTGTATCTTCATTAGTGGTTATGTTTGTCAGTGGTGAGAGCCAATGGTGGTAATCTCCATTAACAAAGGCAAAATTGCCCTTAGAGTAAGAGGCAAATGCTTGGGAATGATGCATGAAGAATCAAATGATTAAAGGGAAGATGAACACTCATTAGTGGTAGGAGGAGCACTTAAGGTGATGAAGGATAGGTAGAGATGGAGGTGGGAACAAAACATGAACCTTAGTCTAGAGAAGATGGGGTTATGTGTGAGGAGGTAAGCAACATCTTGTGTTTGACATGATTGGCAAGGTGTGCCTGCAGTAGCCGTCTCCCTCCTCTATTTTTAAATTTTTTACATGTTTTAAGCCTTTAATTATGTAGCACCCTACTCTCACAGGATACGTACCCGACATCCTGAATGATGTTCGAATACGTACCCCACAAAGGTGGGATGCTAGAGCAATCACGATACTAACTTAATCATGGCATCATCATTTAACGCGTAAATTTCACACTATTAAAAAACCCAAATTCTTCATTTCATTTCATAAAACCAAATATGTACATTATAGCATTTCATATTTCATCCCTATATACAACAATATCTACATATGTACATTTTTAAAAACTATCAAAGTTTACATCTCTGTATACAAACATGCTACATACATGAGGAATTATACAAGAATGCTATCTAGATCCTTTAGTCTCAGCTGACTGACCTTTGAGCCATTTCTTCATTCCAAAAGTACAAAAATTATACTTATTCTAGAGTCTATCTATCATTGGTATCCTCTCTCAATCCTGAAATGTCAACGTTACAATTTTGGTGAGTTTTGCGAATTCAATGAGTTAACCATCCTCTATGGTTCACTTAAATCATATAACACATCATATCATATATTCACAAAATTCACATCATTTCATTTATTAAGTAGCATCACATATCACTTACTTTACTTATCACATTTAAAGCAGTCAAACAGATAATTTAAAACATATATATCAATTTTAAATGCAATACACATGAAACTCACTTTCATTTATTACTTTGTTGTGACTGAATGTCTTTTTACTAGCCTATATCTCTTGTGAATACCGAGCTTTTTTCAGATAATGTCCCATATCCCTTAGTGGATACCGGGTACATTCACAACTAGGTCAACGGCTATTATCACATTCTGATCTTTAAGCTCCTTTTTAGTGGCTACTTCGGTCACAATAACCTTTATGTTGTCATGCATTCATGTAATGAAATACATCACATTCATATTCACATTTATCATCGGACCTTGGTTTGCATTTAACAAAAATGTTGAGTATCACTAATTTTGTCAAATTCAAATACAAGGAGCACTTCCAATATCTTATGCATGCATCAAACGCCTCGGACATTCAATGTCCGAAATCAACACAATCACATTCATAAAATAATTCAATACATAATTTAAGACAAACAATTATTCAAATGAGACCATCTAGGTTACTCAAAGTTTGCTCCAGAAAGCTATTACGTCGAAATCCCAACAACGTCTGAATATGGTCGCTCAAATCGCTCTTGTAAATCATGCAATACAAACACATTTACAAACATCACAACTTTGCACAATATAAGTATTCATTTATGTACAAATGTGTATATGGATTATGTACAATGCATGCTCAATGACAATCTTGGGTATTTTTCCTTTATTTTCATCTCATGATCATTCATACTTCGAAACTCATATATGTCTAATTTGAACTTAGGTTTACACCTCAATAATACAAACTCATTCCAAGTTCATCACTCAATCACATCTTATAAGGCTTGATTATCCTAAGTTCCTCAATCAATAATTACCGATCCTTTCTAATGAATTTAGATGGACATGAATTATCGATCCCTTCTATCATGATCGTACTTATGCACGATCATGCATCTCCTTTAAGTGTTCCTCTCTGTCACGAAGCATGATCGTGCACTACCAAATGATCGATATTCAAGCTTCATTTGGCTACTCTCCAACATATATTTTCATGTCAATTTGTATGACCATTTTGATATAGAAAAAGAAGGATTTAGGCAAAACATTCTTCTAAACAATTATTTCTTTATGTCTTAAGTTTCTAATGACACTAATTTCATACAATTTGGTGTAGTATTCTTCAAGTTATACACAAATTACTACCTACTGTTCTCAAACTGCACCTGCACCCAGTATTCAACTTCAAGTCAAATTTCAAAACCCTTAGACAGAATTCAAATTTTATTTCTTCATGAAAATTGCAGTCATATGTCTCTAATTTAATCTAAATTAATAATCATCCCATTTTGGATGTCTACAGAGTAAGATATGGCTAAAATACACATACATGTTCAGTGAAAACACTACATCTACACATTTTCTAACGCCCATCATCACCATTTTCATCTTAGTTCATCTCTTTTGCTTAGTCTATCTCTTCTAGCTTATTTATTCAATATTTCCTCTTCATTCCTACTTCCATTTTAGTTCAATTTCAATCACAAACAAATCATACTCTATGTTTGATCATTATACTGAAAACAGAACATTTACATCCATATATATTCATCACTAAATTTTTGCACCTTATCAATGATCTTTCTATTTCAAACTCATCTTTACAACAACTCATGCAATATTAATCATCATAAACACACAAACAAGACACCAATATTCTCATTCTTCATCCATGATGCACATGTATAGTGAACACGATTCTCATGATCATGTAATATCAATTAATCACCATATTTGTTTCATATTCATACTACCATGAGAGTTAACAATGTTTCATATTCATACTACTATGAGAGTTAACATATTACTTACTAAAACTCTAAGTTCTTTAAAAACACTATGAAGCCCTAACTTCTCATGTAACCCACGTACATTATCATGGAGGTTGGGAGGTTAAGGTTTCTTATGGCAAATGAAGAAGACAACAAGGTAAGAGTAGCAAGTGAAAGAAAAGAGAGCTAGGTTCAACGTTGATAAAGGTTGGTGAGAAAATTTGTGAAGAAGCTAAAGAAAGAAGCCACAAAGAAGAAGAAGAAGAAGTAAGCAAGATTCGGACAATTAAATTGTCTTTCAAGTATAATCGTAGGAATAAAGACTAGGCTTGGCAAGTGACACTTGTCACTTGCCACATGTCCAATTTTTATGAGTTTAAACTAGGTTCTCTTATTAAACTACTCCAATCAACTCCAATTTCTACTTCAATTGTCTCCCAATTTTTAATGACACTTATCAATAAATCCCAAAGTCATTTGTAAATTTTTTTACTATCATTTGACTCTTATTTCTACTACCATTTATTAATTGTCTTGCCACTTAATATTTTTCTTAGTCCAGAAATATCCAAAATATTCCTAAATTTTACAAAAAATTCTAAATTAGTAAGTACACTCTTCAAATCAATTTTTAACACATATAAACTACAATTCTCAATATAATCATATTTATAAATCAATTATATCCGAAAATGTCAATGACTACATGTAGAATCATTTTAATGTGCAAACATCAATATTCACGCGTGTGTGTATATTATATTATGCATGAGCCTGAAATACACTTTCTAAGTTTCCAATAATCTCTTATATACACTATTCTAAGGTTTTAACCATTAACATAGGATAACGGAATGTTACAAATTAAGATTAAATTAGTTTAATTTCTTAATAAAGTTAGAAATTTTATTTTCCAATTGTTTGAAAATTTATTTTTGAAACGTTTAATAAAAATATTAAGTAAAAATATACTAATCTATATTAATGTATAATAAATCTAATAATTCAAATTGAAACTAAATCTAAAATAAAACTTAGAATAATAATAAAAATAAAAATTGTGTCTTTGAAGCTGTTTATGTCTCATCATCGTCAAAAGTTTCAACTTCTCCAACACTATATAAAAACTCGTAAATTATGCTTTTTTTTTCAAAGTATTTGTATTAATATCTTCTTCTGAATTTAAATAAATTAGTAATGTCTGAAACTATTTTCTAATACATTATACCTTGAACGTTAAATATATTCAAATAAGATATCAATTGACCATCAATAAATGTTATTAATTTATTCATCATGATAAATGTATTTTCTTCATAAATTACCTTTTTAAGTTCATTATAATCAAGATTAAGTGATGGTTCTTCTTCTTCGATTAAAAAATCAGTATGGTCATTACAATTAATATCAACTAGATGAAATGTTATCTTTTTACTAAGTGCTCTGAATATATAATAGAGAAATTATAAAACAAATAACAAAATTATGATTACTTTTAAAATAAAATAAATAAATATAAATAACTTTTTTCATCTTGATATTATAAGTAATATAAACAAGGTCATTGAGCCTTTAATATTCTATGTTATTTCATTTTTTTATATGAATACATTCAAAAGCGCTCCAATGATGTTTACAATATAGCGTAAAAGTTATTTGATTGAGTAACTAATAGTAAGTTTTTTTTATATTGGAGCACTTTTATCGAGCAATCTCTACCATTCATTTGCATTTTAAACAATAGTTATAAATATAAAAATTATATTGTTAACAAGTAAAGAATAGTCAAAAAGTAGGAAAGTTTATAATTATCTCTTTGCAAAAAATCTAACAAAACTCCTAAAACCTTCACAACATATTTTAATTTTATTTTTTCTTTTTTATTGTTCTTCATTAGAGAAAATACCTTTGTATTCAAAAACATGAGGAAATAAGCCCCTAAGTTTGAATTCTTTGAAAAAGATACTTATTTTGTCACTAACATATGTTTTCACTGTATAAGCAATAAAGATTAAGGAAATAAACTCCGAACAGGATCCTTTAAATGAGATTCTTATTTAACAAAGGTATTACGGAGCAATTAATGATTTGAACTTCAATATAAAATGATCATGTAAATTTCTAAAGGTTAGTGTGATGATTATTTTTGTGTGAAGATGAAGATAAATGTTATTAAGTGAAAAAACATGAAGGATTTTGTGTAATAAGAAACAAATTCATAAGTGATAAATTTCAATGCTGTTAATCCATTCCTAGAGTGAAATGTTTATCATGGAAGAAATTTAGCATGATGTGGATGAAAACTCTCGTGATCTTTCAGTTACACCGGATTGTTACCCTGGGTGAACGACCACAGTTTATCCACGTGGAGTCCTTCACAACCACATATTTGACGTGGGTAAAAATGAAATACATGACCTATTATAATTATTAATTGACTAACTTATATTCTTATCCACACATTTTCTCCTTCAAAGAACGGTGCAGGACAGGATGATCATGGCTTCATTGGCTTGTTGACGATATCCCACTGGCAAGCTGTAGAATTGAGCTGCGCTAAAACCAATTTGAAATCTTTGTATGTCCCATGAAGGCTTATGTCTATACATCACCCTGGGGTGCCTACTACTACACTTCTTCTTCCTCTTCCCCCTGTAACAAGGTCGTTTTTGCAATGGCCAAGAGAAGGAAGATTCACCCTTCTTCTCCTGAGGTTCTTCTTCTTATTCTTCCATCATGTCATTCATCTTATACTCTATATTGATTGATTTCTCCCACCTTGGTACTTGAAAGCTTCTCAACCCTCCTGCAAAAATGTTGGCAGACATTTCTTTTTCCCTTGCCCGACCATGTTTGGTTTTAGGCGTCTAACAAAGTTATATGTTACGCTTTTCTCCACTTTGAGACTGTTTTAACAACCATTTCACAGATAGGGTTCTGAGCCTGTGCCTCCAAGAATTACCTCAAATGTCAAGCGGAATTTGCAGTTTTTACGGATATGGAAGGTGAGAATATATAACATGATATAGCCGAACATTCTCCTTGGGAATCATGTCAGTGATCTCACCGTCTCTTCTTTTTCAAGAGTAGGAGCTCCAGGAAAGAAGATCTAGCACACCTAGGCCTGCGACTAGTTACCGCAAAAAGAAGGTGCAGAAGGAGGACCTCCCAGAAGATGAAGAGTTCTACCGTGATCCCACATTGTCTCTCTACTAGTAATACTTTCTTGGTCCCCTTCTTGTTTGAATTGGCTATTTCACTATTCAATTGTTCTATATTCCTGGAAATGCTGCTTCTTTTTTTGGGTCTCTAACAGGATTTTACAGTACTAACCAGGCTATGTATGGTGTGGTCCCTGTCTTGCTTGTTGATGGCTATAATGTGTGTGGCTATTGGTTGAAGCTAAAGAAGCATTTTATGAATGGAAGACTTGATATTGCTCGTCAGAAGTTAATTGATGAACTTGTAACGTTTAGTCTGGCTAGAGGTCTGTAATTTCTTCTCCTTTTTCTGTGTGAATGCAAATTCAATAGTAAAATGAATTATGATGTGAAGTGTTGCTTAGTTTATATTTAGCACACAAGGGTGAAGTGGTTGTTGGACGATTGTGCAGGTTGAAATAAAAGACTGTTAAAAGTAGATTAAACCATGTATGCTGGCTGTATTTTCCTAAAGTAGTTGGATTGTATGTTGTTTATGTAATTAAGCGGAAAGTGTTTTCAACCAGAATGCTGAGACATAAATTTCTGCGTTTTAGATAGGCATCTATAATAATTTAGTATTGTTATCTTCTATACCACACTTCAGTGATGCTTGTGCGACATGTTTGTCAGACTCTACCAAAGATTTCGTCTAGAGATAATATATTGAATATCTTCTTGTTTTGGTGCAAAATGAGTGCTTAGATGCATGCGATTAAACCCTAGCTTACCTCAAATTTCAGTATTTGGAGTTCATATATTTGGGGGAATGGATTTGAAATTCTGTCACACATTTTACAGTTGCAGTTACCTTGAAAAATAAGACTTGTTTCACTTAATGTCAATTTTGTTAACTGAAAGAGTTGGATAACCATCTCAAATTACATTTGAACACTCAGCAGTAATACACAGAGAACAACTAATGAACCTAAACTCAAGGTCTTGTTCCTGTAAACTTCGTTTTTAACTTTGTTGCCTTCAATTTATTTACTTCTCACAGATGTGGAGTTTAAAAGGCTAAACTAAAAGCGTCCATTAAAGATATGCTCTTTCTGGATGTTCTATTTTAGAAGTACATACTATGCGTTCACATTTTCTTTTATGGATTTTTTTCCAATGCTTGAATGGCTCAAAGTTAAGCAGGGTTTTATTGAGTATAGGCTTGCATTAATACTGGCTTATTAATCTTTTAGTGTTTTTTGAGAAAAAGAGATGCTTGAACAATCTTCTTTTTTTCATATGCTTAGCATAATATTGGGAAGCATTGAGATGGCTCATATAGAAAAGCAAATGATATTCTATATTGCATTTGACATGTTCTGTTGATTAGTGTTATTACTTTGAAGTGGAGTAATGAAAGGGGCCTATATGCTATAATATCCTGTTAATATCAGCAATATAAAAAGGAAAATGATACTCATTAGTTGAAAGATCTATATTAGGAAATGTTTGGCAAGTAAAATTTATGAATGTGGAGGAAGGTAGAGGGGGGTCTTTGAATTTGAGCTCAGGATGTGTGAATTTCTACTCTTTTTTAATTATATTGGGTGATATGTGCTTTGTAGAGTGGAAATGAGCTTCGGATTCTCAGTCTGGATCTATTCCAAGAAACTTCAATGCCTACCGTTTGATGTTTTTGAAGTGATTTCTTGTTGTGTAGAGGAAAATGGATATACTTCTTGACGATGTGGATTTTTATACTCATCCTTGCATATTGTTTTTTGCTTTCTTGACAGACGTAAAAGTGGTGGTTGTCTTTGATGCCATGATGTCTGGACTCCCTACGAACAAGGAAAATTTTGCTGGGTACTGTTTATGACAATGAGCTAAAATTACCTGTTCTTAATTATTCCTGTATTGTTTGTGATGACTAATAAAATTGCGCCATTCAGGGGTAGACCAGAATGTAGTGTATTACAAGAATACTCATAATTATTGCTTCTAAATATTATGTAGAATTTGCATGATTGTATCTTAGTTGATGGTATGCACGGTTATGAGATATATAGAACTTAATGTTGTCAAATGATTACTAAAATCTTATACTTAATAAATTCACAGTTATGTCTAAGCAGAACATAAACTTAACAGTTGTATGTTCTGCAGTGGAAATATCTTTGAAATCCCCTTCTCTTTACCAATCTGTGTTCAAGTTTTTAGAATTTTAATCACAGTACTAATTTTCAGTTTTCTGTTTGCACCAACTATCAGATGTTGTATGTCTAGATATCTGTAGGCCAAGGAATTTAGACTCACTAAATTGACAGGTTTGAGGGATGAGGAAATGTTCAAATAATTGGTAAAATAGGGCTGTCGTGCACTATAGCTTTTATCAAAGGGATGGATGAAAACTTAATTAATTGTGATAAAGAAACATTAACAATTTGGAGAATGTGATAGTCTTTTTCATGCTTTTTTGGATTTACATTTAATTAGGATGACCACTGAACTTCAGTAACACAGGTATTATAGGGGTCGATACCTTCTACTCAAATCTTTGCTAATTGTGAAAAAGAAGCATTAGCAGTTGGAAAATGTGATGGTCTTTTTCCACACTGTTCTGGATTTCTGTTCATTGAGGATGACCATTGAACTTCAATAACATAAATATCTACAACGTTGAAATTTGATCAGCTCTTTCAATCTTTTAACCTCCTCAAGTTATCCCTTAATCTCTTCCCTATCTAGATGTGATTGAATCCAAAGTAGAACCTGAAGGTTAACCTTTTTTCAGGTTCAACCCTGTTCATACCGTCCTATCATTATAAAAGTTGTCTGAGGTGTTATTCTCTTTTGTATATGTTGTTCAAATTTTTTTGTTAGTTTCTTTTTCATGTTGACTGAAGGCATTTACATGCATGATGTTGATACCCATGCAGTGTTGATGTGGTTTATGCTGGTGAATCATGTGCAGATGCATGGATAGAAAAAGAGGTATGTTTAAATAGTCAAGTTTGTAGGGATGAAAAAGTTTTGAGTTTTGATTAGTTTTACAACATAAATGTATACATGTGTCCAATTTTCATATGCATGTTTCAAGAAGTTATGTATTTCACGGGTTTTTGGAGGCTTAAACAAAAGCACCAAAAACTGCTTTGTCTAGCAACCAAGTTTAGAGTTGAAAGAAAGATTTTTATTTCTAAAAAAAATGTCTTGCTCTTTACATTCTATGTTCTCTCTTATATAACACTCTATACAT
>JAOQMP010000005.1:21586973-21625413 GCA_027563575.1 Erythroxylum pedicellare
TAATTATATAATATTAAATTAATTTGTTTAAATCCTTATTAATAATAAATATATTAAATAATATATATTTAACTGATAGTAACTTAAATATATGTTTTTGTTTCAGGTTTCACTTCTAATTGGTCATTTCCTCATCAAGAATTCTTATTGTAAATTGTAATTAGATCTTTATTGTTTTTTATTTGATATTTTGATGTAATTATTATTTATTATATGATGAAATTGTAATATTTCAAATACCTTGTACTGTTCTTAATTTTATACCTGAATGATGACTAACGATCTTTTTTGTATATTAATTGTAGTTATTATTTATATGTGAAATATGTGAAAATTAATGTTAATAAAAATAAATAAATTATTGCTTTTAATTCTTATTATTATGATTTTTGGAGACATGATTGATATATAATTATAAAGTATTCAATATAATATACTAATAGACTATTTTATAATTTTAAAAAAATTCATGGACTATTTCTTAAATTTAAAAATTACTCGAAACGATACTTAACATTAACAAATACCGATACAGTATCGTACCAGAACTCAATCTAGTACCAATGCCGGTACTGTATTCATAACATTGGTTGTATCTCATCATTATCAAAAGTTCAAATTCCTAACACCATCTAAAAGGTCATAAACCACATTGTCATCTAAAACTTTTCTTCTGTATTTAAAGAAATTACAAACTAATAATGTATAAAATTATTCTTTAATATATTACACTTTTGATGCTATATATGTTCGAAAGAAGATTTCACCTAACTATTAGTGGATATTCTCAATTTATTCATCATGATGAATGCATTTTCTTTGTAACTTGCCTTTTCAAGTTTGTTATAATTAAGATTAAGCGATAGTTCGATCCAAAATTCATTATGATCAATATAATCAATATCAGTTGGATCATATGTTCTCTTCTTAATAAGTGTCTTGAATTCATGATAGATAAAAGTATAATTACTTTAAAAATAAAATAAAATAAATAAAATACCTAATTTTCACCATTATGAGTAAGATAAACATTAAGTCTTTGAGGTTTTAAGCGATTTCATTTTTTCGTATGAATATATTAAAAAAAATGTTTCAATTACATTCACAATCTAATGCAGAAGTTGTTTGAGTAATATATTAGTAAGTTTTCTCAATTTTAGAGCACTTATACCAAATAATCTTCATCACTCGTCTACATTTTAAATTAATAGTTATATATGTAAAATATATATTACTAATAAGTACAGAATAAATTAAAAGCATGAAAAATATACTAGCCTGCATTTTTTTCGTTATAAGATCTTTCTTTGTAGAAAATCTAGCAAAACTAACTAAACCCTTATGATACAATTTAATTTCATTTGTTGCTTTTGATTATTCTTCATTAGAGAAAATACATTTGCATTTAATTGCATTAAAGAAGATGCCCATAATATCAACATATATACATATATCTCTATTATATAAGCAACAAGGATTGAGGAAATAAGCTGCTATATGGATCTTTTAAGTAAAATGCTTATCCCAACATCAATTAAGAATATCTATGTAATACTTTAACAATTTCTCCTTCCCTTTAAATATTTATAATTGTTTCATGAAATTTATACATTCCATCATATATATATATATATCCCAATGATGACTTCTTCTTTGAGTCTATAATTGTCAACAATCTTATAAGTGGAGTCATAATCTTCACGATAATCAAGCAAATATTCTACAATGTATTATCTAAAATATTAGTATAAAACTCTTTTCCTTTACATCCTTTAATAACTTATGACTTAAAAAGTGTTTACTTGTCACTAAATTTTAAAGTACTTTTTTATGCTCATCAATATTTTTCAAAGTTATAATTGTAGTTACAAACCTAGTAGTAGAAAGACATGCATTCTCTATCCAATCTTTTTGCTTTCTTAACCAAGACAAATATGTAATATAATTATACATAAAAATTGTAATCTTAGATTCAAGTGAATCAATATTAGAAATATGGTTCATATAACCAATATCTTCTAAAATGAGATTTATACAATTTAGCAAACATATAGACTAATAAATATGCTCATACTTTGATTGCAACAAAGTACCCTGTTTATACATAATTAGTTACATTGTTTGTAACAAACTGCAAAATATTTTCTGGTCTAACCCATTTGACAATTTCAAAAAATAATCCAAATATAATCTGGTCACTTTTTATCATATTAAAAGCATCAACATAATTGATAAAAGTTGTTTCAATATTATAATAAACTAAAAAGTTAATTAAAGTTCTCTACCTTTGATCAGTCCACCTATCTACTATAATGGTGCATCCTATTGTTCCCTAGCTAGACTTATTTATATCCCCAATCAACTAACACTCATTTTTTAAATCTTGAAGTACAAGAACATGAATCTTATAATAAGAAAGTGCTTTAAATCCTAGACCTATCATTGTTATAATATCTATTGCTTATTGAAAATATGGTGAATTTAAAGCATTTAAATGAATATATGAATTGTAAAATCATCTAGCCCATGCTTACTTACATCACAAAACATCATCCTTATTAACCAAAACACCTTTTAAACTAGTCAGGTTGAGAGGAGTAGTTCTTAGAGGAAAATAAGAATCTATATCAATAATAGCTTTTCTTTTTCTTTTATTTAATCCTTGTTGTGCTTCATCTTCTTTAAAAGATATATTATGAGACTCTTAATTTTGCTTTTTCTTTTTTAATAATTTCTGCAAATAATTTTTAATCCTTTCACGTAAATCAAATAGTAATTTTTTGCAAGAAACATTATTACCTGTAATACTAAAAAGATGTCCATTCATTATATAAATTCCTTCCTCTTTAAATATTTTATCACATCAAATATTTGAGAAGAAGAAAAATAGTTCTATGTTGGATTAGACTTACCATGAGTAGAGGATGTTAAGTTCATCAAATCTTTTTCTATTGATTCTATATTTTCCATTATAATGTCAACCTAAAATATCAGAAAATAGTTTTGTTAGATTTGTAAAAAAAATAAGTAACGAAAATAACCAGATCAAAAATATGTCACAAATTGCTATAATAATGAACCCAAAAAAGAAAGATGAGATGAAAAGAAAGAGAGTCTAAAAATGAAAATACCCATTAACTTTGTCTTCATAACTCTTGCATCTTTTTTCCTTATTTATTAGCATGAGATTTGGCTTCAACCACCATAACTTGCAAAAGAAACAACAATAAAAAAAGTGTTAACTTGTGATTTGTGGCACAAGGAATTAAATAACAATATCTATAGAAGAAACAAAAAAGAGGTTAAAAATTGAAAACATTAAAGAAAAAAATTCAAATAGGAGACCAATAGATATATTAAAGAGGTTGAAATTTAATTGGAGATGGAAACTAAAACCTTTTTGAAGATGGAATAAATCTAAAGTGTCAACAGAAAAGTTTAAGTATGTTTAGAGGACACTAAGAAAGGCTTTAACTTCATTCTATCAACATTCAACATCATGGCTCACCACTATTTATCCTACTATCCCTTGCTCATATACTTGGTGTGTCACCTATTAAAGATTTCTCCTTTAATACAACATGCTTCATTTTACTAGCAGTGTCATTACTAAATATTTGTTATATTATACTATTATTTTGCTTTCTCTGTAGTTCGGTGTGACTTTAGTCTTATACTTCTTCTACATTCCTTTTGTCCATCCATTAATTAATTAATTATAGAATTAATTTCTTTTCAAAACTAAAACACTAAATAGAATCAATAGTATTAAGAAAGAAAGAATATTGAAAAATGAAGATGGTTTAAGTACACTAGTTGAGTATGCACTAAGACAGTGAAGAAATCGTCATTCCAAGTCATAGAATGCTCCCACTCCTGCATGACTCTAGATTTTTGCACAAAAAAAGGTAATCAAAGAGGTCGTTATCATTTAATCAAAGTACATTTGAAACAAGATCACGGGGTTCTCCACCCACCTTATGAAGCAAATCCAAAAGTGCCCAGTTAGAGAATCTCATTAAAGCTTTAGGAGCAAGACCTTGATCACCTATTGGACTTTGTTTTTAATGTGTCTGCCATCAAAACTGACCAGATTGAGGTTGATAAGGAGACTATAGACATGTTTACTACTATGGATATGTTTGATATTCTTAGTGTTGTTTAGGTGGACCTGGTTGTTGTATTGGTGGCCCAATTTGGTTTTGGTCAAAGAAGAGAGAAACCAATATACTTGTGATTCTACAAAAAATGACCAGTTTATTATTTAACCAGTCGATTTTTATTTATGAAGATTGTAAACACAAGCCAAATCAAAAAATAGGTTGGTTTGTATTTATTTTGGTCGAATCGACTAGTCTAGTTTAGTTTTAAAATTATTGGAATTACTTCCTTTTCAAAACAAAAGTGCTCAATAAAACCAGTAAAATCTAAAAAAAATGGACAACTAAAGAATGAAGATGTGTTGAGTATGTGAGTCAATTACATACTAAAATAGTGAAGAAATCGTCAAGCTAAGT
The DNA here is from genome assembly GCA_027563575.1 of Erythroxylum pedicellare. NCBI lineage: Eukaryota > Viridiplantae > Streptophyta > Magnoliopsida > Malpighiales > Erythroxylaceae > Erythroxylum > Erythroxylum pedicellare. The sequence goes on from JAOQMP010000005.1 coordinate 21,591,491, forward strand.
AATAAAAGGTTATTACTCTTGCATGATTTTAGAGTTCCATATAAATAAATAGGTGATTAAGGAGGTCACTATTATCTCATCGAAGAGTATTTGAAATAAGATTGCAGGGTTCTCTACCCACCTTTTGAAGCGAATCCAAAAGTGTCAATTAGAGGAATCTCACTTAAGCTTTAGAAGGAAGAGTGTAACCATTGCATGGACTTTGTTTCCAATGTGTCTACCATCAAAACTAATCAGATTGTGGTTGATAAGGAGACTACTAACATGCTTATTACTCTGGTATTGTCTGATATTATCAATTTCTTTCAAGTGGATTTGGTTGTTATGTCGATGACCTAGTTTGGTTTCAGCCACAGAAGGGGGAAGCAAATAAACTTATGATTCCACTCACATTTTAGTAAAAAATTAATTTTATTTATGATTGTAATAAATGCAAACCAAATTGAAAAGCTTGTCAATTTGTATTTATTTTGATTGAACTGATCAATCTGATTTGATTTCAAAACCATTGATTTTAATTTAATTCTTATCTATTAATGTAGAAGAATTTACTGTAAGGAATTGGTATGCCTCCCTTAATATGTCTCATTATAGTATGTTTGTCTATCGTATCTGAGTTAAATAGTAAATGTGTCATTTATGTGATTGTCAACTCAATATTATGTAATATAACATTAATGTATTGCACGCGTACTTTTTATAAGATAAACTCGATCTTGAAGTATTTAACATATGGCTATTAATTTAATATTTTTTAAAAGTATTACAATATATTAATGTAAAATGTTATTACATAAGCAAATCAACTAACTAATACAAATCCCTTCATAGATTAAAGGAAGTAAATATAATGCTAAGCTGATATCCGCTTCTTAGTATAATACAAATTTAAGTGATTTCTTCAACCTTAGTTAATTATGGAATGACAAGTTTAAAATTTTCTATACCCTGTAGCTTGTATAGGCTAAATTTATTCTAGAACCATGCTCTCCTCTCATTCTTAATCTCAACTTTGATCTCTTGAATCATTGTGCTTCTCAACTTCAAATTTTTATTCAATGTCCATGAATAAGAAGGTTTCTTCTTAATTATCCATAAATTCTTATCCTTAGTTATGTAAAACTGCATCTATTTTACCTATATAGAATTAGAATCCTCAAACAACTTCCAAATTCTTTTAGCCATAAGTATTTTGTTAGTTATTCTATCTGATTTAATTCTCAAACCTCTTTCCTTCTTGGATGAGCCAAATTCTTTCCAACTAACTTTATCTTTATGTTGTATCACTAACATAGCTTGACCACAAGAAATTCCTCGACAATCTCTCCACCTTTATAACCAAAGCCCTAGTGAATATGTAATTTCTCTAATATTGTAGATACAAGTTGAAGTTTAACTGTATATAAGAGGAACCAATGTCCTATTCTTCTCTAAATTGATTTAATGAGAGGAAAGATATCTTTAGATGTAAGTCTATTTTAGAAATTGGGATGCCTAGTTATTTAAAAGGTAGATCTTGTAAGCAAAGGCCTCATATTCTTATTAAAATATATGCCTACCGTTGTCAATCTTTATACAATTTTTGGTTTTTTTATGGAAATGTCTCATAATTAAAAGAATTATCAAAGAACCACCAGAAAGAGTTAGATTGAGTTTGGATCAATACCACGTATTAATAATAGGTCATTTGTAAATATAATATGAAATAGCTCATGCCTCTTGTGATTTGGAAAAATAAAACTCCCACCACTTTTAATGCTCTAATACATCATTCTTGATAAGACCTCAGTGCATAAAGTGAACATTTATGAGAAATTGGATCCCTTTTTAGTCCTTTAGCATCTTAAAAGGAAGTGGTTCATTCCCCAGTCACTAGTATAGAGAAGGAAGTTGTTAAAATACATTGATCAATCTATGATACAAACACACTTAGTTAGCCAAACATATGGTTTGATCAATTATAAATTCCATTTGATTGAGTCAAAGGCTTTGTTAAAGTCAATATTTAAAGTATAACTCCTTAGCACCTTTTTGTTTTAATAACTAGCTCTTATGCAATTAGCAAACTATCACCTATAAGTATGCTATTGATAAAAACTCTTTGAGCTAGATTAATGATTGGCCTATTAGCTTACTTCAATGTTGTTACTATCATTTTAGATATAATCTTGTATATAAGATTACAATAAGATATTGGACTGAATTCATTTAAGGAACAGGAACTCTCATTTGGTTACATTGCAATATGACAAAAATGAGTTTTATTTTGTTCTATAAACATTTTCCACTCTTGAAGAACTTTATAACTACCTTGGTGATCATATGCCTTATGAGGTGATATGTTTTTTTAAAATAAGAAGGCATTCAGGATTCAAGGCCAAAGGCTTTGAGGGGTGATGTCCATCTCACTAAAAGCTATGATAAGTTGCTCCTTATATTATTAAGTTAAAGAGTTGGAATTTTTTTTAATGACCTACATATTGGGATAATTATTATTAGAGAAACCTAAAATGTTCTTAAAATGAGCTATAGCCATTTCCTTTATTTATTTTGTTTCCAAATGTCATAATTATTAGCACTCTTCAAGCAATAAATCTTATTGTTATTTCTTTTGTATAGATGGCATTGTGAAAGAATTTGGCCTCTCCCAATGTTTTATCTAATTGATGCATGCTTTTTATTTCATCAAGGTGAGTTAAATTTTTAGAGCTTAGGAATATCTAGCAAAATCCCACTTCTCTTTTAGTTTCAAAAGGGCATTACTAGGCTTTTGTTCCAAATAATTCTAAATAGTTGTCAATTCATCTCTAGCTCTAGAGATATTTAATCTTGTGTATTTTACTCCCTTTAGGTGTAGCCTTTTAAGTTTTGTATTCAAAACTTATAGCTTCTTTAAGAATTTGAATGGTTTATGCCCCCCTAACCATAATATTAATCCTTTTATAATAGCCTCTTTAAATGTAACAGCCCAGACCACCCGCTTGTAGATATTGTTTGCTTTGTGCCTCGGCCTCTCGGGCCTTGCGCCCTCATGATTTTATTCCTCCCCGAAGCCTACTTCTGGTTTCCACGGGAAAAACATATCTACAAGGTAGAGGTTTCCACATCTTTATAAGGCATGCTTCGTTCTCCTCTTTAGCTGATATGAAATACCCTTTAAGTATCCACCCCCCTTAGGAGGCCCAGCGTCCGGGTTAGCATACCACTCGGGTACTAGTTCTGATACCAATTGTAACAGCCCAGACTACCCGCTTGCAGATATTGTCCGCTTTGGGCCTCGGCTTCTCGGGCCTCGCGCCCTTATGGTTTTGTTCCTCCCTGAAGTCTACTGGCTTTCACAGGAAAAAAGCGTCTACAAGGGAGAGGTTTCCACATCCTTATAAGACATGCTTCGTTCTCCTCTCCAGCCGATATGGCATACCCTTAAGTATTCAATTTACCAATTAGTAGCTTATGCTAAGGATACTTTAGTCCTATTCAATCCTAGATAGCTCTTCTCCTTTGGTGCCAGTCCTCGATCATGAGGATTATATCATAATCGTGTCCTTCTTTTTCCTCAAATTCATCACATATGATATCATCATTAGCAATCTCAATTCCTTCCCCATTGATCACTACAATCACTTTCACGTCTTACTCTAACTCATCTTAGATTTTGAATTATAGGAATTATGATTAACACTTATTCAATAAGTCACCGATTGTTTTTTATATCATCTCCACGCATATCATACCCATAGGCTTAATATTTTCACTTGTCATGGTGATCCCTATTATTAGATGTGCACTCACAATGACAAATCAACTTACCCTTGGCAACTTTTCATATATCGCTGCTATCCTCTTACCTTCCAATGACCATATATCATTATGCATACATATATTCGCAATCAATTCAGAATCATAGATGCATACTTATCCTAAAATTCTGATCTCAATTTACAAACATATTCTTATACTAAATCATAACTCTTGTCACTTTTTTTTGAATTCAAACAATCATTTCAAGTTTAAGTTCAACCTCTCAAGGTCACTTTCAACTTATCTTGTACTCTTTATTCTCACCATTTCTACTTATATCCTTATTTTTCCTCAAACAATCTATGACAGTGTATTCATATTTATATCACCTTCGAGGACATATCACCAGAACTCAATATCAATTCATTTTCAATAATACATCCACCGATACAAATATACTGAATCTTTATCTGTTATATCTAACCATATATCCCATATCGGCTGGAGAGGAGAACATAACATGCCTTATAATGGTGTAGAAACCTCTCCCTTGTAGACATGTTTTCCCCATAGAAGTCGGGAGTAGGCTTCGGGGAGGAATAAAACCGTAAGGACGCAAGGCCCGAGCGGCCGAGGCCCAAAGCGGACAATATCTGCAAGCGGGTAGTCTACGCTGTTACAATTGGTATAAGAGCCAGTACCCGAGTGGTATGCCAGTGCGGACGCTAGGCCTCCTAAAGGAGGTAGATACTTAGAGGTATCTCATATCGGCTGGAGAGGAGAACGAAGCATGCCTTATAAGGATATGAAAATCTCTCCCTTGTAGACGCGTTTTCTTTGTAGAAGCCGGGAGTAGGCTTGGGAAGGAACAAAACTGTGAGGGCGCAAGGCCCGAGAGGGCGAGACCTAAAGAGAACAATGTCTGCAAGCGGGTGGTTTAGGCTGTTACATTAAATCCCTCTAGCTTTACTAAAAAATTGTTAAACTTAAAGGTGGATTTTATCTTATATTTCTATAAGTTCACTAACACTTCAATATGGGAGTGATTTGAGCATAACAAAGAATGAAAACTGTTGGGAGTATCAGTGAGCCATAAGGGATTGAATTGAGATCTATCAAGTTTTTTTTCCCAATAAACCAACTTCCTCCCTATTTATCGCTCCAAGTGAAGTGAGTTCTTTTTCACTTACGATCCTCAAGGTTTGCAGTAGATAAACAATTTCTTAGGTTAACATTCCCCAATCTATTTTTCACTCTATCCACTTCAAATTCAATAGACCTTAAGATGTTATTAAAGTCCCTAAGGGTGATCCAAGGTTTATTCATATTGAGCCTAAGGCATTTAGATCCTTTAAAAGTAATATTTTTTGGAATTCATGACAAGCAATATAAACAAAAGCAACCATAAGTAGAGCTGGGGCTTGATTTATACTAATGACTAGGTGTATAAGTTGTTCAGAGATGAATGAGTGGAGAACCTTGATTTTGTTCAAGATATAAGGAACAATAATTCTCCTATTGTAATGTGTGTTATGGTTGGTAATAACATTCTATTTTTTCTTAAACATCTAGAGGTGATTAGTCAGCTTGTCCTCTTTAATTCTTGTCTCCATAAACCTACTAAGAGAAGTTTTTAGACAGTAGAAAATCATTGATCATCTATTACTTTTTGGGGTAGCTCATATGCCCTTACATTCCAAGTAATGATTATGGAGTAGAAGTAAGGGTCTAACATCAAAGGCCTCTTCCTTTTTGACTTTCTTACAAGTATCTTCTTAGCTTTGACCACAATTTTCATCTCACACTCATTGAACATATTAATTATGCCTTTTGAGAATATAGCTTCAAACAAGTTATTAAGGGGAAAACTCCAGTGAGCCCCTCTAAGGTTGTTGTTTCTTATAATGCTAGAACATTACAAACTAGGTTTATCTTTGCATTGCCTATATGACAAAGTCTTGTTGTTTTCTTATCCATACATAGTAGCTTGCCTATTGAGTTTGCAAGATAGTTCAAACTTATTATGAACCTATATTCAAAGGGAAACTTACGGAAATTGACATATAAAGGGTTATTCTTCATATAATTTTTATCAAAGTTCATCCTAGGTTTCTATCTTTGGATTGGGAGTGGCTTACCATGAATATGTTAGGGACTAGCTCCACAACTCTCTGCATACTTACCTCATTCAAAAACCTAAGTAACAAGAAATTGTCCTCATTGGTTAGCACTTTGTCTAGCCAAGCTTGCTCTAGTTGCTCTCAACCTATTTTTAGACTAGAAGGAAAGGGAGTCTCTTATTTATAAAGTACCCCACTAATATGGAGTTCCAACTACTAGCTCTAACTTTCAAGACTTATAATAAAGGCAAAACCATTATTATATCTCCATCCTTATGTCTTGCTAGGTACTTAAATCTCTCATAGGGTGAAAAATCTCCAATACCATTTTTCCAAAACTTTCTCAAGATATCAACATATGTTTAACGTAATTCATATTAATCCTTTACACTACTAGGCATATCAGTAAAAGCTAATGAGGAAACAAAGGTAGGAGCACTATATTTGATAGTAATGCAAATCGAAACAAGAGGGGCTTTTGTGGAAGGGAGAGGTGGGAACATGTTAGAGGATGAAGAGGGAAGTTGATGGAGGTAAGGCAACACTTGAATTTGACGGGGAGAGGCGAGACTCAACAGACTACACAGTTATATTCACTACCCCAAAAAGAAAAGAATCTAACCTAGATAAAAAAGGACCTCCCATTTGATCATTAAGAAAAAATGGTTAAAAGTATTGTCTAAATGAGAGAAAAATCAAAAGAAAAGAAAAAGAGAAAAAGATTTCCTAGAATTTTTGGTCTTAATTTAATATTGCAATTATGTTAACTATTACATTTTTCCTTCTTTTAATTATTTCAATAAACTCATTTAAGAAAATAAGATGAGAAATTTAAAATGATAAGACCATTAAAGATAATTATTTTGAACCTTAATTCACTTGTATTATATGTGATTATTTATTGTATCTAAAAGAATTACTTATCTTTTGTATCTAGATGATTTTTGGTAGATATAAAGTTAAAAGAAACTAAAAGGCTACAAAATAAGGTGCATTTAGAGTGATAAAAAACCTATTAGTAACGTTTCTCATGATTAAGCATGAGCATGTTCATCCAAAATTTCAACATTAAAATTTTGGATATGCAATTAAAGTAGTTCAGAATTTGTTTCAATCTTATCTTGACCAAGTCTAGATGATAATCAGTAGAGTTATAGTCTTTTGAAACCAAATAATCATAACAGGAAGATTTCAATATTAACAAAAATATGGGGGTAAATTAACTATAAGAAGGACCGAAGTGGAAGAAAAGCATCCAATTTTTCATCTTCTATTTTCTAATTTCTCATAAAATTTTTGTTCTTAAAATTATGTAGATGTTAATGTCGTTATTTTCTCTTCAGTAGATGTTAGAAGCAATAATGGCTTTAGTGCCTAATTTTTTTTGTTTTTTTGTTTTAGTATCTTGGTTGAAAGAATTTAAAGGCCATGGAATTTTATAGATTGGGAGATAATTGGGTTTTAATGCGTAATATTTGATCTATTCATATGTTCAATAATTCTTTTTTGTACTTTTGATTTGATGATTGTTTTGATTGATTTTTAATACGTCATATTATTTTATTGATTGAAAAAATCAACTTCTAGATTAAATATTGAATGTGCAAATGTTCAATTCCTTTGATCTTTATAATGACTATGGTTTTTTAATTTGATACATTAGAAATTATTAACTTCTAAGAAAAGCGTTCAACAAGATTAATGGAACTATGGATGTTGTGTTATCTTATTTCAATAGTTTTTCTTTCCTTAAAGCTATTATTTAATAAAATTTTGGATAATAAGTAAGATTGTTAAACAATAGCAGTTAATTAGATTATGTATTATTGATTAGATAATCGTAAGAAAAGACAAATATTTAATACCTCAAAAAATATGTGATTGATGAAATAATTGTCTTTTGCATCAAAGATCAATCGAAGTTCCAGTGGTCGATGCTACCATAAACCAAGATTTGTTTCACTGATAATTCCCTTTTTGTTATTTTTGAATTTAGTTTTTTTTTTGTGTGCAAAATTTCATTTTATCATAACACAAATTTTGTTAATTGATTCTGATGTAGCAAATAACAAATTATAATCTTTCGTGAACTCGTTTCCTTTTATGTTAACAGTGATGATGTTGTTTGCAACTAAATTAAATTGTAAAATCATGCAACAAAAATAAACTCAGTATAAGAAAATAGGGATCACTATTATGAAAGATTAAGAAGAATGAGTTGATGAATCCTCTTAAAAAGCGGGTCAAATGAAAAGAACCGAGTTGGGGGAACTCATACTCCACTTAAAGGAATTTATATGACTATTTTGGCATCACTTACTCTTATTTGCATGATTACGCTATATTTAACATCTTTATAATAATATTAATATTACTCCAAAATTTAATAGAGTTATTATTATCAACTTAATTTATATGACAACATGATTAATAATTTGTACCTAATACATACAATAATATTTTTTTTATAAAAAAAATTCTTTATATATTATCTAAAAGAGTGATTTTTATTTTAACATTTTAAAAAATTAAGTGAATCTCAACTATTATTTTTAGTGCTACTTTTGCACTTTAATCAACGTATAATAAATATTATTTTGAGTAATAATAAGATGCAAAGTAATATTAAAATTAAAAATAAAATTTATGTAAATTTTAAGAAATATTATGATACAATTCACATTTTTAATTAATTATTCTACTCTCTTCGTATGAATTCTAGTTTATAATTGGTATCAACAATTTTTTAGGGGCTATCATCAAAGTTAACAAATAAGAAAAAGGCTAGAATGCAAAACAGAGACAGGCCTGGACGTGGCTTTTGGATCATTTGAACTGCAAATGAAGTGGGCTATATAGTGAACCAAACAGGCCTTCAACTTATTTGTTTTTAATAAATTTTACAAATCTACATACCGCCGTTGTCATCCTTCAATATTTTACATTTAAGAAAAAACACACATCACATCATCAAAATGCGTAATTAATGCACTTGCGTTTACCGGTCAAAAACGATTCTTCTGCCCAATTAACACGCAAGTATATGTGCCAAAATCAAGAGGGTGCATGCTCGGTCCTACGCTACGCACCCCAAACGCAAACACCACTACCTAAGTAAATGCTCGGGATCAAAGGCAGATTCCAGCAGATAACGAACAACATTGTTACCAGTAATCAATGTCATTTAGTTCAGAGGTTTAACTTGATTGTAAGAGATGATTCACGAGACGCTTGCTTTTCATTTAACTCTAAGGGGAGAACAAAACCCAAAAAAAAAAAAAAAAAGGAAAGAAGAAGATCCGCAAATAATATTAAATTGAAGGCCCAAAGACAAGGACGAAAGGGAAGAGAGCAAGACGACAACTCCACCCTCCTAACCGCAAATAATAATGAGAAGTCTGACGGTCAATTGAGGGGTCCATTATTATCCATGGTCCTGGTCCGGTCAGACGGTCAATATTTGACCTTCCTATGCATTAAAATCCAACGGTGAGTGTGGCCCCCGTTCTGCTTTTTGTGATCATATTCATCTCCTGTCAAGTCCTATTGGCCCATGCATCTTAGCTTCCAATATGCACATGCATGCCCTAAATCAATACGATTTCATATATGTCTATTTAAAAGGACTCAGCAACTGATGATCAACTAGGAAATGCCCCTACTCCATATCACAAGTTTGTACTGTCAACGACTTTTTGCTCATCTTTTATGTTCTTTACCATTATACATATATCTGACAAGTCTACGTAGTATATGAAATCTGGTTAGCTCTATCTGTTACCCGACCCCAAATGTGTGGTCTTGCTTGGTAGGGTTCAAGTCGCTGATGGTGATTTCTCATGCCAAAATCGACTCGTGTCTACTAGTGTTATATACAGAGTGAAAGCTACCAAACCAAACCGTCACATATTTATTATATATGTCATTATGGCAGTTACCAACTTCACCGATCCTTCACAATTTTGTAGTTAGATTCCATATACAGCAGCAGGTGATATTCTTATGCCGCCCACGTGGGCATATACGGGTATAACCAGCTCCCATGCATGCAAGAAAATCAAACCCATTAACTTTTATCTGGATCGATTACTCTAATTATATGTACCTTGTCAGTGTCCATGTATATAATTTGATATGGAGCAATGCCCCAGATTCCTCGCTGCTCTGAAAGTGAATGCATCATGTAATTGTTCATTATCCAATTTCTAAATAATGAATTACATATGACACTTCATTGTCGGTTACAAGTAATATTGCAAGCGTTATATCAATAAATTAATAATGGTTTGTTGTATAGAATGGGTTGTACAAGTCAAACTACATGTTGTCAGAAGCCCAAAAGCTATTCTAATACAAGTGTAATTGTCGTCACATAGCGGTAATTACATTTTTACCGTATGTATATAAATTAGCTGCGAGTGAACAAATCCCAATAATCAAAATCTAAGTAGTTGAAAAGAAAATTCTTTTCCCATATTGTTAGACATCTTGTATGGTATAAAAACAAAGGAAATTATCTAGTGTACAAGGCTCCCTTCTTTGTGGGAGTCTGGAAAGGGTCATAATGAACGAATCATTCTCTTTGTATTTTTATAAAAATGTTGTTTTCGTGACTTGAACCTGTAACTTTATGATCACAAAAGAACAATTGATACCTTCATTGCATGATATAGAGTCTAGAAAAATCAACTCATTAGTAAAGACTGAAACCATATATGATATAAGCAAATTATTATGACCTTATGCTTTCCATCTGATGAAGAAAGTATAAAATGATAGACTACTTATTGAAATTCTAGGAGTCGAGGTTATTCTTTTAGTAAATCAAATAACAATTTTCTTAAAAATCAATATTTTTAAAATTTATTAAAATAAATATCTCTATAAGTCTAATTCTACTGTTTTACTTATAATTAACCAAGATTAATTAAGATAAAGAAGTTGCAACACGAAAGCTTGAAATTTAGTAGAAATGGGAAAATGTTAAACTTGCATTGAGTTTGTTTTTTCATTTATCTCAACTCATTTACTGACCTCTCCATGTCGTAGTTGCAGTCATTTCATTAATGAATAGTCTTCACGTGCTTAGCAAATTAGTCTAATGACAGAAGAAAATGTTCATCTTAATCTTCTTATTTTTCCAATTTGAAATTTATACAAGACAAAGGTATGGTTGTAACGATCAATGTTATATAATAAACATTCATTTTATACTTAATTATAAAGTTATATGGATATGCCATTATTAATTTTGTTGTTGATGTGTAGCTTTCTCGTGACTTAGCAGTTATAGAGTTGTATAATCATTTCTAAGTTTGCATGATACATATTTGATGCTCTTTTGAGAGTTTATAAATACTTGAATGGTATGATTGGATAAACATAGGGTATTAACTATTTTAGCAAGAATTTAGTACCATAAAAATATGATTGTTAGTGCTGTTGATGTTGAACTTTTAATACATGAAGTTAGTTGTGCTAAAGCGGGGAAACATTTAGAAGATGAGCTTATTAGTCATGTAACTAACCAAAATTTGTTTAACCTTTTGCACACAATTTTGAAAAAAAAAATCGAGGTGATTTATAAAAGGTTTTTCTTCATCTTGTTTTTAGAGATACTCTTGGATTAAGTTCTCCATTAACTACGATTTTATCTAGTTTAATAGTGGTAATCAACACTAAAATCGTTTCACTTTAATCCCTTCTTTTCTTCAATGTGATATATCCTTCTTTTGTCTATCTTTTTGTTTGATTTTGTGAATTAATTTGTTTTTGATAGAATGTTCCTAGGTCATGTTATATTAATATTGAATATTTTTTGAAAATTAAAAAATTGTATTGAAAAAGTAGGAATAAAGGACATTCTCAAAGATGATCTATACTCTCCTTAGTCTTTTACAACAATAGCCAACGTAAAATGACATCATTGAATTAGCTCCTACTGGAACGACATCATTACACCAACAAAAACATTTATTATACCAAAACATTGCCGTTTGTAATTGAGGTAAGGATCTTCCCCTTCTGCACATCGAAAGTTCTAGTATTACCTAATTAGGGTTGTGTGATCAGAGATAGCTTCCTTTTTCGACTTCCTCCCATCCAATGGAAGGTAAGAATTTAATCTTTGTTTGTCAAGTCTATTTTCATCCTTCTTACAACTTGCATTGTAAATCTCACAAATCATGTGTATACCTCTGTAGAGGAAATCGACAAGTGAAGAGGAACTCATGGAGATCTATTGGTTTCAGCTAACCTAGGTTGTAGGTAATATTTTTAACTTCAGTCTTTGCTGCTTTTTCTATTCTATACTTCCTCTACATCTCTTCCCTATACATGTGTTCAGGACATTCCTAGCATAGCTTCAAGTTATACATTCAAAGAAGCTAGGATACTTCTATTGCATGTCTGGTTCAGGTTTTTAAGTAGGATGGGCTCTCTGAGTTCTCTAAGGATCTCAGATATAAGAACGTCTTTGGGTGAGTTCGTTCCACCAAATCACTTGAGGTTCCTTTAATTCCACAACCTATATACACAGAGCCCTAATGATATAACATGAATCTATCTATTTAGGCTTCAGGGGGTTATGTGGTTGGTCAATTTTTAAACAACCTCTGTGATAGTGTGCCCATGATTTAGCCATAGGCACTTGCTAGTTATAGACTCCCATACATTGTTGCTGTAAGGACATGTGAAGAAGAGATGATCTCTTATTTCCACATGGATCTTGCACATTGGAAATGTTCTGTCCATTTGCAGATAGGGAATTCTATCAGTTGTAGGATTGTTAACCATAATATGAAAGATACCTTTGGTGTCAAAACCTTGCTCTAAACAATTCTGTGCCATTCCACCTTTTGTTTCCTACATCTTAACAAATCTCTAGTAGCATTGTTGGTGAGTTTAAGGATGGGTTGATTTTACCAGAAGAATGTGTCTAGAGAGTTAGGTTGAGAAAGATATGATGGTTGGAGATGCCTCAAGTTTTGAGGAAAATTCCAAGTGCCCGCTGTAATCATTGAACTGAGTTTAAGTTTGAGTGAAGCGATTTGGGGACTACTTAGACTGTTATAATAATGTATGAGATTTCCCAAGTTAAAATGAATATCAATCCAAACGTATGTCAAGTTACCATTCCCAATTTTGCAAGAGATCCCTTCTCGGACTTTATCCCTTAATTTTACGATTTGGTTGACAAAATGAGAGTATGAGGCTAATTTTTTAATACTCTATGGGCTTCTTTCTTTGAGAAAATAAGAATGGAGTTATTTCACCCAAAGTGAGTTTCTATCCATGAGAATCCACCATAGTCTTTTCAAGATTAGAGCTTGATTTGTGATTTTGACAGGAGTTACGTTTAAACCACCTTCATCTTTGGGAAAACATATATTAGCCTATTTCACTTTAGCTGAACCTCTTGTGGATTCTTTAAATGGTTTTGATGATACCTTAAGAAAGAAAGATGTGAGAGTTCCAATGAATATGGAGAGAGAGTTTCCGTATAGGACAGAGACTTATTAACCCACAAACTGATCCTTCTCTGTACTTTCTCTAGGAGTGGAATGCATTCTGCATATGACAGTCTTTTAGTAAAGACTGGTAGTCCAAGATACAATAGAGGTGTCTGTTTAAATTGCATTCTAGTTGATTGAGAGATGAGAGGTCCTAAGGCAACAACTTGTTTGGATAGGAGAAAATGGCTCTTTGTTGGGTTAAAATGTAGCCCAGAGAAGTTTTTGAATTTACTAAGAGCTGCCATAAAACTTTGTATGGAGTCCATCGAGGCCCTGCAAAATAAAAGTAGATTATCTGCAAAACATAGGTTAGTCAAATCAATATTTCTACATTTGGCATGCTATTTGAACTTTGGATTTTTGACCACTTCACGCTGGATAAGAGAGTTAAGAGTCTCCATATGAAGGATGAAAAGGTAGGGGGACAAGGGATCCCCTTGCCTACGACCTTTTGCTACCTTAAAGAGTATGGTAGGAGTGCCATTGATCAATATAGACAAGGAGGAGGATGACATATACTCTTTGATCCACTTTATAAAGATAACTGGGAATCCATGAGCCACCGGTAATGTCCATAGGAAATTCCAGCTTAAACTATCAAATGCTTTGTGGAAATCAATTTTGATTGTGCAGTTTGGATAGTAATTTGACCTGGAGTAGCCTTTTAGGAGCTCTTGGACAATAAGAATGTTATCTCCTATATGTCTAACTTGCATGAAGGCACCTTGGTTAGCACTGATCAATTGGGTTAGGGTTTTCTTCAGTCATGAAGCAAGTATTTTGGATATGATCTTGTAGAGGAAATTAGTACATGCAATAGGTCTGAAATCCCTAAAATGTGTAGGGTTAGAGCATTTAAGAATCAAACAGACAAAGGTTTTGTTGATCTCTTTGAGGAGGATCCCCTTAGAGAATAATTATTTGACTACCTGTATAACAAAGGGTCTAATCTCACCCCAAGATTTCTGAAAGAAATACCCATTTAGGACATTAGGGCCGAGAGATTTTAAGCCATCCATGGCAAAAACTTCAACTTCTATTTCTGTATTTCTACTAGTCTTGTGAGAAGATCCAAGTCAAGTGGTAAGATTTGTTTGAGGGAGAGGGTTTTGAGTTCATCAATAATAACATTAGAAGTGTTAAGAGTACCTAGAAGTTCTTTAAACTGCCTCCTTTTGGATTTCATGTTGTGTCTCAAGACTTACACCGTCTTTAGAAGTTATAGAGTGGATTTTGTTGTAGTTTTTCCTTGCAAGAATGGAGTTGAAAAAGAATCTAGTACAATTATCCCCTTCCTTTACCCAATTTACTCTAGCTCTTTGTTGCAAAAGAGAGCTATGACTGTGTGTAGCCTTCAAGAATTATGGTAGCATAAACTTTTCTCTTTCAAGTAGCACTGGATTAGTAGCATGAGCAGCAAAGCTAGCTTGAATAACTTGTAGTTCGAGTTTGAAGGAGTTTAAGGTGGAAGTTGTTGGGCTTTGTATAGAATCTAGGATCTTCAATTCCTATTTGATGACTTTCAGCTTTTGAACACAACAAAAATGCTTGGTCCCTTGGCAATTATGTACTGCTCCTTTTATACATGCCTCATAGAATCCTGGAACATTCACTAGGAAATTATTAAATCGGAAAGGATGATGCTTACTAACTTTTTTGAATAGATTGTCCACTATAAGAGGAGTGTGATATGAGAAGAGTGGATCTTTAAATGTAGTGAGGCTGTCAGGAAAGGTCCTGAGTCAAATGTCATTTACTAGGGCTCAATCCAATTTTTTCCTGATGTGCCAAGCTGATTGTTGTTTGTTGGACCAGGTGAAAGTATGTCCAACATATTTAAGATCAGTCGCCCCTAACTCCTCCACCATATCTTTCAAATTAACTGTATAATTCTTTAGATAGTAGCGTCCTTATGCCTCTGAGGGGTATAATATGGAGTTAAAGTCTCCAATATAAGCCATGGAGTAGATATAGTGTTATTGAATGATCTTAGGTTATTCCATAGATCTCTTCTTAAGAACCGAAAGTTGCTTGCATAGATGAATGAGACATTTATCTAGATATACTTATGCATGGCTTGTTCATTTGAGTCTAAGAGATCCCCCTTGAGTTCATCCTCTCGATATTATATAATTATTCTGCCAAAAGTATGATGTTGGTGGTTGGTAATCATGTTCTAGTGGGAACCAAAAATGTCTAACTTTGCTAAATTTTCCAGTCCGACCTTGGTTTTTAATAACCCGAAAATGAGAGGTTTCTGTCGTAAAACAAAGTAGCTTAAAGCTGACTGTTTAGTGGGACAATTTATTCCATGTAAATTCTATGTAATTATAGACATGGTTTAAAAGGTATAGCTTATGGAGCCTTTCCCTTTATCCCTCTTAGATATCCTTCTCTCCAATGTGTGGAATTCAATATTTGCTATAGATTCTTTTATATGCAATAGAAGCTTTAAGAGTTACTATGATATTAGATTGGATAGGATTATTATTACTCACCATCGAATCTCCTTCAGCACTATGCACAACTCCTAAAGTGGTGGTTAGGGTGACATGGTCAACATTGGCATCAATTTGAGTATCATGCATTGTATTTTGTGTTTGTAGAACTTCCTGCTCTATATTGCTTATTATAGTGTGCTCCTTTGATGTTTATATTTGTGTTGTTTGAGAAATTGGCATTACCTCATTATTATGTCTCTCTCCATTGTCAGATGGTATAGCATCATCAGTTTATGGCATCGTAATTACCTTGGGTGTCAAGGAAAGGGGCTTTTCCAGGGATTCTAGAGATGAATTTGTTTCAACTGACTCCATAAGCTCTTGGTAGCTCTCTGTTTTGAAAAACTTGCAAGTGGCCTTCCAAACTTTGATTGGATTTGTGGAAGGTGTTTCAAATAGTAAGAAATTTTAATCGTGTCTTCCTGTAGCTTATCTTCCTCTTCTAACCTTATAATTGGAATTTCCTTAGGGAGTTCTTAGGAAATATTCACACTGATGCAAATCTAGGCATATGCAACACGTTTCTTATTTGTTGTATGTTCATCCATGCACACTGGTCTTCCGATATAGCTAGCCAGTGCTCCAAGCCCTTGGGTTGTCCAATACTCAAGTGGGATGTTATAGAAGTTAATCCAAAGTGGAATACTTTGGATTTTAAGGGGTTCAATATTCAAGTGTGGCTATTATGTTTGTAGGAAGATTGGGTGGTTACCAAAATGCCAAAGAACTTCCTCTATAATCTTTTGGATTTCTGAAGTGGAGGCGAAGGTAAAAAGGATCAAGTTCTCTTCAGAGAGAAGAATATCTATTAAGCCTCTAGACTTCCATAGCTTGCTCGCCCATTGAGAGACTAAAGGAAAAGAAGGAATTTTGACAAAGAAATAACCAACCATAGTTGATTCCCAAGCCCGAGCTCCCTCCTTAAAGACTTCAATGTTTGGGTAAACCACCAACTTACCATTTATGTCCTTAGGTGGTGAGTAGGACAAGGTCAAGGGAGATTCTTTCCCTACTACTTGCTTCTAAAATCTGGGAGGAACAATTGACGAAGAACGTGTTTCTGGGATGGTGGGAGAAGGTTTGAGGATGGAGGAGGGTAGAGGTGGAAAATTAGGTGGGGAAGGGACATAATTATTAGCCATTGTGGAAGTTTTAACATGAGAAAGGAAAGGTTCAACTTTTGGTTGTGGATTGTCAAAAACAAGGAATGTTTAATAGGGAAAGTGTGCAGGGCGGGAGGCGAAATTTTATTGAAAGTTCATTGATGGCCTTGGGCTGTTGGTTATTGTTTAGTGAGGCTTGTGAAGCACCTAGTAGAAGGATTACCAGGAAGAATGCAGAACAAGGATCTACAAGCTTGTTAAGGATGCCGAGAATACAAAACAGGAAGCGGTGATGTTGTGAATGAAGAAGTTTGAGGGTAAGGGTGTTCAATGAAAGGGGGAAGAAGGAATATGGCTAGTGCTTATAGTGAGAAGTAGGAGACTCTCTCTCATCTTGTTCTCTTCAATATTGAATCTTACTAGTGATAGTCGTATCAAATTTTGATATTAAAGATTAGTTCTATATTCATATTTGCTCTTAATATTGTTGTTTAGATATAAAAATATATAGAACAATTTATTCTTGATGAAATTTTAAGAAAGACAAGAACAATAATCAATAATGAATAATAAATAATGAATATACATCAGCTTATGTCCCTTATTTCTTGAGTTCAATTCAATTAAAATTTTTTGCAAAGAGTTACGAAGAAACCCTAGAAATTTTTATTTAAAATAAATATAAAGGGACTAGTAATTGCATTAATTATAGTAAGAAAAGTTATTTACATTTCAACAAAGACATGGAATCCTAATACCAAAGGTATTCTATTTATTTAGTTATTTTGGTTCCTATTATCATTATTTCACTCTTATATAAAAAAAATTATTATTTGAGTTCGATTGGGTTCCTTCAAACTCAATTTCCTTATTTTGAGTTCTCTTCTCCATTGGCTTCAAGTTTCATTTATATATTTACTTTGTACTATATTTTCTTTTTTGGGACTATTTGATAAAGGATAAGATTTAAACTAGTTTTCAATATTTAGATTCTCTAGTTTGCAAAGAACCCTAAATAAAGAGTTAGGTTTAGAGTTAAGTGAAATCTTTAAGAGAAACACGTTACAGAGTGTTTTTATTAATAATGTTCATGTAGACACAATATAAAAAAAAACTTAAAGTAGAACCTTAACCAGAGATTAGGAAATTAGTAAAGAGCAAAGAGTGTAAGTAGGTTAGGACTCATTAGGTAACATCATTCAAGGCCAACTTGAGCAAATTATTTGACAATTTAGTGAATTTGGTGAAAGGTTAGATAAGTAGGATGTTGTTATAATTGGCATATAATATAATTCATCTACAGTTACTAAGATGGATGAATTTGAGGCAAATGATGAAGTGGAGGGTTCTACTAACTACTTTGTAGAGGAAGAAGAGGAGGAAGAATGAGAAGAAAAGGAAGGGGTAAGTCTGGCATAGACTACAAAAAGGAGTATGATGAAAGGATTGATAATAACATTGGAAGTATCAATATGACGATATTGTCTTTTATAGGGAAGATAGATCTAGATGCATACTTAAAGTGGGATAAATGAGTGGAGCTAGTTTTTGATTGTTATAACCTCTCAGAAGAGAAAAAAGTTAAACTAGCTATTGTAGAATTTAGTGACTATATAGTAGATAGATGGAATCAATAATTTCTTACTAAGAGGAGAAACTAAGAGGCACTAATCAAAAATTGCAAAGAGAAGAACTTGGTGGTTAGTAATTGATTTATGCTAATTTCGTATTATAGAAAGCTCTACCAAAGGTTGCATGTGTGAACTGAAGACACGAAAAGTGTGGAGGAATACTATAAGGAGATGCAGATTTCTATGGTTGGGAAAATATGAAGAAGATAGAAAAAGGCGACTATGGCTCGATTTATTTGTAGTCTAAATCTAAAAATTACCAATGTCATTGAGCTACACCATTATATGGAGTTTAAAGATATCATGCATATGAATATGAAGGTGAAAAGAGAACTTAAGAGGAGGCCATTAAGCTTTTTTTATGTGTCTAGTGCAAGTTCTCAATCACAGAACAACTCCTTGAATAGATAGAAGGACAAAGCTTCAAAATTAAAACATGAAATAAATAAATCAAAATTGCATGAACGAAGTAGAGTGAAAGCTAAGATTGATTCCTATTCAGTTAGGAATTGAGATGTCTAGTTCTTTAAGAGCTTAAGGAGAGGAGATATATCCATGCAATATTATAAGTGATGTTTATAAAGGAAGATGGAAAGTATGTGTTCACAAGTGAAAAGAGGTAGATTGTAATATGCTTATATTGGAGAATGATGGTGATGGTGAGTATATCATGAAACCCATATAGGAAAGGTTGTTGGTTACTAAGAAGGAATTGATCATGCATATAGTGGAGGATGAAGCTAGTGAACAAAGGGAAAATCTTTCTATGCAAGATGTCTTATTAAGGGTCTAATGTGTATATAATGATAGATGGAGGGAGCTATGTTAATGTGGCTAGTTTAGAGTTGATAGAGAAGTTCGGGCTGTTGATCACAAAACACCTTAAACTTTGTCACTTGCAATAATTAAATGATAGTGACCAAATAAGTGCTAATTTCTTTTTCGGTTAAGAGGCATAAGGATGAGGTATTGCGTGATGTAGTTCGCAAATAAGTGGGACACATTCTTTTGGGGTGACCATGGATTTGATAGGAGAGTTATGCATGGTGATTATAAGAACATATATTCCTTTTCCATAAATGACAAATTATTCACTATTGCTCCATTGTCACCTAAATAAATTTGTGAAAACTAACTCCAAATTTATGAGAATGGCTAAGATAGATCAAGGGGGGAAAGAAATAAGTGCTAAAGATGACATTTAGGCCGAAGTTAATAGGTTCAACTTGAGTTAATTGGGTTTTCGACTAGGATCGCACTTTTTATTGAAAATTTTTTAAAACTTTGATCTAAGCTCAGACTCAGGTTACCTAATTCAGTATGACCTAAAGCCCAAATATATTAAATATAAATGATGTTGTTTTGAGTAAATAATGTTATTTTCAAATTTAAATAAAAAATATGCTTGATCAAGCTCTGACTCGAACTGTTAGCTTCATGTACATTTAGTCCTTAGGCTAAGCTAGGCCCTTGTAAAATACTTTAGGTCAGGTTCGAGCTTGACCCACTGCCATTACTGATGAAGACATATACTTAGGGGTAATTTATGCATTTTGGTGAAAGTATAAAGTGAGAGATACATATTTAGTTAGATGTTAAGTGTTATTTAAGTTTACAGGTAAAGGTTTTGATTTGAGGTCAAATCATTTTAAAGAGAGGGGAAATGGTAAGACTCAAGTAGCAACTTGAGCTGCATGGACTTCTGCATGAGGGACGTATGAAAAAGGGGTTTGAAAAAGCTTGTAAAAAATCATATTCAAGTATAAAAAGTTAGAGATTATGGGTACATAATGTGACTATGTTGAACACCAAAATAAACCCAAACTAGTCTTTTACTAGGTTTTACATTGTGAACTTCTAGAACAAAACTAGTGTCAGAATTTAACATACAACTTCCATTAACTTGTATTTAATTCGCAAACTAAAAATTCTAAAACAAAACCAATATTGATATTGGACAAGATAAGCGTCAAACTTGTATTTTAATTAGTTAAAATTTTGTTTTCTTAAGATGTTATTTTCTTATCTTCTATTGGAAATGGCTGGAGAAAAGTGCTCATCCTTCTTTCTAGAACTCCTTGATAGGACATCCTGCTTATTGCTACCACAACTTATTTGAGTAAGTAATTTGCTATCCAATTACCTATCCTTCTAATTCTAAAATCAACCATTCTTTTGATCTTCCACTGCCATCTTCTAGTCTTGTCTTGTTACTCTTCCCATCTCACTCGAATAAGCTTTGTTCCCTAAACTACTTACCTCTACCATTTACCTTAACCTTGCCTACTTACTATGCTCCTCTTCCTCTGCCTCCATCTTTTACTCGTCACACCCCTTTTTACCTTGTAACTCTCGACTGGACTACTCCAGACTACTCAAGGGTAAAATAGTCTTTCCA
The DNA here is from genome assembly GCA_027563575.1 of Erythroxylum pedicellare. Classification (NCBI taxonomy): domain Eukaryota; kingdom Viridiplantae; phylum Streptophyta; class Magnoliopsida; order Malpighiales; family Erythroxylaceae; genus Erythroxylum; species Erythroxylum pedicellare. Next base: position 21,612,499 of record JAOQMP010000005.1, read on the forward strand.
TACAATTATTTAACCTTCTCGCCTTTAGCCTGCCTTTATTTTACCATTTGAAGTAACTATGTTTTCAACCTCATAACTTGCTCCCCCTTTAAATGGAAATGTTTGCCTCTCCTTTAGAAATTGAGGCTACTCCTCCTATTAAAAGACAAAAATCCACCTTACCTACCAAAATAGCTAAGCCTTAAGGAGTTCAAGAAGCCAAAGACTAGCCTACCTCAATTACTCAGGCAAGAATATGGTCAAGTGTTGTTAAGGATTATGCTTCCAAATTAAAGTTATCTTACTTCCCATATAATAATAACTCTAACATTGTAAGCCATCCTTTGTAATTGTTAAAGCACGGTGCGAACGGATGGAGTAACTCCCTAGTAGGTTACTTTATGGATAGAAGACCACCTTTCCACATTGTAAAGAACTGGGCAGAGAAAAAATGGGGAAGCTATGGCCTTACAAAGGTTCTCATAAATCCAGAAGACTTCTTTGTATTTACTTCCTCATCTGAGATGGATGTAAGAAAAATTTTGGAACTAGGACCCTGACATTGCTTAGGGAGGCCACTAATCCTACAAATCTAGAAACTTGGGATAGAACTTGACAAAAGCAATATTAAACCAGTTCCTATTTAGGAAAACTTCCATAATATGCCATTAGAATATTGGAGCATAGTAGAGGTTAGCTATTTGGCAGGATCCATTAGAAAACCTTTATGCCTAGATAAGAACACATCAGAAGTAGGAAGGATTGGATATGTAAAAGTTTGTGTGGAAGTGGAAATTTCCAAAGCACTCCATAAGGAATTAAGCTACAAAGATTAGATGAATGGGAAACATTTCTGAATCAACAATAGTAATATCTTATCAATGGAAGCCTAAAACAAAGAATAAAACTAAATGGAGACCAATAGAGAAAACTACTAAGGATACTGAAGTGCATTAACTAACTAGAGAAGAGAAAAAAGAGCAAAAAGAAGAGATAATAATTGAAAATGAGCTGTAAAAGCAAGAGAAACAGATAGAGACACAGGAATATGACGTAGCCCTAAAGTTATTGAGCCCTATTCCTAATATGGAGATTCTTAAATGAGAAAAGGGTAAAATTAGCTCTTAAAGAGAAACTAGCAATAACAAAGACAAAGGAAAAGCCCTAGAAGAACATGTGTGAGAAGCAATAGAAATAGTTAATCAATTCATGCCAGTAATTAAAAAATTTGTGAGATAAAAATGGAGTCAGCCTTATATCTTTAAATAATGATTATAGTAGCTTAGAATATAATCGGGCTAAATAACCTTAACAAGCAACTAGTAATAAAGGATTACTTAAATTTATTTTGGCCTTTTAGAGACTGAAATTAAGGAAAGTAAAATGTAAAAACTGAAGTTCATTTGAAAAGTATGGGAAGTGTATACCAACCACAATGAGCATTTCAATGGAAGAATAATTGTGGTCTCTAATCCCACTCTAATTGAGACTCATTGTTATAGAATCAGCCCATAAGCCATCCATCTAAGTGATCTTCTAAATGATACAAGTCAAAAGGTAGGTATCAGGTTCATTTATGCTTTTAACACTAGCTTTTAGGGAGCTAACTTATTGCAGGAGCTAGTTCAAACTATAGCAAATAGAAATATGCCATGGTTGTTACTTAGAGATTTCAATTGCTTATTATACTACTCTAAAACTAAAGGAAGTGTGGAAAGCATAATACCTTACAAAGAACTTCAAACATGCATCCAAAAAGTAGAAGTTACAAACCTGAAAGGCCAAAGGAAATTTCTTTATATGGACAACCAATCAACAAGGGAATTGGCTGCTGAGGAGGAAACTATATAGAGCTGTAGTGAACTATGAATGGCTAACACAATTTCAAAAGCTTGAACCAAAGTTTGGAGCCTCCCTAATCTCTTATCACTGAATCATAGAGGTCTTGAACCTCATTTAAAACTCAATAAGGATTTTCCCATTTAGTTTTTTCAACTACTGCATTATAAAGGGGTATAAAAAATTCAATTGCTACAAGAAATTGTTCATCATTAGAAAAGCTCTAAATGACCCATATACTAAAATTTCCTCTAATCATAACGTGGAGATCAAGGTTACAAAGAACACTCTGTTATAGGGTAAAGAGCTAATCTATCTACATTCATAAATGAGAGGCTAAAGGATGAACAAAAGAGCACAAAAGGATTACCTTTTAGGAAGAACATCCCATCACTTAATATTGAAATAGAAATCCAAAATTTAGGGGAACCATGAAGGATATAGATGCACCATATTTTACTTGAAAACAATCTCAGTAAGAATAAACATAAATAGGATCAAGTGCATAAGGGATGAAGATGGAAAGCTAGCATGGGGCTATAATGAAGTACAACCCATAGCCAAACAATATTTCATCAAAATTGCTTACATAAAAAAAGCCATAATCTCACCTAGTAGTCGACTACTATCATTTATAAAGAATATGATCATAACTGAGGAAGCTAAACACCTAAAAAGGGAAGCTCTCAAAGGATTAAATCTAAAGAAAGCACTTGGAACTGATGGAATGAATGGGCATTTCTTCAAAACTACTTGGACATGGTTTGGAAACCAAACCTCTGTAACTATCCAAGAATTCTTTATGATGACCACAATGTTGAAAGGTTTTGATCATAGATTCATCTACCTTGTACCTAAAATAAGCAACCGTAGCAAATTAAGGTAGTTCAAACCAATTTTATGTTGTAATATCATTTACAAAATCATATTTTAAAATGTTAATATGAAGGCTGAAACAATTGATGAGTTCCCTAACCTTAACAATCCAAGGTGCATTCATTCAAAGAAAAAATGTGGGTGATAATATCCTAATTACTCAGGACTTATTCAAAGGCTGCATGAGAAAGGGAGTAGGGAAAATGTATGCAATAAAAGTTGATTTTAAGAAAGCTTTTAATTTAGTAGATTGGTACTTCCTGATGCTATGGAAACTATAGGACTCCATGGAATATTCTTACACTAGATTAAAAAGTGCATAACTACAACTATTTTCATTATTCTTGTGAATGGAGAAGCCATACCACATTTTAAAGGGGAAAAGGGACTCAAGCAAGGGGACCCATATATTCAACTTATTAGCCATAATATTGGCATAACTCTAGGGTTTAAGTATCACGAAATATGTAGAAACCTTAAACTATTCATCCTAATAGTTGTTAATAAGTTGTTACTTTATTGTAAGGCTAATATACCTTTAGTGAACCTGATAATCAACTCTATCAAACAATTTAGCAACCTTTCAAGGATTGAAATTAATTTCGAGAAAAGTCTTTTGTAGAACTTCTTAAATAGGAGTTGTAGATCATATTAAGTCTACCAATCTAACTTTCAGTTACCTGAGAGTGCTAATCACCACTTCTAGAACTTCCTATAAAGATTGCAAACCACTCTGGAATAAGTGGAGAGGAAGCATAGAAAATGGTGCAATAAGGAGTTAAGATATGTAGGTAGAGCTTAGCTAATCAAAATAGTCGTCTCTAACCTTTAAAACTACCAAATTTCTCATTTATTCTTACCAAGAAGTTGGTTAAGGACATTGAGAAACTATTAAGGAACTTCTTGTGGAATGGGGATCCATACACATTTTTTGGAGCTAAAGTCTTTTGGGGAGAAATTTGCTACCCAAAGGAGCAAGGAGGACTGGGGATCAATACCAACCATACAACTCACCATCAAATTGCTAATTTCTAAAAGAATCTGGAAGCTGATAGTAAACAAAAAGAATTTGTGGGTGCAACAGACACATATTGAACACCTGTAGGGGAAGAACTTTGAGGAAGCAAAGTATAGGTCTAATAAATCTTAGACCTGGCACAATTTATTGAAACTAAGAGCTGAAGTAGCACCTCACATAAAAAGCATCATTGACAATAGAGAAAGAACATCTATCTGTTATGTAGTTGGTCAAAGAAGGTCCATTATACATTTATCCTAATTTATTTGACTTAAGGCACATGATGAGACTTGGGACTAAAGTGAATAAGTTGATTAAGAATTAAAAATAGAGATTTAAGAAAAGAGGATTTTAAAAGATAGTTAAGGCAATGATTATAAACCTAACTATGATAGGGAAGACAAAACAATATGGGCAGTACATACCTCAGGAAAGTTCACCAATAGCTTTTACAAAGGATTGTTCATGTAATCCAAACTAAAAGAAAATTGGCATAAGTTGATATAGTTCTATGGAAATTGCCCCAAATTTTCATATATCATTTGGTAAATTCTCATAGGCAGATTGGAAATTATGGATATAATTAAAATGTCAACTCTTAGGGACCCTATATGTGTTGTATGCTCACAATAATAAAAAACAAGAGACCACTAGTATTTCTAATGCCAATTCTTATGCACCCTATTGAACAAAATCAAAATAGTGTGCAATTCAAAGGAGTTAAGCTACTCTTAGATCCAATTAACACAATAACTATTGCAGCTCAACAGGAACAAAAGGGACAAAGAACTGATTAAGATGACATTCAATATTGAAATATATAAAGTATGGATGGAAAGAAATAGTACGAAATTTAAACAATAAGATTCCTTAAAGCCACAATTGGAAAAATTAAGGAGCATTTCTTACTACTAGGAAGTAGAACTATCATAACAGAAGAGATAAATCAAAGATGGGGATTCTAAGCTAAGTTGTTTTTAAAATATACAATTTGCTTCTAAACATGGTGGATTAGTTGAATCTTGGGTTTGATTTTTTTATAATTCCACTCTAGATTGATTGATCTTAGTTACACTCTTAAGGCTATGCCTTCTTTTAGGATACAATTATTTAATTCCTAAAAAAAGATGTTTTTTTTCTTCTAGGACTTTATAATTAGATGTTTTTAGTTTGTTTGAAATTCCAATATTTATGTTTAGATTAGTATTGTTTATCTTTCAAATTTATTTGTTTCTAGTTAGATTACATCCAGGTTGTTATTTCCTTTTAGGATTCTATCCCTTAGGGTTATGATGTTATTAAGGTTTTAGGCCTATATAAGGCTATATTATGGATGTAAAATTAGGAGTTGTTTTTAGATTAATCAAAATTACTTTAGAGAGGATTTTCTTCATCTTATTTTAGAGATAATTTTAGATAAGGTTATCTATTAACTATGATTTTATCTAGCTTATTGGTGGCGATCAATCAGAGAATCTTATCACTCCTAATCCTTTCTTTTCTAAAGTGTGGAAATTTATATCCCTATTTTATGTATTTGATTTTATGTAACAACCTATTTTTGATATAACAATCCTCTATACCATTGTATTGATATCAGATATCATTAGTCCTATTTGTGAGGGTTGTATTCCTTATGTTAAGCAATAGGACATTTTCATCATTACTAGAAGAAAGGATGGTGTTATTTACTATTAAGAGCTTTATATAGTATGAAGCAAGCCTTTAGAGCTTGGTCTAACAATATAGATGAGTAGTAATTAAGAAAAGAATGAAATATAATGAAAAGGAAGCAACATTGTATGTTCGTAAAAGTTTGAAGCTTATTATTGTCATGTATATAGATGATTAGATCACTAATGAAGATGACTCAAAACTAGCAAACCTTAGGCAAAAACCCTTAATTGAAAAATTATCATTGCAAAGAATCATGTCCAAAATGGAAAACTAAGTATTTAAAAGCTAAGTTTCATATCATTAGAGATGCTAAAAAGGAAGTTAAAATCAAGTTTGAGCATTGCTCTTCAAAAGAGCAAATTGCTAACATAATGACCAAGGCATTTGTTATAGGCAAATTTATTTACTTTAACTAAGGATTCATGTTGTTCCAAGAAATATAAAGCTAAATAATTCCCCAAATCTAATCCAATCTATTCTTTTAAAGAATAACTTCATAGAAAAGACAAAGTTATTGCATTTGCAAAGTAGAAGTTTATTTGCATTTACTCTCCCTTCTTTTTTATTCTCATTTAAACTTAGTCCAACTTAGCAACCTTACATGCAATTTCTAGAAAGATTTCCTACTATAAAGGATATTCCTATATAAGTTGGTTATAAAAGTTAATTTTTTCATTAATTAAAAAGGGTAAACAAAGCTTAGTGGGAAAGATGACATTCTAACTAATAAAATCACTATAAAGGCATCTATCTAATTTACTACACAAAGGAAGGAAATTTAAACAACTTATATAAAGAGAAATAATTAAGACATACCTTAAGAAAATTTGATTTTCCTATCAACGAATTTAAGATAGTGATTTGCTCTGTACTCTATGCAGGGGTTACTCCTAAAAATAATAATACAAATAAAAATATTAGTTGTAAATAAAATGTATTCCATTGATTTAATTAGTGTTCTAATTGATATAACTTCAACTAAACTTTTTAGCTCTTTTAAACACTTGTAGCTTCATTTATGATTGAACCTAGTGTTAGAATCATTGTATCATCACCTATTCAATGAATAAATATAATAACTGAAAAGCAAAAGAAAGGTTTCAACTTTCATAGAGATTCTGTATAGAAGGGGGTGAGTAAAATGTATACATAAGGAAAGTCATGCGCAACGAAACATGCAAGCATGACTTGGCGCATGACTTGGGGAGGGATTACTTTTTCCTATTTTAAAACCATTTTCTACTCCATTCAACTAGTTCCGGGTTCATTTTTGAAATATTTGAAATCGCAAAAAAAAGTGAATCCATTTTTCATTTATATGTCCATTTATATGAATAAGACTTTATTCGTTATTAAAAATTCAACAGGGCGCCTCTCCATTTTTCTTTTTTTTAACTTAATAGTAGGGGGCTAATTTTTTTTTACTAAATAGAAACAAGCTTAAACTGTATTGACATTACAAGTAGGTGATATAAGTGTGTTGATGATATTCTTGAGCAACAATCTCTTAAAAATTTGGATTTTAAAAATTTTAATATGATTTGAGTTATTTAAAGTTGAACCAAGGAGATATAACTTATTTAAGGGTTAAAAAATCTAGAATTAGAGATTACAAAAAAGACTAAAGGTAAAAATATGGATATCAAATTTAAGGTAATCAAATAGTAATCAAAGTAGTGTCTTTGATCTTAACAATTTATGTTCTTGATAATTCAAATGAATTTAGATCTTGTAGATCATAATTAAAGTGTTTAATACTTGTTATACATATTAAAATAAAGAATTGATGGTTAAACCTCCAAGTTTGATTTGAAAGCAGGATTTTGGCAATTAAGAATTGACCCCAAGAAAGAACAATCTTACTTTGACAATTTTTTAATTTATTTTGATCCATCTGCAACTTGTTAAACACTACTTATCCTTATTTAGTTAATATTAAAGTGCAGTTAGCTACATGGAGGTAGGTGTAACTCCAATATAATAAAAAGTAAGAAGTTTAGATATGTTTCTTAACGTCCTTTTATTTCCAATCTATTTTTCTACTCTTGAACATACTTGAGTGTATATCTTTTATTCTTTCATACATGAAGCTTCTTTCATCAAAAAGTTCATATCATTCCACTAAAATCATTATTTTTTCTTGTAAACTCTTGACTAGCTTTTATTCTTCCTTCATCTTAGTTATGTATGAATTAAACACTTACTATTGATAAATTTAACATAGTACTTTTCCATTTTCTTGGGAAGCTTAATTAAATCTTAGACTATTAGGAAATAATTAGTTGTAACTATATTCTTTATTGAAATTAATATAAATTCCTTACCTATTACACCACTAAATTACTTTAAACTTGGCTTGGTTTGTGAACCCTTAAATAAGATTGAGAACTACAAAATTCACATTAGTCTTACTTATCCTACTTAGAAATATAATGAATTTGCTATTTTAAAAAAAAGAAAAAAAAGCATTAAAATCAATAAAGAAGATTATAACAAGCAAAACATAGCTACTGAACTATAAAATGCAATAGAAAATAGGTAAATTGGCTAACTTATAAGAAACATAACCTTAGCCATTGTCTATAGATATATAAAGGATATGAGAAGGGTTATATCTTATTTAGTGTCCTTACCAATCACCTTATAGGAAATTTTGTTAAAAAGTTAATCATCACACTAAAAGGGTATAAACTTAGAGCTTATTCTTAGTTAGACTTTATATGCTAAAAATTATCTTCTTGGTCCATCAAAGATCAGTAATTAAGTTGAAGACTTGAAATGTATAATAGTAATTTTAAGACATTTTTATATTGCTCTTTTTCTATAATGAATGTATGCCATAACTAGTCATTAGTTTGAAGACTATTAAATCAATCTGGTGGGTAAATCTCACTTATTCATCCCAAGTCATGAACTAAGGCCAATTGTTCATTACAATGTATTCTATAGAGCCTCAATGTTTAACACTAGAATATGATTACGTAACATTAATAAAATAGAAGATGATTTCAAGCGTCAGGGAATTGCTTCCACATTTTACAAAATATATTAGTTAGAGTAATATCTTCTAATTTGTATAATATTTTTCATTGCTTGTTGATAGCTAACTAAAGTATACAAGATGTCATAGGAGAATTATTATTAAACTAGACTAGCTTCTACCAAGTAACTTTTTAGGCAGGAGCCTTGAACAAATTTAAGCAAAATTTATTAGTGAACCTTTTAAAGTTATAAATCCTCTATATTAGTTTATTATTTTCCTTTATGCTTGGTTTATACTTGAGGATGATTGTGCTAAAAGCCCTGAATCTACAATACCAATCCCTATATGTTGTGGTCAAGCTTACCTCAGCTTTTAAAGGTGCTAAAAGCTTCAAATTATCTAAGCTTTGAATTTTGTATAGGGGCCTATCTCATTGCATTTTTCAAACCAAAACGATGTGTTATTTCCATTCCTAACCCTGAATTTCATTGCCTAGCACGTAATGTTTCTTAGCTTTAACATTTGGGTGAGAGTCCAATAATTGTTTTGTTTGGCTTTGATACCCCTAAAGCTATAGTGTTTACTGTTGTTAGTATACATCTACTTGACCCATAAAGATTTGAAGTATGTGGAAAGCTTCCAAATCCATTTTGCCTAAAGCATCTTCTTTTTGTTAAAAAAAAAATCCTCAAACCACCTCCTCATCAGATGCATATACCTTAAACCATCTTACTTTAGCCCCCAAAGCATTATCTAATCTTCTAGACCATAAGAAATTGTTTGTTTTTCCACATCCTTGATTAGCTTTTAGGGCATGTATAAGTGATAACATCAATGCATATGGAGATTATTAAACATAAATAAAATTAGTTACAGCTTGCTAACATATGATAGCAAATTGTTACTCTAATAATCAATTCTTTTGTGAATTGAATTTAATAGAGGTTAGCAATCCTTGTATAATACCCTTTTTATCTAAGATTGGGATTTTAGTTACTTAAACAGAAGCTCCTGACCTGATATTTCTAAGAGTGTACTGATTAGATCATTAGAATTAACAAATACATATATGTAACTTTTCTCTTACGTATAGTTAAGCCAAAGATCATGTAACTAATTGTAATGATTTCAGCAGTATTTGCATTAAAATAGAGTCATCTCTATATAACAATAAGAGGTCATCCACAAAAGAGAGGTTGCATAACCTTAACTTCTTATATTTGTGATGGAATCTAAAGACTTGATCTTACTCAATCTTTTAAACAATCAATTTGGTTAGCAATAAATGATGATTTAGTCGTATTTTTAGTCCCATGTTTAGTGTATTTTGCTTGCTTATTTAATTTTTGAACTTAATTCATTCCTATTTTATTTTTAGGTTGTAATTCACTTATTTGGAGCAAAATGAATGAATTGGTACAAGTTTGGGGGTGATTTAGAGCTATTTTAACTAAGTTATGAAGAATCTAAAAGTTAACATGGGTTACACGTCCATATTGACATGTTTCATGCAAAATAAGTTTTAAAGTTCTAGAGAGTTATATGATATATGCACCACTTAGAACCGTAATGTTCAAATTATAAAAGGAAAAATTAAGAGGAAAAGTAAGGAGGGAGGATTGGGAAACACCAATTGATAACATAAGATGACAGAAAGAATGAAGACTAAGCAAGGGAATACATCTAGAATGGATTTCTATCAATCTAAAATGGATTTCATAAAGATTAAAAAGGATTTCATCATGTTTCTTTTAGTTTTGGTTTTCCTTTACTCTTAACGTTACATTTCTATAATGATGAATTAAATCCTCTATGGTACCTAGATTAGAAAAACCTTGTGATAGATTATGTAGTGACTTTATTTTGATACAATTTATTCTTAAGTTTCATTAGGATTCAATTATATGTTCCTGATTATTCTTGAATTAATATTGTGGCAATGTTAGTGTGAATTCATGCAATTGAGATTAAGAAATCCAATGTACGAATAAATCTAGCATAATTGACAGGAGTTGTATGCAAACCTAGATAGGTCAACATAAATCTTCTGGATTAGGTGAAACCTAATATTAAAATTCAAAAATCGATTAATAAAATTTTAGGAGTTTAATGAAAAAGATATTTCAATTAATTAATAGTATTGACAAAGATGTTAGCACAATTGAAGATTTTTACAGTCTAATGAACTTTAGAATAAATTGATTAGTGACATCACGATTACATGAGAAGTTCTGAGGGATTTAAATTCTAGGTACCGATTTTTCCATTGATTATTTTTTAGTTTAATCTCCATTCTAATTATCAATTTTGTAGAGGTATTTTAGTTTTACATTTGATTAATCATCATCATAATAATTTGTTGGCCTAGAAAATAGAAAGATGGTAAGTATTAGTAATTTTAGTCCTCGTGGGATCGAATCGACTCGCTAATACTAGCTATAGTTACACCATGTTCTAGTTGTTGAAACTAAAACACATTGCTAAGTTTTAGGAGTTGTGGTTAGGGACTGTGCTATTAAGAAAACATTTTTTATTAATCCCGTCAAATATTTTCTAAGTTGTTTTTCATTTCTTTTTATATTTCTTTATTTCTCCTTATAACTCTTTTATTAATCATATATTTGTCGCTTATTTTCAGGATTTGGGTATTCATTTTTTTAGCTATCACACACAATAGAATGATGGAGATGACATTATTGTTAAAGGGATTATGGCATGCCATTGCTGATAACAGTATTGGAAACATGGAATGAAAGGACTAGTGGTATTTATTTAGAATCTTAACTTATATTTATGACATGTTGTGATACTTATGGGTGGTGATAACCCTAATCATGAATGCCAGAAACGAAACTATAAACAAGGGAATCCAATTTGTATGGAGAATTGGCCTCAAGATACCCAATACGAGAATACTTATACTTCAAAATGGTGCAGTTATTACAACCTTGTAAGTAATGATCATGCTTTATACATATTTCTATAACAACAATAGTAAAAGGAGTGTCAGCTTCTTGAGGATATCCTTATGAATTTGTTTCTTCAATTGAGGTTACCCTCTATAAAACTAAAGAGTCAAATGTTTTATTCGAATACGCTAAGCCACGTTGAAGGGAATATGTGAGTACAATAACTTTATGGTGTGGATAGAAGTCAGAGGTTGAAGAAAAAGGAGGAAGTTGCTATTTAAGAAGAAAAAGAAGATGAGAAAGAGGAATATAAAGAGTAGTAGCCAAATAAAGAGGCTACTGAGGAATTATCAACAATCATCTTAAGTATGGAGGGCTCATACTTCCCACAAAATATACTGTCAAGGTCCATCAAAGATCTAAGGAGTTTTATTATTCCTTTTTATATTAATAGTTTTTTACTAAAAAGGGCATGACTAAATTCACTTAGTTTTGTTAATTTGTTATCATAGGCATTCATTATAGCGTATGGCCTATTTATAAGCTAGTGAACTGTTATGTGGGAAAATGGGTGGAAGTAAGCTAGGGATTACAGATCCAGGTTGAAGGACTTATTAAGAAGTCCAGTTAAAAGACTTATAAAGAAGCACTGATTGGGAGGTAACCCAACAATTATATGTTTTTGTTTTAATTGAGTAGTTTGTAAGATGTTCATTAGTAGTTTGGTTATTTTCATAATCTTAGTTTTATGGTCCTAATTTTTTTTACTTGAGATTTGATGGAGTTCTACAGGTTATGAAGGCAACATTAAACCTTGCATTATAGTAGAGAGGATTTCAGTAGTATTAGATGGAATACTGGTTATCCTCACCTTTCCCTATTTTTTGTATTTTTTTATTATTCTTACATGTTTTGTACATTAAGGATAATGTAAAACTTAAGTATAAGGGAGGAATATAGTAGTCAAGTTTATTAATGTTGTTATTATTAGCTTAATAATGAATAATTCGAGAAATTTTTTAAGAGGATGTTAATCAAGATGATTAATTATAAGTTTGGTTGTGATTGTGATTTTGATTTAATTTTTTTAGGAAAATAGTTAATGAGTTTTGATGATTAAGTTGATTTCAATTTAGTTTATTAATTTTAAGAATGGATGCTTGATTTGCATTATGATATTTTATGTATAATTTGTATATGCATTAGGATAAATGTGAATTCTTTTTGAGCATTTCATTACACCACATATAAGAAAAAGGAAAAAAGAAAAGAAAAAGATAGTATTATTGAATAAATGAGCATATATTTTCATGAACGAGCCCATAATTATGGGTCCTTTTTTTGTTCCAATAAATACTAACTATTAGGAAATACAATGGCTTATTTGATTAAAAAACTATAAGGGCACTATGCCATAATTTACAAGAACATTTTGTAGTCTTACTAAGACTACAAAATGTTCTTGTAAATTATGGCATAGTGAAGAATAACTAACAGTTAGGATTCATTAAAAAAAAATTGAGAATCCACTCGTGGAAAAAGATTTTCTGCATCACACACTAATATATTTTTAACACCTAATTAGATTGGAAAATCATTCAAATTCAAATTAAGAATGGAAACTCATAGCTTGT
>JAOQMP010000005.1:21625513-21653084 GCA_027563575.1 Erythroxylum pedicellare
ATCAACCTTAGAATTTTATTAATCCCAATTCTTTTCTTTTTTGGAGTTTGGTTATTTATGTCTTTTTTATTTTTGTGATGGTTTCTATTATATCAAACTTATTACGAAACATTGTTCCTTGGTCTTATCATATTGATGTCAATTCTTACTAGTCATAAAAGTAAGGCTTGCATTAGTTTCTTGGTCTCCATGCTTCAAATTTTTGTGTAAAGAGAATATTGTTGAAGTCACCTAACACTAGCTATGGAGTTTGAATGGAAGAGCTTAGAGTTTTCATATTGTTTCAAAGAATATTTCCTTAGAACTCATGGTTTATCACATAGATGAATGAAAATGAAACTTTAAGGCAATCAGGGTCTTGATTGATACTAATCCCCAATTGGATGAACTAGTTAGATGTTAAAAATCAATGCACCTAAAATAAGCTAGGATTATTTGTAATAATTCTCATATATTATAGTTTGATTAGTGTTTCTTTAAAATATTTCAATTCTTACTAAGCATCCATTGGCAATTGTGAAGTTTATTTTCTTTACTTTTAGTTTCCAAGAGACCTATTATGTAAGGTTTTCTTGACTATAGATAATAATATATTTTCTTCCTTTTAGGAAAAATTTTCTCATAATATTCCAAGACATCATTATGGGAATAAAGTGAGGGAATGGTTCCCTTTCTTCTTTAATGTCCTTCCTAGTCTTCTTTTTATACTAACCACATTTCATCACCTTTTTTAAATCTACTTAAAGGGTTATCCTTAACCATCCCCTCTTTTCATCTTACTTTTGATACACCATATTAAATTGTCTCTAAGGCCTATTTCGAGGGGTGTCTTTTGACAAGTCTTAGTCCCCTTATCAGTCAAATATAGATCATGTGTATTCAATACCCAATTAAAATTTGAAGTTATGCTAATAACTGTGATTCCTATTATTTGTAGATCCAGTTTCATACCTCCTGAGCCATAGTTATTTTATGGAGCTCTTAAATTATCCTAGTGTGTTTCTAATGAATTATTTGATTTCTATCCCTCTTTTAGCAAAGATTGCTTTTCTTTTCCCATGTTCATATAATTATTGGTAGTCTTAAATTTCACCAATTCAGAGCTTTCTACATTTGAATATTTTTAAAATGTACAGTTCCAAGATTTTTCTTAGTTTGAGTAGATAGTTTCCATCAATAAGTTATTATAATTTATGATTCCAACTGCTTTCTTCACTAAGTCTTTTTAGTTTCAATATATTAGGTAAACTTTTTAAAACCTCTACTTCCCGACAAATTCTACCATATCTTATTTTTTTAAAACCTATGTTATACTCATCCAAGCATACTGTTTTCATAAAAGAGTTAGCAAGATAATTCAAACCTACAGTGATCCAGTACATTAATGGTACATTGTGAAAGTTTATATAAATAGATATAATATTTCTGTTATTTCTTACAAGATTCATTCATGGCCTTTATATTTGTAACAAGACAGGGTTGCCTAAAACATGCTAGGATCTATTTCAATGACTTTTTCCACACTTGATTCACTTTTAAATTTGGAGATGAAATCCTTATTATTAATCAGAGTTTTCTCAAGCCCTAACTTACCTTAGCTAACTTTAACTCAAGCTTGCACTTAGGGAAAAGGGATTCTTTTATCTATGAAATATCCAATTAGAACAATGTCCCATCTTATAGAATCATCTCCAAAGACCTCCATAAATTATGAGATTATAATAAAATCACTCTTTGACTAAGAAGGAAAAAAACAGTTTTTCTTATGGTGAACAATCTCCCACCACTTAACACTATATGTTTTTCAGATGTCCTTAGTAAGTTCCCTGTACTTACAATTTCTTAAACGATAGAGAATGTGCAAGCGGAGGGGGATAAGTGTATCAGTCATTACAGGTTAAATTGCTAGATTTCTAAGCTATAGCTTGGTGAATTATTGAAGTAACTAGGACTAGTAAAGGAAGTTGAGGTCTTAAGAGGTTCTGAAGGAGAAGACACTATATTGGTTAAAGAGGACTGAGTCATCATTGTAGGTAAAAGGGGGTCTTTTAATAAGCTTGGTTTCTTAACTAATTTCATTTTTTAAAAAAAGGAATTAAGCCAAAACCATAGTTAGAAAAATATTACACTAAAAAGTTTCTAAAAGTGGTTAGGTTTAATACAGAAAAATGAAAGTTAAAGATATAAAATGGTTTAATTGGGGACAATTACGAGGCATTTGTCATTTGTTTTTTTTAAAATTGAAATGAATAACATTGCTAGGGAAAAGCAAACATTTATAAAAGGCATACAAACCTAAAAAAACAGTGAAACAAATGTCCAAGATAATATAAAAGCTAATACAAGACAATTAAGCAATGAAGTTGCAAGCTAAAACCATAAAACTATTAGAGCAAGTAATAATCACTAACTAGAATTGACCCACATATAGTCTAGACATAAAGAGGCTCCCCTATAAGCTAGAATAAAGCTTTGCACTAGAGTTCCTCCTTAGAAATTCAAATGTCATTTAGTCTTTAAAGGGAGAACCACATCAACACATCTTATCAAATCCATCTCGCTTATCCAATTAATATTACTTTGAATGACAAAGTTGACATCTAAGTATTTTTTCCTAAACATACTTTGATTTCTTTAGCATCATAAGTTGTACATTGGGAAACTAAGAGTTAGCTAAAGATGTGTAGCATCATCCTTAGTGAGTTGTCTTAGGTTTCAGGCCCAAAGAATGATGTGCCTTTAATCTATTGAGAGTGTCATTCCAGATCAAGTTAGAAGAAGGGCAATCAAAAAATAAGTGATTAACAAACTCAATGAAGGCCAAGCATAGCCTATAGTTAAGATTTACCATTGGGATAAATGCTCCCTTAATGTAATCAAGTGTTGCAAGTCTTTCCTTAATATTAAGCCATAATACAAAAGATACCTTGAGAGCTAAGTTTTTTTTTAAATTCAAATTCACACCCACAAACCTTAGGTGTTGAGTATTTGAACAAATCTATATATAAGACTTATTAGTGAACAATCCTAAGGGGTGCCTTAACCAAATGATTGTGTTGCCTTAACCAAATGATTGTGCCCTCTTCATTAGGGTTGGGTAAGTACGCTAGGAAGTTACTTTGTAGTACTCGAAAACATATATTATAGCAAAACTAGTTACCACCATTGATTAAAGAACTTACTATGGCATTTATTGGATAAACGTGTCCTAGGTTGGAGATATTAGGAAGCAAATTTGAGGGTCAAATGTACCCCAAATATCATTCTTTGTCCATTTATTGTTGTCATTACCAATTTGGATTTGGAACAAGGGAAAAAAAGTCTCTAAGTTTCATTATCTGCAGCATACTCTATAAAGAAATGTGCCTAGGCTTACAAACACATAAGTTGTTTCTTAAATAGTGACAATGGACCCATTTGATCCATAAGAAGTCCTTGTCACTAAAGATTATGCATAATCTCTTGGCCAATAGAGTCTTATTAACTACATGAATAAAGTGAACTCCTAAACCACCTTCATCCTTATATGAGCAAATACTTTTCTAAATTACTTTAGCATGACCAGGCATCTATCTTAATACGTATCTATCTAAAGTACAAATTAAAGGTTTCCTAGTTCAACACTCTCAAACGTATGATGTAAACAATTATATAAATGTTAATCTAGTCCTTCATTAATCATTTAATACATGAAAACTTAATTATAATTTTGTTTATGAATAAGTTAGCACTAGTAGTATATCCATTTTTTCCAATTCCAAGTAAAGATTAAATTGGTGATATTTTCACCTAATTGGAGCTGGTTTATCAAATTGAGTTTCTTCAAGATAAACATCAACTCTTTGTTTTAGAATTATTATGAATTGTCATTATATCAAATTAATGATTTTCATATTTAGCATATTTTATTCAATTACCCTTTTTACTCAATACGAGATACGTCTTTATGATACAAAATAATTATTTTTAATCTTCCCTATTTATGTATTTTTCTGTTAATTTAATATCTTATGTTTTACTTCTCATACTTTTTTCAGTTTCTCAATATTTCTTTTCACTATTTCCTTAAAGGAATACATCTATAATTTTCGGCCATTTAGTTTTGTCATCATATTTTTAATAGTATCAGGAATTCTATTAAAGTTTTGGTACATAATAGGATCAAAGTAAAAAAAAAAAAAAAGTAAAATGGAAGATTGGAAAATTTTATTTTTTAAATTGAACTTATCCAAGTGGAGAATTGATACATCTTATTAAACTAAAAGAACCAAAATAAGATATCAATATAAGTGGGTAGTACAAAATAGCTTGCCCTACTATAGGATGGGACACTGGATAAGTGAAAATGAGTAGGTGACCATCTATTAATTTCTTAAGAAATCCAAATTAACAGTGGTAGAGAAGGAATGACGGAAACTCTTGGCAGAAATTACAAATGTTGCATGACTTTATAAAATAAAACCTTTTAAGGGTATATCGTGTGAGCAGAGGTTGTAAAACAGTTGATAACACATGTAAGAGCATCAGAAGGACAAGAATATGATTCCAATCAAAACGGCAGCAGGTAGCATCGAGAAATAGAGAACCTTTTCAGGATGACTAAAGAGGAAGTCACTTCCATATATGTCAACAAAATATTAATCAACTTTGTCTTTATCTTCCCAAGAGAAAAGTTAAGGTTTGTTTTTGTCTTTTTTGTTTTTTGGTTCCCTGGGACTGATGTGAGAAGAGAGGAAAGATGCCTTAGATATTTTTGGTTCTCACGGAGCCATGAGTGCGCTCTTGGTCTTGGACATGATGCTGGCTGGTGGGGCTTTAGAGGCCTAAAACAAAGACTCGTCGGTACATACTTACTAGAAAACATTTGTTGGGCGGTTAAAAGAACAATCCCATGTAACTAACCTGGCAGATGGTCGGTGATTGGCCAAAACCACAACTTTTCTGGTTGGGTCTATATCAATATTTATATATGTATGTTGTTTGATAACCCTTTACGATTTGCTGCATTCAATTATATAAAAGTTAAATTAAGAATGTGTGTGTAATGCCACATACCAACTTGCAGATTAGTGACAGGGATATCCAGTATACGATGTACTGTTTACTTAATAGCTAGCTCTCTGCAACACATGAGCATCACAAAAAAAAAAAATATATTGGAATGAAAAGGCTTTATAACTGATAGAAAGAGCCAAATAAAGGGATGACAACCGCCAAATAGGTCCAGGCCACGGGATCTCTGTGGTTGTGAGATGGATTAATGCACTCCAACTACCACGTATATGCATTAGGAATGGGCCCTTTAATTATTGTCCCTTCTACGTAGGCGGCCCCTCCAATCCATCATTCGAATCGATGCCTCCATCTCCATGCATGCTTGTCATCTATATGCATGCGGCACAGGAACAGGAGGAGATCCAGTACCCAATGCCACTGCGTGCTGACCATATATCTCCAGTATAAGACAAGAGATGAGAAGGGAAGGGCATCAATTTTCAAGATTTAAACCTTAACAAGGAGTTGACCTGCACATTCCATTATTAGAAAGAGAGCGCTCACGGGTGGTCGCTTGCAGACCACCACATCCTCATCCTCCATTTACATGAGTTGCATTCTTATGTTATGTTACATGCATGATAAGTATGAGCTAATGGAGTATTGATTAGTATCAAGCATAAATTAACTAAATGTGCCTGTACTAGAAATCAAGTTTACATACAAGAAGATCGCACGTCATACTTTATTTCGTAAACGATAACAAACGACTGACACTGTCCCACCTCCTCGAACCCAAATTCTTTTCATTATAGCCAAACATGACTCTCATCTTTAATTATGTATCGCTCCTTTTGAGCTTTTCTCATCTAACTTACAGATTTTATTAATCGTCAAATTAGTATATTTTAGGTTGAAATCGGCTTTCATAATTTGAAAATTTTGTATTTATGATATTGTGTTGAAAACTAAAATAGTTATCTTGAAACAATTTGAGATAACCCTTTGTCAATTTGCATGCAACTTTGTCTATAAAAAAACAGGATACAGGATGGATTGGAGGAACGTCGACCACGTCTTTCTCTGCCATTAATTCTGTAAACTTCTTATCCGCAGCTTATTCTTAATTTCGTAGGATACATACGATCAAGTGGTCTTTGACCAAATAAATGTGACCTCATATCTAGGGCAGTAGATGTGTATATTCTTGTAAGCACCAATATGAATATTTATCAACGGATGAGCTTACATATATCCATTCAAATCAATGCTTTTGAAGAGTGCATGACTACCCAAAGCCTAGTAATATCTAGGTTCTCGTCAGATATTAAGCCTGGCTATAACTCGAGATAGGGTGGTGTTATTGCAGCAATAATGATATAAAGCAATATATTTGGAATTGGAGATATAAATATGGAAATAAGATTATGTGTGTGTGTGGAAGGTATTGTTACGTTCTTGTTATCCATAAGCAGAAACTTATTGGATCTATGTCTCTCTGGCTCCTAGCTCTCTCTATCTAAACTTTCTTATAAAGCTAATTCGTATGAAGTGCAGCCAAGCAACTTTCATTTTGATGAACTATGATATATGTTTGACCCATCATTGATCTTTTAGTTAATGGCATCGTACCTGGAAGTAATCGAAGTGCTTTATGTATGAATTTGTTATGCATATACTTTCAGCTGAAAATGTTCCAAAAGACAGAAAAGGCACGAGAAAAGGTTCGAGTAGAGAATGTTGACTCGGAAGCCATTAACAGAAATATATTATACTAATCCTTTACCCTAGTGGGATGTTGTTGAATTAATGTTTCATACTATGTGCAAGAAGAAAAGATAAGGAAGTGGTAAACCTGTGCGAAGCAGACAAAGGTTGCTACATTATACATGTTTAAAAAGTAGAAAATTCATTTTGAGGATTAAGCAAAATTACCAAAAAGTTCCTTTGTTTTCTAAACGTCCACTAAAACAACAGTGAATTGAAAAGAAACCGGGGGAGTTGAAAAGAAGAGAACAAATTCTTTACAGTATTGGAACATTAAGTATATGTTTAAAACATGTGAAATTGAAGTTTTTTTTGTAATTTATAGGCGTCTTTCGCTTAGCGTATAATGATCTTCACGAAATTTTAAGTTGATATATTAGAGTATTATAGTTTTGCAACTCAGTGAGTCCATATAAGAATTTTTAATTTTAGAAAGACATATGTTGAATACAATATTTCTTAACAAAATTGATTGAGATAACTATTAATTTCCACTTTGTTTTATGCATTTCAAATTAAAACAAAAATAGTACCAAAATTTTAAGAATTAATAAAAATTGAGTTGTTTAATAATATGATTCTATTTTGACATCACTAGACACGTATAGCCTATTATGTTAAGATGTTCCTTAATTGCAACTAGTGCCTAGCTAGCCATCTTATGACCATGAGGGCCTTTTCTTTCATTCTCGTGTCGTTATATGATTGTCTTGAAAATCGAACTAAGCAACAAATGATTAAGTAAATGATGATGAACTCTTTCTTCCCACGCGTCCCCGTCTATCATGGAGATAATCTTTGAGAGAATATAAATTGTAGAACATTCACTCTAGAACAGAGTAAATTGGGGTTTCCCAAGGTGTACTCTGAGGTGAAAATCCAAAAGGACAGAAAGAAAATTGAAAATGAGAGGTCAACTGACTTGTAAGCACTGTAAACACGGGAAGAGAAGAGAGGGATGCAACTTTCAAGTGCTGACAAATCCTTTTTTCTTTTGAATTGGCATATATACCTATTGAATTCACAACAAAAGATGAAAAATGTGAACTCGGTACGAGCGGCAGCATGGTCGGTCCAGGACGTGGAAAGTGACGGTCTATTAACCCGGTTAACTAGATTTGGTTCGGGAATCTATAATTTTATTATTATATATGTACCTAGTCAATATATGATGTTGATTATTTCATAGAAGTAGGTGATAATAATAAGCCTGAATTTCATCATTCTTGTAAACATTACCTAACTGTAATTTCAATACCAATTAGATCGCTGAACTGGTAACCAAATCTTATTCTCCATGGATTCTAGTTGGAATTAGAGGACCCAACCACCATACCAGTCACTGACGTTAGGGTTTCAGCTTCCAGTATGATCTCCTCCTATGTATATTATTATTCAAAATTTCTCTTCTCAAATCTGAATCCAACCCTTTATGATTTTTTTCATTAAGAATTAATGATGACAGCAGGGGTGTCATTTTCATTGAAAATTCTCTTCACTCTCTCTCTATCTTTTATATTTATCTCATCCAAGAATTGTCGTTATGCATCGGGAAGTAAGCAGCCTCTTATGTCAACATGGCAATGCAAAGACTAACCCAACAAAAAGATGCTTCGGGAATTTGATTTTCTTTGCACCAGTTTAAGACGAGACCCCAAAAGAGAAAAGGCAAAACCAAGAAGCTGTCACTTCCGTAAATAGACATTTAGCCCCTCTTACAAGGAACTTATTAACGCTTTATTAATTACTTTACATTTTACAGAACCTAATTTAAACCTCCCTCTCTCTCTCTCGGATTCCTAAGGACTCGTCTTAATATGATTTGCTTTATGTTTACCGCAAAAATGATTGGCTTTTGATCCCACTTTCCCCGAGTTGTTGATGTTGATCTAAAACGTTTGTTATCTTCATTTAAACCCTTTAATTAATCGATTGTGAGCGAGCAATGTATTCTCTTTTAAGGGAAGAAAAAGCAGTAATTAATTTGTAGAACATATGTCGGGACCAAAAACATTCAGTCTCTAAACAATTCCTTAAAGTCTGTGCAAATATCAATTTCTCTGTTATTGTAGCAATTTGACCTCAGTTGTCATTTTTTTTCAACGGTAATATTAGAATTGAATGTAAGCTAACTCTTACAAATGAAATGTTGCGTTTAGGAACTTTTCATTTAAGGGAATGATTGTGGGGTGAGTCCCATAATTATTATCGATGCAACTTTTTAACTGTTAAATGTAACTCTTCAGTTATTAATAAAAGTCATCCCCATTGTGAATTTGGTCTTTTGATGGATTCATTTTCATATTATCAACCAGTGATTTTGGCTCATATTAAGTTAGTGAATGACCCTTTTTAGAAATTAAGTTACTGGTATATATCAACTCCAAAGCTTTATTGTCCCTAAACTCTATGCAATTTTAGCAATCTAACTTTGTTTCTCATTAATTTCAACAGTTGTAGTGAAAGAAATTAAATCCAGATGTAATAATACACAGTTAATTTTGCAGATTGCATTGTTTTTATTACATGATAAAAGGACAAATTACGGATAATAAATATTATAGTTACTTGTTTAATGACAAGTGATGCATGTCTTAATTAGAATTAACATGTTTTCACTTTAACATTATTCAATCACTATAACTTAAATTCGTGGAACCTACATAATTATGATAATTGCAAGTTCACAAAAATTACATATTCAATGGTAATTATTATGATATAAACACTAGTTTAAAAATTAAAAAATAATTATTTTGATGATCTTTATAATTATAGTTAACATTGCTTAAATTATTTGTTGGTGGCCTTCATAATTACCACGCCTAATATTGTATAAATTATTTTGTAATCACTTTAAATTATTTATTCATCTGTAAAGATATTTAAATAATGTTTACTATAATAATCATAAAAATGATAATCATGGAACTTATCATGATTAGAATTTTATTTGTAAAATTAGAATAGGTTTAAATACTCAGCTGAATTTGATAAGGATAAATTACTATTATGTTATTTGGTTCACAATACTTGAAAAAATAGAAATACAAATAACCCCATACAATTATACAAGAAGGACATATAATAAGTGGGATCACAAAACAAACAAGATTTTCAGAACAAAATTAAATCAGAACACAGAAAGATTAAATGATCAATGCCATGCATGCGGTTGTCATCAACAGTAGGAGGAAGATGTCACGGGTATCCGCTGATTGTCTATTGACTCTCTCAATACGTCCAGACTCAACCCATCCCCCACCAGTGCACATTTTGCTTCCCTTAGTCCCCACATCTTTACCTTCCTCCCAATCGCCTTCCTACAACTATGACTCCTTTCCTTCTTTATTAATTAACATACACATTTCAATTGATCAGGTATATTATTTAGCCCAACCAATCTTAAACTAAAAGGAAATGACGATTTGATGATACCATAAGCATGTTTGCAATAACCAAATTTAATATGATATTTGAGAGAGATAAATGCTAATGATGTTGTACTTCGATATTTCAACATTTCACACGCACTTAAACACTAAAAAATCTACAATATTGCTCGAAATGTTATTGCTTCTTTTTTTTTTACATAGTACTAATAGTAACATCATTTTCATTTTTTATTTCTGTATTTAGTATGTCCTTCCTAAAATCCTATCTCTTACTTTTTTTTATTAATCAAATTTAACTTGATTTTTACCAACCCTCGTGGCATGTTTTGCATTGAGTAAATATATTAATTTTATGTCACATTTAAATATAAGCTTTTATATAATATTTGTATTTTGGTATATTTTCAAATAAAAATTTTCTAATGCCCTAGAGTTTAGACTACTATTTGTACTTTACCTAAAGATATAGGACCAAAAGCTCCATAAGATTCTACATTCCACTATCATAGTATATGAACAAGCACCACTATCATCAAGCCTCAACTGGGAAAATTGCCACTATGATATTAATCCCATGATTATTCAATTGTATTTAACTTCACATGTATTCTATCTTTTTAATATCTCCAATTCATATGTATACTTAAATGCAAATTGTCTAAATTGTTTTCCACAAACTCAATTCCTGTTGTAACAATGTTTTGTTCTTTTCTTTGGTGTTATTGCAACCCGTATTCAAACTTAATGACATCATCTAGTTTTCATTATGTCCGCGTTAGTTTGTTTTTGCTATTTACAACCTACCAAAACTCAAGAAAAAGAGAAATTGATGACTAGGATTGCATATCAAACTATATTGGAAAGACTTTCAATCACGATAACAGATAAATAAAATTCCCCAATCTATGTTTTCATGATTCCGCTTCCAATGCTTCCTAATCACGTACAGGAAAAAAAAATAAAGTTACAAACGATATTTTCCAGAGTTGCCTGTAGTTATAGTCCGTTCTTTAGTACTATCAGGTGTCCAGACCATTAATTACTCACATATTTGTCTTACTTATTGTGTTCATAATGACTCGTACGTCAGTGGCCACTTAATTATAATCGTTTTATATGTTTAACAAAAATACTAAGACCGACTATTCTGCAAAGAAACCGCAAAAATTAAAATTTATGCTAATAATTATGAGTTTCCAGTATAAAATGATTTTGATTTAGGTTATTTAAATGTCACAAAAACCAATTTGTAAAACCACTTCATTTTGACTCTTGAGATGTATGAAACTTAGCATTTAAGCTCTCAACTAATCCCTTACTTAAATAGCCCAGTATAAATGGTGCTAGTTAGACCCCTTCCTATCTTTCGTTGACACATAATTATCGTACGATTAGAGGTCGCCATGGTTTTGAGTAAGTATTTGAGGACACTGATAGTCTATTTCAAAATTCTTGTACGATTGTCTATCTATGACATAAATCTTCTTCTAAACCTTTACAGTATAAAAGATACACAGTAAATCAGTAAAAATTCTGAAATTATAATGTAACGTTGTTTAAGTTGGTAGTATTATTATTGATAGATTATGGCACCAGCTAATTTGTGAAATTTGCAATAGGTCTACGGGCCCACACGAAAAGGAAAGTTAGACCACACATAAGCTCAAGTGAGATTTCATTCTAAAATTAATTAGCAATAGGTAGAATAACCCATTAGACTTATATGTTAGTCTTATTTCCCTTCTTTTTTTAATATGGGGCACTCACATGTGGGTCTTCTTAACACTCCTCCTCAAGTGCAACCGAGACTGGACATCCAGTGGTTACTTGAAATAAACACAGTGATAACCGGACCGGACCGTTGGGACTGGACATTCAGACGGATAACCGAGAAATTAATAATCTGAACTAAACCTGCTATGATACCATGTGAAATTTGCAATGGCCCTATGGGTCTACACGAGAAAGAAAGTTAGATCACACAAAAGCTCAAGTGAGGTTCTATTCTAAAATCAATTGGCAATAAGTGGAGTAGCCCACTAAAAATATATATTAGTCTTATTTTCCTTCTTTTTTCAGTACGAGACACTCACGTGTGAACATTAGGAACATAATTAAATAGCCAAGATTGTTTCGGATACAAATGGTTTGTAACATTAATCAAAAAGATGCCAAATAGTTTTTGCTATGAAAGCCTAATATAAATCGTTGCGAATTACTATTAGGACAATTTTGTGACATTTAACAACAAAAAGTTCTATTGTAGTGACGGTTTTGAACCACTAGATCATTTTACGTATTTTTGTTAAATATTATATTGGACCCTTTATAGTTTGCTTTTATAAAACATATGATGTTGAAAATTCGTTTCTATATTTTAGGACACATTTCTTCTAATATTTCTATGTTGTAATTTATTTTTTTTAATTACATGTTGAATTTTTATTTTGAATTTTACTGTTTGTTACTATTGATTTATATATATTTAATTTCAAAGGTGATACAAACCAAAATTGGTAATTAGATTTAAATAGTAAACAAATTATATATTTTATTTAATTTTTAGATATGGGTTTCATTTTGTTATATTTATGTGATAGTTAACGTTTATGTATTTTCTACTTTTCCATTTTTCTCGACTTCATTTTTTTTTTTGCAATTCAGATTTGAATAATTTGAAATAAGATTTTAAATTTTCAAAAAAGAAAGTAGAAGAATATTGAAATTAGGTTAAGACCAATATTATCCAATCCGTTAATTTGACTAATTCCACTTGCATGCATTTTATTTGTTATAAAAGAATAAAGAAAGGTCCAAAAGAGGCACCGCTAGAGGCTGTAGCCACCCTGTCTTCTCCTTTGAGATGTCATTATCTAAACACCTCAATGCATTGCATTGCATACCCCTCCTGTACATGTAGGGCCTGAAAGCTATGTAGATCTTTCCATTAAGTCACTCGGTCTCTCTCTATTTGCTTTTCTCTTCTTCCTCTTCTTCTTCTTCTTCTCCTCCTCCTCTTCCTCCTCCTTCCTCTTCTTTTTAATTAATTAGAGAGAGAAATTAGCTTCTTGTGAGTATTAGTTTGTAGCTTTGACATTTTAACCATATCTTTCCCTTGTCTATTTATGCAATAGTGATACCACCACTTGCACTTCTCATTTCAAGTATAAAAGCGAAAGGCCGAAAGCAAACTTGTGTTGTTTATTTATGACCTTTTCCTGATCATATATATATATATATATATGTATAGAGAGAAATAGTGTTCCATAGCTTATGGCAATTTCAGGAACCATGAGCCTTAATAACAACAATAGCAGCAACAGCAACGACGACAAAGATGAACACGAGCATGACATGGTCATGCCAGGGTTTCGATTCCATCCTACAGAGGAAGAATTGGTAGAGTTCTACCTTCGCCGTAAGGTTGAAGGCAAACGTTTCAATGTTGAACTCATCACTTTTTTGGATCTTTATCGCTATGACCCGTGGGAACTTCCTGGTAAGCATTTAGCCGATATATAATTCTTTCCTTCTTGTCTATTGTGGTCTTTTCTTCAATTCCCAAGATTTCAAACTGTTACTTCACTCGGAATTCCTAGACAAGCCATCTTAAACCATTTTCTTCTTTTAGTTTTTGCCCTCCAACTTTTCTCTGTCTATTTCTTTATAGTCATCATCCCCAGGCAGCTGCTGGAGGTAATTCAGAAGAAACGCGACGAATTCACTTCTCCATTTTCAAGGCCAACGTCAAGCAAGTCCCTAATTTATCACTCTTGCTTGCCAAAATTTCCTTGTAGGAAACAATTAATTTGGGGAGATCTCTGTATTGCTTAAGCTGTTCGTGAATTCTTCAAGTTAACCAACAAATTCTTGCACCTTATGGATTCCTTTACCATACTGGCTATTGCTTCAACACCTGCCCGTTGTTATATAGCTTCAAGTCTTCAACCTTCCTTTTCCTCTCTTCAAGATCGATCCTCCTATTAACAAGGTTTCATATTTCTGATTCTTTTGCAGTTTCCTCTCACGTTGACTATCTCCATTTTTGTTTCTCTCTAAACTACTACCCCTCCTTCTTTATCTGACAATAACTTGACTCTGTCAGTCGCTGTTGTACTTTTACTTAACGTGGATCATTTGAAGTTATCAAAATCTTCAGCTTCACCCGGCTAATTAGTTCTTAAAAGCTTTGTAGTGTTTTTAAAAGGATTGGTTAAAGTAACCTATTCTCCAATGGTCTGAATCACATATTTCTTTTCGTTTGTTTCTTCTCTTCTAATTGTTTCTTGGCTACAAGCATCCACCAATAATTGTGGAGTCATGCGTGCCATATCAAACATGCAACTCTACTGCATATATGCCTTGCCATTACCCAACTCCCACCGGTTGATTTCTTATTGTTTACAATTTGCTATGTTGTGTATCATCATCAGCTTTGGCAGCAATTGGAGAGAAGGAATGGTTCTTCTATGTTCCTCGAGACAGAAAATATAGAAACGGGGATCGCCCTAATCGAGTCACAACTTCTGGCTACTGGAAAGCAACAGGAGCTGATCGGATGATCCGAACTGAGAGCTCTAGGTCAATTGGATTGAAGAAAACCCTAGTTTTCTACTCAGGAAAGGCTCCAAAGGGTATCCGAACCAGTTGGATCATGAATGAGTATCGGTTGCCCCAGCATGAAACTGAACGATATCAAAAGGTACATGGTTCATTTCTCTTCAAATATTGGATCTTCTTTTCTAAAAGATGATGCTTGGCTAACTGTTTAGCTTCTTCCATATCCACTATCCAGTGTACGATGTATAGATATATGAACATTGGTAGGTTATAATTTTGGACATAATTAAGTACTGTACCTCGTTTACTGTCGCTTGTGATATGTAACTTTTCTTCGTTCTTGAAAAAGTTCAATATAGCTTCCACTAAAAAGAAGTCGCCTTACCCTTTTGCATAATCACTGGGAAGAACACAAAAAGATAACAACTTTGCAGTCACAGTTAATGATTCGATTTCTTATTCATTTAATCTTCTTCTAGGTAGAGAATCGTAATAAAGCATGCAATGACTATTAAATTGGCATTCTTCATATTGAATGTACTGTATTAGACATAGAAATCGTTCCATCTTTTCTATTTCATAACAAGTATTAATTTCCAATGTCAGAAGTCGCTAACCTCATCTCTCTACTTTGAAAAGAAATTTTAAATGGGGATTTATTTGCAGGTGGAGATATCGCTTTGTCGAGTCTACAAGAGAGCTGGGGTAGAAGATCACCCATCACTCCCTCGTTCACTTCCATCAACAAGAGCATCTTCCTCATCGAAAGGACCACAATATGAAAAAAAACAATCTCATCTTGTCACTGAAAGATTTAGTTCTTTTGGAGGACAATCGCAACAGATTGAGAAGATGAGTACTGCTGAAACTGATGGAAGCAGTAGCTCAGAAGTGACAACAGCTTTAGGA
Source organism: Erythroxylum pedicellare (assembly GCA_027563575.1). Classification (NCBI taxonomy): domain Eukaryota; kingdom Viridiplantae; phylum Streptophyta; class Magnoliopsida; order Malpighiales; family Erythroxylaceae; genus Erythroxylum; species Erythroxylum pedicellare. The sequence goes on from JAOQMP010000005.1 coordinate 21,641,140, forward strand.
CTTTCAAAGCATAACGCTTACCATCCAATCATGCTTCCAAATTCAATTACTATTAATACCTCACTTGGACTGCCTTCAGCTCCCATGGATGAGGATGGAATGATGTTTCTTAGCCACTCTAAACAATTAGCTTCTTCTTTAGTACTCCCCAACTGCGGTAACTTTCTCACTGGCTTATCCTCATCAACCTCAGCTTCGTCTTCAAATCCTTCGGATGATCTTCACAGACTAATAAACTACCAACAAGCTCCCAATGTTTCTCACAATCAACAGTATTATGTTCATCATCCTCAGCAAGTGCCTTCCCAATTCTCTGGTATGACCACGTTCACGTCACAACAGTCACAGCCAATGGCACTAAACATGCTACCCAGCTTGTTATCAACTGCATTTTCAGACAGACTGTGGGACTGGAATCAAGGGCCAGAAGCTAATAAGGACTTCAACAATCCATTCAAGTAATGATTGATCAATTGCTAGTCCTATTATATTTACTCAGATGCACTTACTAGCTACGGATATGATCTAGTCTCCTCTAGTTATCTACTCTGATATGACTGATTAATATTAATATTAATATTTATTTGATACCGTATTAGCTGTAACCACGACTAGGCAACTTTGATGATTTGATTTTAGTGTCTAAAGTCTGTACATATAGATAATTATAAAGCTTGATGCTCGACTGCACAGGTTCTCGTGGATTGGTATCCCAGTTATATCACTCGAAGGCTATTTATTTAACGCAGTAATTTAACCACGTCAAATAGAGTACAGAAGTCATTGATAATTGACTCACTATGCTTCTATTATAGGAGTTAGGTCCTTGGACATGATTTTCACTGAAAGCAGTTAAAAAGAGTTGAGGCTTTATGTATTGACAATATACACATACATGGTAGTCCAACAGATCACGCCAGCTTGTATGTATCTCCCATTGCATTAGTGGTGGTACGTCAACTAGTAATTAACTAATTATAAGAATAAAAATGATTTGGGAAATGAAGATTGCAGAATCTGCCCTGTGACTTGTGGATAGAAAGTCGTAATAGGAAGCCAATAGGATTCATCTAGGTATGCAATTGATACTTACTACTATAAAGGACTCAGATCTGCATTTTCACAATTGTGGGCGGGTATACATCAAACACTGGATTTTAGTTTTGAGAGGTCATCACATTGTCAGAACTCGAACTTTCCTCTTACACATATGACCTGACAGTCTTAGCTAGTCAGGTTTCCAATTTAATGCCTTCGCTTCTTCATTTGTTTGTTGCTACATACCTAAGTTAGCAATGTCTGTATATATAGGAGGAACACTCGTGTTAGTATATGTATCCTATAGCCATGGGATGTATCTTCTTTTTCCATGTTTAACAAACTACTGTCTATCCACATGTGATATTGATAAGTTAACTTCAATTAACATTTTTATTGTTCTTGATATTGTATGTAAATATTATTCGAGTAGCTAAAGATAGGATTACAGAGGGTTCTACTTGACTACTCTTCTTACCAAATATACATATATTACTAACACATTACATGATTTTTATGTGTATTTCAAATCTTGTTGTATGAAATCTTAAACTTTGTTCACTTAATGTCCTATGAAAATGTAAATATATATAAAAGACGCTATTCTAGTTCGAATGCGACCCCTTGCAGGGTCTTACCAATATGGAAGGTCATATATATCTTGCTATCCTTGGGATGTCAATGATGAAGCAAATGGAGTCGACCTCTCTCAAGAAGAGTTCCCATAATTACCTCCCATTGTTTAAGGTGTTAAGAATGTTCTAGTTTCTGTTCCAATGAATCAAAATGTTGGAATTGCCAAAAATGAGAAATTTTTAACTACCCAACCTACCTACTGGAGCTTAGAAAAACAAAATAGGCATTCAACAACATAAAGGAAAATTTAAACATTTCCAAGATGCCATTGTGGATGGTGTTCTCACACCATCTATGGAGTTACTCAAAGCTGGAGCTTTTGCACGGTAGAGACCTACATTTTTAGCTGTTCAAGCCTAGGTTGCAGCTAGGTAGAGTAAGAAGGGTTTAGAGAAGACAATGCTTATGGAATATGGTTCATTTTTATTTAAATTTAGCTATGAAACCTTTCTGAATGAGATACTTGAGCAAGGTCTTTGGCATGTGGGAGGTCAACCTATATTCATCAAAAAATGGAAGCCATGTATTGAATGTGATAGAGGAAATATTGAGAGCATCCCGATTTGGGTTAATTTTCATGTCATCCCTTTGAAATTTTGGACTATTTAAGGACTTTGCTTCCTAGCTAGCTCCTTAAGAAAGCCAATATGTATGGATACATAAGCTGCAAGCATAGAGAGGATTTGCTTTGCTAAAGTGTTTATTGAAATTAAGAAAAATGTTATTGGAATTAAGAAAAATGTTGAACTACTTAATAACGTTCTTGTTATGAAGCTGGGAGAGGGGGGGAATTAGCAAGAATGGATATAAATGTCACTTACCCTTGGACGCCTAATTATTTCATCAAAAAATGGGTAGCCATAGAAAGAACATTCAAAATTGGAGGATAAGATGAACTTATGGGACATGGTCCTTAAGATGATATTAATACCAATATGGAGCAAAATGTATAAAAAGGAAGTAATGAGATTGTGATTGATACACAAGAGGTGATTGGAGATCTTTATATAAAATTGAAAAACACTTTTTTATCAAATTGCACAGGCTACTACTCAACATAAAGATAGTGATGATTCTAGAGCAAGTCTGGATAGGTTCACCAAACAAGAGGAGAACATTATGGAAAAGGAAAAGGAATTTACCACTAGCCCTAGAAGAAAATTTGGTAAAAGGAAAGGAAAAATCAAATAGAAAGGGGATCAATCGCCCGATAAACATGGCAATACTCATTTGGAATGTTAGAGGGTTGAATGACCCTCTTAAAAGGCAAACTTTGAGAGAGGCCATTCAGGAAAAGAAGCCTTATTTTTGTAAGACTTCTTGAAACTAAAATAAAGCAGCCTTATGTATAGAATTGCCACAGGATTTTAGGTATTGAATGAAAAATCGTCTCCAATCATGCTTACGACTATAATGGAAGGATCATATGTGCTTACAATCTAAATAAAATCATAGTTCAATTAACCTGTGAATCAAATCAAGTTTTACATTTGAAGTGCCATTTTATAAAGTGCATACTACATTTGAAATGACTGTGATTTATGCCTCAAACTTATTATTTCGAAGAGCCAAACCCTGGGAAGATATTAAAGCCATACATGCCAGAATTATAGATACTTAGGTGATAACTGGGGATTTTAATTGCAACTTATCTCCACTAGAAGCCGAAGGAAGTAGAAATCTTCAAATAGGAACCTATAGGGAGCTCACAAAAATTGTTGCAAAAAGTTGGTCTAGTGGATCTAAGTTAAACAGGTCAATTTTTCACCTAGACTAATAAAAAGCAAGGAGATTTATTGATCAGTAAAAGGTTAGATAGAGTGATGGTAAATCAATGTTGGTTAAAACATTTCCCACATTCTTATGCCCATTTTGGTGAAAACATTTGCTCTTATCATTTTTGGCTAAATAACTTGAGTTTTTTTCCCTCTAAAACATTAAGAACTCCTTTCAAATTTTCCAATGGAATAGCATAAAGGGAAAGATTATAAAGCTTTCCAGCTTATGAAGAAACATAAGCTTATTAAGGCTGCAATTAAGGTGTTTGCTAAAGAATATTATCAGAAGCTAAAAACAATCGAAGACTTGCCCAAAAGAATTGATATAAATATCATTACAACCATGCTATGAGAATATTAGAGAATCAAAGATTGAAGGAGTATTAGGAGGCTTTATCATTGCATAATTCCATTTTAAAATAAAAATTAAAGAACAATTGGTTAATGGATGGAGGTGCTAACATCAAATTCTTCCACTTTTCTATCCTAGCCAGAAGAAGTAGAAACAAGATAACTGAGCTTAAAGATATAAATAGGGTTTTACATATTAACAAGGAAAAGTTTTTGGAAATTGCTCTAGATTTCTTCACTAACCTGATGGGATCTAAAGACAATAATACCCTCAGGGAATTAAACTCCAGTAGATTTTTTGAAAGATTTATCAATTAGGAGATGAAGGATTATGTGGTCACCCACCTCATAATATAAGATTAAAAAAGTTTTATTTGGCTTGCATCCATCCAAAGCTCCAGGACCTGATGGATATTCTACTTATTTTTTCCAAAAGACTTGGGATATCACTAGTAAACTATTCATTGAAGCTATAGAGAAATTTTTTGCTTCTTTTAGTATGTTGAAGAAAATGAATCAAACATTTATATGTCTTAATCCCAAAAAGTAGAATCCCTCATCTATGGTGGATTATAGGCCTATATATTTTTCTAATACTATTTATAAAATAATTGCAAATATTCTAGCAAACAAACTAAAGCTGGCTTTGAAAGATGTCATTGATCCTGCTCAAAGTACTGGGAGATCAATAAGAGATAACATATTGCTCATGCAGGAATTAATGAAAAACTAGACCTCAAGTAGAGCCATCGAAAGCTATTAATTCAAATTTGATTTCTTGAAAGCTTTTGGCACCATCTGATGGAAGTTTATTGAATCTTGCTTACTAACTCTAGGATTCCCAAATAAGTTTGTTAAACGGATAATGGAATGCAACATAACAACTTCTTTAGCATTCTTATAATTGAAGATCCTACCCCAATCTTTAGAAATATCATGGGAAGAAGGTAAGGGGGTCCTTTTTCCCTTACTTATTTAAACTAGTTATGGAAGCTTTATCTAGGATGCTCAGCAAACTCATCTCTTGTAATGGCATGTCCCAATACCGTCATAGATGTAGAGAGCTAAGAATCACATATTTGATATTTTCTTATGATCTTATGTTGTTATATGATGCCGACTTCCAATCCACTAAAATAATATTAGGTGTTCTAAAGTTATTCTCAGCTTATTCTAGATTGAAGTTCAATGTTAGCAAAAGTAATATGTTCATTTCTTCTTATATGACGTATCAATTTGAATTAAGTAGGAGATCTAGGTATAGAATTCAATCTCCTGCTTAATTCAATCTCCACTATTAAGATATCTTGGCAATTCCTATTACTACTACTAAGATAAAATTTATATACTACATTCCTATGATTGAATCATACAAATTAAGAATCAATGCTTGGCTAAGCATGTTTTTATCCTTTACTGCTAGGCCCACTCTGATCAATTCTGTCCTAAATATTCTACATGTGCATTGAAGTGCTCATTTAATTCTTCCTAAGAAAGTCATAAAGGAGATTAAGAAAAGTAACAAAGATTTCTTATGGTTTGGTTATGTAGAAAGTTCAAAAAGGGAAAAAGTTAAATGGGAGGAGATATCTATCCCTGAGAAGATAAGAGGGTTGGGAATTTTCCATATCTCTCTTATGCAAAAACTCCTTTTAAGTAAAAGGAATTTGAGATTATACATTGATAAATGAGCATTTTGAATAAAATAGATCAATGAATTTTATCGAACAAATCAAAATTTGTGGGAGTTGGAAATAAACAAGGAACACTCTTAGTTCTTCTCACATATATTGAAATTAGGAAACCTCTTATACCTTTAGATTAATCATAAGCTAAGGAATGGTGAAAAAATTTGTTTTTTTTGGTATGACAACTAGAATGATCATAATCTCCTATTTACGAGGAATGATCTCCTACACTTATGGATTATAATTCCTTTAGATATTAGAGTTGCTTCACTCATACAACATGGAGTTTGGCATTACAACTTTAGAGGATCCTCTTCACTCTCTAATTTTCTACCTTAACTTCATCATTTTCATAGAAAGACATCATTTGTTTAGCCAATATCGAGGGATATTTCATTATTAACTCTATCTATAAAATTTACAAAACTAACCTAAAGAATATACCATGGTATGAGATACTATAGAAACAAACTTCGAATCCCAAAGCTTTCTTGCTCAACTAGCTAGTGATAAAAAATAGGATCGAAACTAAGGATAGGTGGTTTAGCTCTTATAATCCTATTTGTGTCTTATGTAAAGAAGAGGAGGAAGATATGAATAATCTCTTTTTTCCAATGCAGGTTGTCTAAAGTAATTTGGAATAGATTGATGCATATTTTAATGGAGCCCTGCAACCATATGAATGGAATAGAGTTGTGGCATAGGCTACCAAAAGGTTAAAGGAACTCAAGTAAAATGGTGAGATGCTCAAAACTACTTTCATTTGAACAATCTATTCAATATCGAGATAAGAAACAACAGTTCATACAAAGGGGAAACTACTGAAAAACATCAGTTAGCTAACAACACTCTAAACTGGATTAAAGAGATCATAGTAGTAAGGAATGCACAAAGCAAGATCACACCTGGCATGAAGCTTAGATGGAACTTTTGAAAATTGTAACTCTTTTCTTAGGTTTTTGTAACAAACTATAACTTGTTTGTAAATGGTCCTAAATTGTAGTAGTGTAATAGCTTTTGCTAGAGTTTTAATAAAATCTTCATTTACTTTCCAAAAAAATATATGTAAAAGAATTTGGAAATTTTGTCTAATTTACTGATAAATTAGTGAGCTCTAATTATCGAAAACACATAATCCTTATATTTAAGCTTTAATTCCAGGATATGTAAGTTATGGAAAGATATATATATATATATCAACTTCCATGGATTATTCATATGGCCTAGCGATTAGATTCCTTAATATTTTTATACTTAATTTCCTATTACCTCACTTTAATTACTTGGTCAAAACGCAATACGAAATGATCACACATTTTGTTTTGATAATATCCATTGAAAATTTTATGGAAACCATATACACGCATACTATATATTTAGAAGATATTGGCTAGGATGAAGGGTTAAATGAGGCCCAATGTAGTTGTTTTTGAAGAAGTTCAAGTCTTACATATTCATGAATTTTGATAACTCCTAAAAGACACCTTAACTATTTCAAAATTTGAGTATGATGTTTTAATTCAAACTAAATGATGAATTATTAATCATTTCTATTAATTAAGATCTATTAAAACTTATTTATTTCAATAAATTTAACAAATGGTATATTTGACTAATTATCTCTATAGAGAGCTTCCTCCAAAAGAAAAGATGGGAATATATTTTTATTAAATTTGAATTATATATCATTTAAAACATAACTACACTTAAAAATTAAATAAAGATAAAATAGATAAAGGAAAAACTACTCTAAAATGTCTTTTATAAAATCAATTATTTTACCAAAAATAAAGTTGATGATTCATAATAATGTGTCAATGCATATGACATATTTAATTTAGGGATAATTAAGATTAGATCTCTAAACTCCTATATTAACTGTAAAAGGGACTGTAGACCATTTAATATATGTCAAAATCACTTTTTTATAATTTTTAAATGATTATATAAAAATTCTCATTTATCTTTGACTTAACTTTCTCTCATTTTATTTCTCTTATAGAGTTCTCAACTTATAGCATAGTTTCTTATAATGGGAAAAAGGATTAGGGTCAAAACTACATGTACAATATAAGAAACCATAATTAAAAAACATCTTAAAATAAAACTTAATCATATTCATGAAAATGTAAAATAGAAAAATTTAAAAGCCTTATTTCAAATAAAAATGATAAATTAAAGAGGTTTAAGATGTTAAAAGTAAATTAAGTTTGATTAACAAAATAAAAAAAACATATGTTCTTAAGAAGTTAAGTTCCTTTAAGCAAATTATATTAGGATGATGAAGTTTTATATGGTTAATATGTGGGAAAAGAAGTATTTAGAAAGGTCTAAAAAATTACTTGAATATTTTGTGTGTGGAAGGAGAATTTAAAATAAGGTATACATATACTTATGTATTCTAGATAAGTTGTCACACTTATTTAGACCAATTACTACAAATAAATAGCTAAGTTGCCTAATTCCTTTATGTTAGTTCCATCACCTTAAGAGATGAATATGTGTCCTTTACCAAGTTCCTAGTCGAATTTATTCATTATATGAAAAAAATTTGCTAGCTACATATGGGTTTTGAAGTGTTGTCAGAGGCCTATTAAACTTACTTGGCTCATATAACTGGTGAGAAGTTTTGGAGCAAGTTATAATTATGATTTTTCCTTTCAATTAAGTTGACTCACTCAATTAGAGTAGTTACGTCACTTTGAGAGTTAAGTGTGTGTCTTTATTGAGTGTTTAGTGAAATTTTCCTATTATGTGAGAAAAAAAAAGTCAATTACATATAGGGTGAGAAGTGTTAAAAAGGTCAAGAACAATTAGTCGGTTCTTGTATGTTAGGAGAATTTCTTAAATAAGATGTGTCTATGCTTTTATATTTCAAGTAGCTTACTCCACTCTTTTAAAATAATTAGCTCACTTTAAAGGATCAGTTGCCCTAATCTCGTATATTAGTTACATTATCTTAAGGGTTGAGTGTATTCTTATCCAAATGTTTAACAAAATTTGCATATTATATGGGATAAAATTATTAGTTATATAGGGGTGAGAAATATTGGAGGATGTTTATAAGAATAACATAGCTCTTAGTTATACGGAGAGTTACCTCAATTTGAAGGCTTAGGTGTCTCATTTTCTTATATCATTAGGATCATTTTAAGAACTAATTTTATATTCTTTATTAAGTGTTTAGTAAAATTTCCCATTATGGAAGATGAAATTATCAATTACATAGATGGTGAGAAGTATGGGGAGAGATCTAGAAGAATTATTTGACTCATATTTGAGGATAGAATAAGGTATGCCTATGATTTTATATTCTTGGTAAGTACCCTCTATTAATTAGAGGAGCTACTTTACCTTAAAAGAGTAGTTGCACAACTTGAAAAGTTAAGTGTTTTTCTTTATGAGTGGTGGAATTTTTAATAATGATGATTCATCAAAGATGTCTTCCCTAATCTTTCTAATATTGAAAGGCAAAGAGAGAGAGAGAGAGAGAGAGAGAGAGAGAGAGATTAATATTACGAAGGAGAAGGCTCATTTAGCATAAGTTCAAATGGACTCTAAGTCTAGACATAATATTTAAATACGTTCATATAATTTAGGACAATTCAGTCTATAAACTTTATCCACACTTTGAAATAGACTTATTAATGATTTTTAAAATTTATCATCCAATTAGTAGTATAATTGATATATAATATTCATATTTCACAGTCAGTTGTATTTTTAATTAAAAATAAAATTAAGAACTCTATCCTTTTTAATAAAATTTATAATATTTATGTCAGTTTATTTAATAGTTTATTTTCATTTAATCTTCTTTAAAAAAATATTTCTTACTATCCAATAATTTGTACTTATTTGCCACAGACCAATAAATAACTAGAGACCATCACTTTGTTTATATTAAAAATCTTATCTATGAAATTAAAACTAGAACATCACGTCAAAGAGATTTCATTCAATTATAAAAGACATATAAATAATAGTTAGCATATGCAATTTCAAGTAAAGCTAAAGATAAAATTTATCGTGTAATCTATTTGGATTATTTTCATAAAATTTTCATTATTTAAAATTAATATTATTTAGATATTTTATAATTATATCTTCCATATTAATCCTACATCAGGATCATCAGAAAAAGTCTTTAAAAGATGTAGTAATGTTATTGACCTAAATCTTATGATATCTTTTAAAATTAAACATAAGTATTAATGAAATCCTCAAACGAGAATTATATAAAAAAAATCCTCAAAATGAGTAGATTAAATGGGAACAAATACAATACTTATGCCAATACTCACTAATCCATAATTAAGTATAACAAGAATCCAAACATTTATACTAATTTCCTGGTGAAGTACAATATGTATTTAGATTACTATTATAATCCATTCTTAAATGGCATTTGGAGTTCAATTAGCTAACTTCTACTGTTGCTAAATGATAACCTTACTCTTTCTACCACTATTCCTAAAAAAAAGGTTGTCTATGGTTCTGAAGTACTTTAGTTACTTTGGAGGAATTGATAGTTAAAAATACCTATAAAGAAGTTATTCTAATGATACAAGCTTTATGGAAGTGATTTATCAATGGTTGCTTCCTAATCCAGAAGATTAACTTAATAGCTACTTGGTCTTTAAATCTTTCTTTACCTTAAAATATTCTTTTCTCTTTAGACGGATTGCATTGTGTTAAGGATATTTTTATATTGATATATCACCCTTTGTTAGTAGTCCTATCTTTTCTTAGCTAATTAATAATCTCAGTATGGTCAAACCTACTATCTTTAAGCTTACATAGAAGTTAGATTTTAGTCCATATTCTAGTTAATAAATCACATTATAAGAATAAGTGAGGGGAGTTTCAAGTTGAGTCTTATAAAGACTACAACAATGATGATTACTAGTGGATCCTAAACTATCTACTGTGGTTAAACAACAAGTTGAGTCCTACAAAGACTACAATAATGATGATTACTAATGGATCTTAAACTATCTATTGTGGTTAAACCACTAGCCATATAAATAAGAAAACTTTTAGAAAAGCTTACTTAAAACTATATTATACTATGCATTTTTTGATAATGAGTACTAAAAAACTCCTTACAAAAGTGGTTAGCAAACTAACCTGAGAAGTGCTTCATCTATAGAAAAGAGTCTTCTAGTTCTAAGTTTGGTCTATAATTAGGTAAATTTCTATAATTAAGGAGAATTATGCAAGGTTATATAACCACTAAGTATCATTGCTGACTAATTTGAAGTTTGAAGTTTTGGGGAGCAAGTGCTAGGCATTAATTTAGGCTAGTTTTTATTTGCTGACTAAATTGAAATTTGACATTTTAGGGAGCAATTGCTTCATTCTAGGCATTGATTTAGGGTAGTTTTTAGGTCCTAGCTTACTCCAATTATTAAACCAGAGGGAGGCATTATTATTGTTTCCTATTTTGCATATGATGTCATTATAAAAATATTGTAGCGCCTCCTTACCGTAGCGGATATACCGGGACGCCCAGAGGTTATTTCGGTATATATCCTATGATAACGGTGTGTTACGTTCGATCACTACATTCACTTCACATGGCATCATGTCATTATTCACTTATAAAGCATCATAAGAAAATCACAATATTTTGAAACTAACTTTTTCCTCGTTTCACTTCACAAAACCGAAAGTCTACATTGTATCTTTCAACACTTACAACATCTACGTCACCAAAACCTAGTACAAAAGTAATACATGAAAGAGGAAAATATACAAAGTCTATCTAATCTATCCCCAAAATCCTAGCTGACTGACCTTTGAGCCATGATTTCTCTTGCCAAATACAATCTACACAGCTGGATGAGCCTCTCAGTAGCTAGAGTCATCTCTTGGTCCTGAAAAGACAATGTTATAATTTTGGTAAGTTTTGTGAACTCAATGAGGTAACCATCATCGATGGTTCACTCAATCCATGCAACACAACATTTCATATAACATATATTTTCACAAAATTGCACTTTACATAAACATCACTTTTTCATTCAAGCATAGGTGATTTCAACATTTCAATCAGTCAAACATACTTGATATAAATGCATATGAAATGCTCATGAGACACTTTCTATTTATTACATTATTATGACCGAGTGCCTGAACTGTCCCCTATCCATTTTGGATACCGGGCTCATTAATAATTATCCCTTATCTGATGAGGATACAGGGCTCATTATACATAGTGAGCTTTAGGCTCTTAATCACTGTTTGAACTGCTCTTTTCACTCGTTGAGCTTTAAGCTCTGATTAGTGGCTACTCTAGTCACAACTGCCATTATCTGATTGTGCATCTATGAATGGAATGCATCTACCACAATCACTCATATTATAAAGAACTTAGGTCTTTACATTCACATTCAAGCAGCACTTTAATATACATTCCACATTCACAATCATAGGACCTTCTGTCTGGAAT
>JAOQMP010000005.1:21672950-21685559 GCA_027563575.1 Erythroxylum pedicellare
CTTCTAAAGCCTTAAATTATTTGTATAAACAAAAGATAACCTTAAGGGTTAGAGATGAGAAACTAGAGGTGGACACCGCCTCAAGCCATATTATGAATATTCATCGGTCGAACAAATGGAAAAAATAGAGTTGGCACCGCCAACTTATTTCTAAATTGGTGCCAACTCTATTTCTAAATCGATAAGTAAAGATACTGGTCTAACTAACGACTTTAAAGAAGCACGTTGGGGGCAACCCGTAAATTTTTCAGGTTTGTCCATGTTATTTCTTTCACATTATTTATTTTCAGTCTTCTTGCATTTGGTTAGGGATTTCAATTCACGAATTTCTTTCTAAGTATTTTTATTTTTATTTCCTGTCATGTTCAATTTTCTTTTTCTTTTTACATCAAAAAAAAGTGAAAACGGAAATTTTCCGATTACCGCCCCCTTGTTTGATTTTTCCCTCCCTTTTATTTTTCCCTCTTTGTTTCTCCCTACAAACAAAACCACTATGTCTTTTCCACCTCCAATCGCCAATGTCACGCCTTCATTCTTCCTAAATTTATCAATTCCACAAAACCACTCCAATTCCACGCACCCCCTTTCCTCCAATACCCATTCACGAACCCCCTATTCTGTTATTTTCGTCTTGCGTTAATCTTTGATTTTGTAGGTTGGTTTTCACAGATTGGAACAATGCCCAGGAAGAAGAGTGATTCCAGAAGACTCCCAACTCCCATTCGGTATGTTGCCGACGTTTACCCACCCCAATCATCATCCCAGCTGACGTCCACCACCCCTACCCTAGCTCCAAAGCCGACGCCCCTCCAGCCAGCACCAAGGACACGTCAGCGGTCACGAAAAGGCAAAGGGATGGAAACTCGAACCCAATTAAACACTCAAATAGAGGGTTGCACTTCTTTTGTGTTGCCTGAGGATACCAAAAAGTTCGAGCTTCTCAGCCAATGCCAGATCTGTCCCTGTAAGTCCATTCGTTCTGATACTCTTGAGGCTTTACATGTGTATGATTCGTTTAGACAATTAATGGGTCCTATTACATGGAGTGCTTTTGCACGAATCGATTGCCCTGCTTTTGAGGAATTAACTAGAGAATTTTACACCATGTTTCAATTTAATTGTGACAAGGATTTTGATATGAATACAAAAGAGGCTGTTGAATTTCGATTAATGGGGAAGGAATTTGCGTGTTCCATTGCTGAGTTTAATGTTGTTTTGGGTTTTCTATCTACTACTGAAATTGACACAGAATTATTCATTAATTCCCAATGTGATTTTCATGCGAATTTTAATGCTTCGGAATTGTGGCATCAATGGTCTGTCGATCCCAACCCATATAATGCTAGCCTGTCCAAAAGTTCTTTTCTTAGGAACCCTGTTTTCAAGATTATTCATAGGTTGCTAGCATTCAATTTTTCCGATCGGAATAATGCTTCGGTTACTCTCACAAAGGCTAAATTCTATTTCTTGTGGTGTATGGATAGGCATATTCTAGTCAACTTAGGTTTTTGGTTTATGCACCAATTTCATTATGTTTTGTGCAAAAAGCCTAAACCATTGATCCTGGGTTCCTATATCACACAGATGGCAGTTAATTTGGGTGTCTTGGATATTGTTAATACTAATATGACTGTGGCTTGTGGTATAAAGCCGTTGGATTTAGATTGTCAATGCAGGATGGGGATTGTGGATCTTAGCCAAGGCCATCTCACTTTCACCGCTCCTAGTCTAACCACCTTCCCACCCACAAGGACTTCCACCGGACGACGCCGGATACCACCCGTTGCAGCTAGCAATCAACCATCGGCAGAACCTAGAACCCATTTACAACAAAATGCCGATTTGCACGCTCACCTCAGCCGCCTTGAAAGATCAATGCACCACTTGGAGACCAATCTGATGGCCTATTGGGAGTATGAAGGATTTCAACCACCACATCCGCCAACACCTTGATCTCGATACCTCCAAACAGAGAAGCTTTCTTTAACTCTTTTCCCTTTTTTTTTTCTTCTTCAACATTGAGGACACTGTTGGTTTAGGTGTGGGGGAGAAATTTAGACTTTTGATGTGACACATTTCGGTTTTGTGTGAATATTTTTGGATTGTTGCGACTGTTTTTGTTGATTTTTTTGTACAGTTTTGCATGTTGAGCCATGAAGCTTGGTCATATTAATTTGGATGAGATTAAGGACATGCATGAAATTAATTTGGGCTAAGTACGTTTTAAGATGAAACATATTGATTGATTGCAATAACTGATCTTATAGGCTTAGTAAAAATTTTGACATTGGAGTGAGGAAGTAAATCATGGAATTAAGGTGAATTCTTAACATTGACCTGTGAGCGAACTTTGATCCGAAATGACATCATCTTTATGTCATATTATCTGTTTTAATTGAGTGATTCTCCTCTAGTCACTTCACCTTTAGAACTTGCAAGGAACCGGTTTGAATTTATTTGATTATATGAGAGATAGAAATGATTAAGGCATTCTTTGTTTTTACACCCTTAACTTAAAATTGACCCACCAATTTATTTTCCCTTTGCAAACATTTTTGGGCCTTTACCATTGTTTCTTCAATCAATCACCCCATTTTTAAAAACCAACGACCCCATTAGCCTTTCCCCTTCACAAGTTGAATGAAGCATTGAGTAATTTGGGACTTTTGTGTTATATTGTGTTTTGAGACATTTTTATAGGTACTTCTACTCATGTGTTGTTATTTTCTCTTATTTGTAATTTTTTCCCTTGTTCTTATCGTATTTTTAAAAAAAGAGAGAAAAAAGAAAAAGAAAGAAAAAAAGAAAAGAAAAGGGGAAAAGGAAAAAAATCAGCAAAAGAAGAAAAAGAAAAAGAATAGTGGTACTAGTTAGTAATGAGTAGTTATAGTCCTTTTCATTCATATTTATCTCAGAATTTTAATTTGTGTGTCTCTTTTACTTTATACTTTGTGAATGCTTGTGATTAACATTTTGCCATTTTGTACCTCATCTGTGAACCTAGCCCCATTACAACCTTGAATAACATCCTTATAATCTATTAGCTCATGTGATCTGAATGAATGATAACTGGTGAAATTGCAAGCCTATGGTAGTGCAACATATTAGAGTGAGATTTGAGCGAAACACTTTTCCCTTAAACACTTAAGTGTAAGAGTGAAATTCGTAAGAAGAATTCATTTTGATTTCATGTTTGCTTTTAAACAAAGATGTCTTATTTTGACTTCGTTTAATTGCATTGGTGAAAAGCAATTATGATATTTGTTGCAACTTAAGTCTTACTGACCCAAGTTAAGGGATTGTGTGCACTTGATCTTATGAAAGATGAATTGACTGAGTGTAGTGGTTTAACATATTTGCTCGAGGGCGAGCAAAGGTTTGATGTGGGGGAATTTGTTAAGTCATCAATTTGCACTTATTTTGTACTTAATGTGTTGAAATTAATGGAATTATCTTATAATTGTTTACAGATGATTTTCAACACCTTAGAGACAAAGTTGAATAAAAAAGATGCAAAAGAATGAAGAAAATCCTAATTTGACAGCAATTATATGACTAAGCCTAGGCATGCCTAAAGATGGAATAAATTTGCAGAACAACTTTCAAAAGTCAAAATCGAGATTCTCACAATCTTTAAAGGTTTTATTGCCATTTTCAAGGGGATTGACCACCTGAAATTGGGGGATACAGTATCGGACGAGAATCAAGGAAAGATAGGAGGGAAATCAGAAAAATAAGCATAAACAGAGAAGAGATCACTATTCACGAAAGCTAAGACTAGGTTTTAGGATAGATTTTCATTTCTGCATCTTTTCTTTTCCAATTTTTATGTTTTCCTGCACTTCTTCCTTTAGTATTTTCGTATTTTTCAGTAAAGGACCAAGGATGGAGACTTTATACTTTGTTCTTTCTTTCATTTTCGATTTTAGTATGAGTAGCTAAACTTTTCGTCTTGGTTGAGGGGATCCGTGTTATCATGCTAATATGTGTGAGATGCTTTGAATAAAGTTTTCGTTGTTAATAATATTGAATATCTTCTGATCTACTCTTTTTAATTGAATTCATTGGTTTCTAGGTGCGCAACTAGGGATTAATGAGTTTAACTGCTAGATTAACGAAATATGACGTTCAGTTTCGCTAACCGCAAGTAACAATTAGGATTGTCTTCTCTATGTTAGAGTTGGAAAATTCTAAGGAGATATTCGCTTGATTGATTGCATGTCGTACATGTATTTCGTTTGCTCATTGGTTCTTGGTTCATAAAGCTATTATTCAATTAAACCTACGATCGTATCTAGGTTGTTGTTTAATAAGAATGCTAGGATATATGTTTCTAGTCATTACTCTTAAGAGAAAATATTCCCAATGAATGTTTGTTAATGATTGTAATTTTATGTCAAGGATCCATTTTATCATGATAACATCGGTGACCCGAAAACCAAGATATTTTTTGTTAATTTTTCAGATCCAATTATTTCTGTTGATTTACGATTTTTATTATATTTTTCCTTAAATTTTGTGAATCGAAAACAAACCCCCCCTTTTTCGTTTCTTTCTTTTAGTTTTAAACTCGTTAATCTTTACTGTTAAAAATTCCTCGTAGGAACGATATCCTCTTACCACTACTACATTCATTTGTATTAACGTAAGTGATTTCTTTTGAATTTGGCTGCAGCCAACAGCAGCACCATTCCCAAATTTAGGTGATAACAATATCTTTGAATTAAAATCTGGGCTGATTCATTTGTTGCCTATTTTTAGGGGTTTATCGGGAGAAGACCCGTGCAAGCATTTGAAGAAATTCCATGTGGTTTGTATGGGGATGAAGTTGATGAATGTGACAGAAAAGCAGATTATGTTGGGAGGCTTTCCGTTCTTCCTTAAAGATGATGCACAAGATTGGTTGTACTATTCAGCCGAAGAAAACCTGCAAACGTGGGTTGAAATGAAGAGGCTTTTCTTCAAAAAGTATTTTCCAACATCGAAAGCAGCCAATATTTAGAAAGAGATTTGCAGAATACGTCAACACATAGGATAAACACTCTACTAGTATTGGGAAAGATTTAAGAAACTATTGCTAGCTGTCTACACCACTAAATAACCAAACAACTATTGATTCAATATTTGTATAAAGGGCTCTTGCTTTCGTATAGGAGTATGATAGATGTTGCAAGCGGTGGTGATTTAGTTGATAAAACACCGGCGACCGCAAGGGAATCGATCGCTAACATGACGTCCAACACTCAACAATTCGGGATACGTACTGGGCATGGATCAAAAGGCGTGAATGAAGATAGCGTAACCTCATTAGAGAAGAGATTGGATGACCTCACTTCTTTGGTGAGACAATTGGCGGTCACGAAGAAAGAAGAAGCAAAGTTATGTGGTATATGTTCAATGATAGGACATGCTACTGATTTATGTCCGATTTAGTAAGAGGAAAACACAGAACAGGTGAATACTGTGGGAGGATTTTCTGGGCCAAGTCAAAGGAAGTACAACCCATTTTCTAACACCTAAAATTCGGGTTGGTGTGATCACCCGAATTTGCTATATGGAAATCCTCAAAGACAACAAGCGACCACGAATTTTCAACAGTATAGGCAACCATACGTGCCGTGGCAAAATCAAAATATAACATCCAATTCTGAAGGTAAGTCCTCTTGGAAAGAAACAGTTCAATCTTTGGCCACTAATTCTTTGACATTTCAGCAAAATACTGAAGCAAGTATTAGAAACAATGAAAATCAAATGAGCCAAATGGAAACTGCCATTAATCGAGTGGAAGCGAGAACTTCTAGAAATTTTCCAACACAATTAGAGATCAATCTAAAACAGGGTGCGAAGGCTATTACATTGTGGAGTGGTAAGGAACTACAGGAGCCACTTCTGAATAATTCAAAAAGAGAAGTAGAGGAAGAAATTACACACATAACACCTTCACAATTTGATTTGATGCAAAAAGGGGTGAAAAATAAGGTGCTCCCGCCTCCTTTTCTGAGTCGATTTGCAAAAGCGAAGAAATAAGAACAAGAGAAGGAGATTTTGGAGACTTTTCGAAAAGTTCAGGTAAGTATTCCTCTCCTTGATGCAATTAAACAAATTCCACGATATACTAAATTCCTTAAGGAGCTTTGTACATCAAAGAGGAATTAAAATTCGATAAGAAAGTCCAATTGGGAGAAAAATGCTTCAGCAATTTTGCAAAAGAAAAAGCTTCCACCGAAATGTCAAGACCCAGGTATGTTTACTATTCCATGCCAAATTGGTGATTTGCGGATTGAAAGAGCTATGCTAAATTTAGTTGCGTTTATAAATGTTATGCCTTATGATGTGTATAAATCTTTAAATGTTGGACCTCTTAAAGAAACTAATGTAGTGATTCAATTAGCAGACCGCTCAAATGCTTATCCAAAGGGTGTGTTAGAAGACATATTGGTTCATGTGGGGAACATGCTTTTTCTAGTTGATTTTTACATTTTATAGATGGGAACTGATGACGCATCTTCCTCCACTCTGATTTTATTTAGAAGGCCGTTTTTAAAAAAGACTAGAACTAAAATAGATGTTCATGATGGATCTTTAACTATAGAATTTGGTGGTGACTTAATTAAGTTCAATATTTATAATACTATGAAAATTCTGGATGATGAACAGTCTATTGTTTCTATGGATTTTATTGATACATGGGTATAGGAAAATTGGATTTTGGAAGACCAAGTTAGGTTTGGAATAATCCTTGAAGGAGGAAACACGTCACAAGGAGGTGAAGAGTTGTTATTCTTTAATAGACAATTGAAAAACGCATCTCATTGGCAAGATAGGGAAGAATTGACGTTAGCTAGTGAACCACCAGCTGCACCACATGAGACGCCATCTTGCATGGAGACAATCGAACCCCTTCATCAGCTCATGTCCGTGGAAACATCAAAGAGGGCAGATAAATTGTTGCCATCGTTGACAAGCCCACCAACATTGGAATTAAAGAGCTTACCGAGTCATCTAAAATACATCTTTTTAGGTTAGAAAGACATATTGCCTCTTATTATTTCTAATCAACTTTCGAATATGCAGGAAAGCCAGCTAGTTAATGTTTTGAAGGAGAATAAAGAAGATTTCGATTGGATAGTAGCTAATTTGAAAGGTATTAACCCCACTCTCTGCATACACCAAATTTTGATGGAAGATGAAGCGAAGGAGATGAGGCAACCACAATGTCATCTAAACCCACCCATGACAGAAGTGGTGAAGAAAGAGATTATGAAGCTTTTTAACATAGGCATCATTTATCTGATTTCAGATAGTAAGTGGGTAAATCTAGTCTAAGTAGTACCGAAGAAAACTGGTGTGACTGTGATTGAAAATAGCAATGGTGAGTTAATACTGACTCATGTTCAAAATGTTTAGAGGGTATGTATAGATTATAGGAAGCTAAATTCAGTTACTAGAAAAGATCATTTTTCACTTCAATTCATTGATCAGATGCTTGAAAGACTTGCAGGTAAATCTCACTATTATTGTTTAGATGGCTACTCAGGATATCATCAGATTTTGGTGGCACCTAAGGATCAGGAGAAGACAACCTTCACATATCCATTTGGCACTTTTTCTTGTCGAAGAATGCCATTGGGATTGTGTAATGCACTCGCGACTTTTCAACGGTGTATGGTAAGTATTTTGTCCAATCTTGTAGAAAATTGCATGGAATTTTTTATGGATGATTTCACAATATATAGGGAGTCTTTTGAAATATGGACTGTCAACCTTGAAAAAGTGCTAAAACATTGTATTGAAACTAATTTGGTTTTAAATTATGAAAAGTGTCATTTTATGGTTGATCAAGGCATTATTTTGGGCCATACTATTTCGTCGAAAGGAATTGAATTTGATAGGGCTAAGATAGATGTTATTTGATCTTTATCTTACCTCGCAAATGTGTGGGAAGTTCGTTCTTTTCTTGGTCATGCAGGATTTTATCGGCGATTTATCCAGCATTTCTCCAAATTGCGCAACCTATGATTGCTCCAAAAAGACGTGAAGTTTGATTTCAACGAGCCATGCAAAAGAGCGTTTGATGAACTCAAGGAGCAACTCACTACAGCGCTGATTATTTGGCCACCACAATAGGACATGCCTTTCGAGTTGATGCGTGATGCTTCAGATTATGCAATTGGCGTCGTTTTGGGCCAAAAAGTCAAAAAGGTACCTCATGTCATTTATTATGCTTCTATGACACTTCATGATGCCCATAAAAATTATTCTACGACAGAGAAGGAGTTTTTAGCGATCGTCTTTAGATTGGAAAAGTTTTGGTACTTATTGGGGATGAAGGTAATCATCTATTCAAACCATGCAGCTCTAAAGTATTTGGTAAACAAGAAAGAAGCCAAGCCAAGATTAATTTGATGGATATTATTTCTCCAAGAATTTGATTTAGAAATTCGTAACAATAAAGGAGCTGAAAATTTAATGGCCAATGACCTCAGCAAGATCACACCAAGTACCGCATCTGATGTTCTTCACAACAAATTTCCGGATGAGAGTCTCTTTGCAATTCAACATGTAATTCCTTGGTATGCGGACATAGGGAACTTTTTCGTAACTAAGCCTTTACCTAGTGATTTATCTAGAGAAAAGAAAGATAAAATCAAATGAGAGGCTAGATATTATGTTTGGGACGAGCCTCACCTTTGAAAATTTTGTTTTGATCAGATTGTTCGGAGATGCGTCACAGATGATGAAATTCCATCTATTTTACATTTTTGTCATTCATCTGTGTGTGGAGGACATTTTGTTCCTAAAAGAACTACTCGAAAAATTTTAAAATGTTGACTGTTTTGGCCTAAGTTATTTTATGACTCTTATATGTTTTGCAAGTCTTGCGATCATTGTCAAAGAACAGGTAACTTGGGCTCGAGGAGTCAAATGCCACTTACGAACATTCTGGTATGTGAGATTTTTGATGTGTGGGGAATATATTTTATGGGTCCATTCCCTTCGTCTTTCGGTAAGAATTACATTTTGTTGGTAGTGGATTACATTTCGAAATGGGTTGAAACTAAGGTTATTATATCTAATGATGCTAAAACTGTTGTTGATTTTGTTAAATCAAATGTTTTTGTCAGGTTCGGAATGCCTCGAGCTATCATTAGCGATCGAGGAACCCATTTTTGTAACAAGATTTTTGAAGCTTTGATGAAAAGATGTGGTATCACACATCGAGTCTTTACCGCCTACCATCCGCAGACAAGTGGGCAAGCTGAGGTATCTAATAGAGAAATCAAGTCCATACTAGAAAAAGTGATGAATCCAAAATGAAAGGATTATAGTCTACAATTGGATAATGCTTTATAGGCATACCAAATTGCATACAAAACTCCTATCGGCATGTTGCCTTACAGGTTAGTTTTACTTAAGCCTTGTCATTTACTTGTGGAAATTGAGCATAAAGCTTATTGGGCTATGAAGCAGTTGAATATGGATCAATTGGAGGTTAGTAATAGTAGGAAGTTGCAACTGCAAGAATTAGAGGAGATTCGTAACGAGGCGTATGAAAATGCGAAAATTTATAAGGATAAAACTAAGGCTTTTCATGATAAAATGATTTTTAGGAAACATTTTTCTATTGGAAAAAAGGTTCTTCTTTATCATTCAAAGCTTAAGTTATTTCCAGGAAAATTATGATCTCGTTGGCTTGGACTGTTTATTGTGTGTAACGTTTTTTCTCATGATGCGTTAGAAATTCAAAGTTTAGATACCTTTAAGGTATTTAAAGTTAATAGACATCACCTGAAATCGTATTATGAAAACTTTTCAGTTGAGCGAGTGGAAGAAATCGAGTTGGTAACCCCAACCTATTTCTAACCAGGTAAGTAACAAAACATGTCTAGCTAATGACTTTAAAAAAGCACATTTGGGGAAACTCGTATTTTCAAGTGTGTTCATGTTATTTATTTTTAACAATTTTTATTTTCATTTTATTATGTTTATTTCCTTAGTCAGGAATTTAAATTCACATTTTAATTTCTGTCATTTTTATTTTTCATCTTTTCCTTGAAAAAAACGAAAATTTTTGGCTTACCGCCACTACCTTCTTTCCCTCTCTATTTTTACCCCTCTTTGTTTTGCCCCAAATTCCATCTCTTCTCCTCACTCTCTAGTTACCGCTACTCTCCACAATCTCCCCTTAGTCAATCAATTTCATCTTTTCACTAAGAATTCACGCAAATCTCATGTTTCTTTGCCTACTTACTCATCAGCTCTCACTTTTTTTTTTGTATTTGTGTTCTGATTTTGTGCAATTACAGGTGGTCTCCACGGAATTAGCACAATGCCCAGGGAGAAAAGTGACTCCCGAAGACTACCACACCCATATAATTTGCTGCTAACTTTTCTCCATCATAACCCACTTCCAACACCACCAACTCACGTTCTACCACAGCCCCAATGCCAACTTTCAACCCCCCACCACAAAGAACACGCCAAAGGACGAGGAGAGGTTAGGAGGTTGAAAACAAAAGCAAATGGAGCACTCAAGTTTGTGGCCACACCTCTTTCGTACTTCCCGAAGATACAACCCGATTCCAACAGCTAAGTGAACACAAAATTTATCCATGTAAGTCTATTCTTTCCGACACACTTGAAGCCTTGAATGTTTATGATTCTTTCCTATAATTGATGGGTTCCTTTGGATGGAGTGCTTTTGCTAGAATAAATTGCCCTGCCTTTGTTGAATTAACCGAAGAATTTTATAGCATCTACCAATTCAATTGTGATAAAGAGTTTGATGTGTATACGAAAGAGGCTGTTGAATTTCAATTGATGGGAAAGGAATTTGTATTTTTGATTGCTGAATTCAATGTTGCCATTGGTTTTGTTTCGGCTACTAAAATTGACACTGAGTTGTTTTGTAATGCTCAATGTGATTTTCATTAAGATTTCAATGCCTCAGAGTTATGGAGTCAATGGTCTGTCGATCCACATCCTTATAATGCTAGCATTTCTAAAAGTTCTTTTCTTCAAAATCCTATTTTTAAAATTATCCATAGGCTGTTGGCATTCAATTTTTCTGTTCGTAAAGATGCTGCAGGAACGTTGTCAAAAATAGAATTTTATTTCCTGTGTTGCATGGATAGACACATTCTGGTAAATTTGGGTTTTTGGTTTATGACATAATTTAAATCCGTTTTGCAAAAGAAATCTAAACCTTTGATTCTTGGGTCTTATATCACATAATTAGCGATTATTTTGGAAGTGTTAGATCTTGATAACACTGATATGAATATGGCTTGTCGTATAAAGCCGCTAGATTTAGATTGTTTGTGCAGGATGGGCATTATGGATCTTAGCCGTGGTCACTTTGCTTTCACCATTCCCGGCTCAACTACTTTTCCCACAACAAGAACTTCCACCGTACGAAGTCGGGCACCACCAGCTAAACCTAGTAACCTCCAACAAGACACTGATTTGGAATTTGGTCTTAGTAAGATCAAACGGACAATGCACCGTTTGGAGCACAATTTGATGGCCTACTGGGAGCATGAAGGATTTCAACCGCCACATCCGCCAACTCCTTGATTCGGCACTTCGCCAATAGAGAAGCTTTCTTTAACTTTTCCTTTATTTTTTTATGCTTCTTTAACATTGAGGATAATGTTGGGTTTGGTGTGGGGGGATTTTGTATGCAAATTTTTGGTTCTTGGGTGGTTTTATTTTTGCGTGTGGTTGTTTATGTTAATCCATGAAGCTTTGCCATAGTAGTTTGGATGAGATTAGGTACATGCATGACATTAATTTAGGCTAAGTGAGTTTTAAGAGGAAGTATGTTGATTGATTGAAATAACTGATCTTATAGGCTTGGTCAAAATTGCGACATTTGAGTGAAGAGATAAATTGTGGAATTAAGGTGAATTCTTGAATTAAACCTGTAAGATATGTTTGAGCCTAAATGACATCATTTTTATGTCATGCTATTTCTTTGAATGGTGTGATGCTCCTCTATTCATGTTGCCTTCAGAACTTGCATGGAACCAGTTTAAATTTGTTTGATCACATGGGATATAAAAATGATTAAGGCCTTCCTTGTTTTTACACGCTTAGCTTAAAATTGACCCACCTATTTATTTTCCCTTTGAAAACATTTTTGAGCCTTTTTCCTTGTTTTTCAATCAATCACCTTATTTTTAAAACCCAAAAACCCCATTATCCTTACCTTATCATAAGTTGAATGAAACATTGAGTAATTTGGGACTTTTGTGCTATATTATATTCTGAGATATTTTTGTAGGTACTTCTACTCATGTGTTGTTATTTTCTCTTGTTTTTATTGTTTCCCTTTTTTTTAGTGTATTCAAGAAAAAGGAAAAGAAAAGGGAAAAAGAAAAAAAGAAGAACAAAAAAAGAATACAGTATAGTGGTACTAGTTAGTAATGAGTAGTTGTATCCCTTTCCATTCATGTTTCTCTTAGAATTTTAGTTTGCATGCCCCTTTTACTTGATGCTTTGTGAATGCTTGTGATTAACCCTTTGTCATGTTTTTACCTAACCTGTGAACCTAGCCCCATTATAACCCTGAATAAATTCCTTATGATCTATTAGCTCATGTGATCT
>JAOQMP010000005.1:21701276-21715908 GCA_027563575.1 Erythroxylum pedicellare
GGCGTCCCGGTGCGTACCCTAGGGTAATGGGGTGTTACACCCCTGCTATGTTTGATTATATGCAGGAGGTGGAACTTATTGATCTAAAAGCTGAAGATCATAAGTTTACTTGGACAAATAAACAAAGTTCTAATTAGCACATCAGGAAAAAACTGGATAGAGTTTTGGTAAATGCGGAATGGCTACATTCTTTCTTAAGAACCTCAACAAAATTTCTAGACCTTGGTATCTCATATCACACTCCTATAAAGATAGTAAACTTGTTCACCTCCTCCAGAATCCATCATCCTTTCAGATTTAACAATTTTCTGGTTAACATGGAGGGTTTTCAAGAAGCAATATAGAAGAGATTGTAGCATGGATGTTATGGAACTAAGCAATACATTTGTATCCAAAAGCTCAAGGCTATAAAACAGAAGCTGAAGATTCTTAATGGTAAGAGGGGGTTGAATCTTACAAAGGAGATTAAAATATCTAGGGATAAACTCTATTCTATTCAAAAAGCATTAGCAGAAAACCCCTTGGATGGAGCTCTAGCTACAGCAGAGAAAGAAGCTCTTAAAAACTATTTGGAAGTAGTGGAATGAATTGGCTAAAAGAGAGAGATAGATGTACAAAGTTTTTCTTCAATTATATGTTAGCTCGAAAGAATACTAATGGAATTACCTCCATTAAAACAGAAGATGGAGTGGAGGCTTTTGGACAAGATGACTTAGCTAGGGAAGCTATGAATTTCTACAGTAATCTACTTAGATCAGATTCTCTCCCATTTGAGTTGGATTATGAACTTAATCAGCTTGTAACCACTAAGATTCTTGATCGTGAAGTTAATGAGTTAATAAGACTTGTTATAGATTAGGAAATAGATAAGGTTGTCTTCAGCATGAATAGATCTAAAGGTCTAGGACCGAATGGATTCAATGGTTTTTTCTATCAGGAAACTTGGAATAGTTTGGGTGGTTAGTCAAGGAGGCAGTGCAGGAATTCTTCCTAAAAGGGGTTTTACTAAAAGAAATAAACAAAACCTTCCTATGCCTGGTCCCTAAAAATTCCATCCCGGAGGAAGCAGGTAGAATTAATTCCCGTTTATGTACTTCTAGCCAAGTGGGGAGGAAAGAAGCGGCTATATTCAGCTATAAAGTTTATTTTGTATACTGTCGGAAGCTCCTTACTTGGAATGACTATAGACTTATATCGTGTATAAATTTCCTCTACAAGATCATTGCTAAGATTTTGGCAAATAAGCTGAAGGAGGTTCTAAAATTTCTCATCAGTGAGAATCAGGGGGCTTTTATGACAAACAGAGATATAAGTGACAATATTCTAATTGTTCAGGAGCTCTTAAAAGGGTATAACTGCAAGAGAAGTCCCTAAAATTGCACTATTAAAGTTGATCTACAGAAAGCTCTTGATAGTGTGAAATGGGAATTTATGCTAAAAACATTGGAGATAATGAATTTTTCCTTTAACTTTCATCAAGTGGATCCAACAATGCATATCTACTGCTTCCTATGGGATATTGATTAATGGTTGCCCCACGGGAATGTTCAAAGGAAAAAAAAGGTCTTAGGCAAGGGAATCCCCTTTCCCTTTACCTATTCCTAATCTATATGGAAGTCCTCAGTCAACTGCTCGAGCACAACACTTCAACTAATCCTAAATTCAGATATCACTCTAAATGTAAGGAAATTTCTCTAACTAGTTTATGTTTTGCAGATGATCTTATTCTCCGAAGCAAATGTTCAACCAGTCTCCTTTTTTATGAAAACACTCAATCAATTTAAGGAGATGTCGGGATTATGTGTCAATTTTCACAAGAGCTTTATCATACTCTCCAAGAGTGCTTCTCACCTCTCAAATGTTTTAGCTCAAGCTACGGGTATGGAAACTAAAGCTCCTCCTCTACATTACTTGGTGATACATATCTCATCTAGGAGGCTTAGATTATGTAAATGTCTTCCTTTGATAGAAAAGAGCCAAAAAAAATTGGGATCATGGACCAATAAAGCACTTTCCTATGGAGGGAAACTTCAGTTACTGAAATCAGTTATCATGTCTATGAACAGTTATTGGTGTTCATACCTTTTCCTTTCAAAAAGGTTGATTAAAACAGTAGAAAATTGATGAATTAGTCTCTATGGGGGGGAAAAAGAATAGAGAGAAAGGAATAGTCAAAGTAAGTTAGAAGACAATCTATCAACCAAAAGATGAAGGTGAGTTAAGACTAAAGTCAATCACTACTAAAAACAGATTTCTTATGTCAAAGAGGATTTCGAGAATCTTTAGTGATAAAGAATCAATGTGGACCAAATGGATTCATTCTTATATATTAAAAGGAAGTAGTTTTGGGCTCTAAAAACTAAGGTCAGTTACACCTAGCTTATTAACCAAATTCTTATAATGAGGGAGGAGATTTACTAGCACATTTCTTGCCAGATAGGGGCAGGAGACAGATTTTCCTTATGGTATGATAACTGGTCAGGAAATGGTCCTTTAATACTAAACCAGATGGCAAATTCCCTTTTAAATCGATTCCTTAAAGATACTAAGCTCCAAGAAATAAAAAATGGACTCTATCCTCATATGAGACTACACTTCTACGCATTCCTCAATTCAGAAGTCAATGGGGGAGAGAAAATTATTTATGGAAGGGAATCCCTATTTCTAATATTACTGCAAAGGAAGTCAGAAAGATGAGAGGAAGGCCAAAAAATAGAGTAAGGTGAGATGCTTTGATATGGAATAAGGCCCTTAGACCTAATGTAAGTTTTCTGTTATGGCTGGCAATGTGGGATAGACTAAGTATTATAGATAGATTGAACTTCCTAACGTCCTCGAAACTACATATCCTATGCAATCTAGTGGATGAATCCAAATAACACCTCTTCTTTAAATGTGGCTTCTCCAAAGAAATATGGGCAAAATTTCTACTCTATGTGCCCCTAATTTTAACTATGGCAGACCCACAAATATCATACAAGAGCTTCCTAAATTGAACATTTCAAAATATAATTAGGCTATAATATTACTCTCGGTGACTACATGTTTCCAAGTGATCTGGAAAAAGAGCAATAGCAGAAAGTTCAAAGACTAGTTTACTTCAATAACCTCTCTCATAGATCTCACTACTGCCAACATAAGGGAGCAACTAATTATCAATCAGTTAAACTTATACTGTAGTTGGAGAATGGCTTATGTATGGAGAATATAGCAATAGCTATTTCAGTTCCAAAGAAGTAGCTACTCAATCCACTATGTAGAAACTAAGCACAACCACAGTTCACAAATGAACCCAGGATTTACAAGCAGATAATTTTGCTCAGTCTGAAATTATTTCCCCTTTTCAGGGTTGAACACAGCATGAAGAAAATTGCTTTCTATTCACCATCAATGGATTATTGTTCATACAGTGTTTAAACAAGTGGAGTTCTTCTCAAGGAAAAAGAAAGGAAGAGCAAGAACGTGATAAATCGTATACCTGATTAGGGATGTGTCATCCTCCTTTTTTAGGTAGATGCTGAAGTCCCTATAAACTTATAAGGAAACAATTCAAGACAAGTGATTTCTAATTAGCTATACCATTTTCGACAAAAGAGATCATTAGAAGGAGTAGAGTAGTTCATGAAACAGGAATCAAAACTGACATGAGTCGTGATCTCCCTCATTGGACTGTCACGAAAGAGCTAAGCCCTTAAAGAGTTCTCTCCCACCTGCAGAAATGAAGCAAATTCTTAGGAGATTCATAAAAAACCCTAATTTCTAAAAGATGACTGAGAGGGAGATGATTACTTGAGAAGAATAGCCGGTTGAGTGTAAAAAGGAGAGGGGGCTGTTCCTCGACGCCACAACAAACATCACCTCCAGATCATTCAGATCATCATCAATCGCCAGATTTAATCAAGTAAAAGCTCAAAGACTCGATAAAGACGTGGTTTGTTTTACCCTAATTGACTTACGTATTGGTAAAACGTCGTCGTTTATTGCAGTCCTCTTGTGTTGTGTATTAAGTGTTCTTCCACACGTGAGAAAGACTCTTCCAAATGTAAACTTATCTGTTTTTAATGAAATTTTTTAATTTTTCAAAAAAAAATATACAACAACAAATGCAGTTTCTTTTACATCATCATCTTGTGGTACAAATGTAAATGATCATCAACATATCATCCTTTTGACTTGGACATACTGGCCATGAATCCTTACATCGTGAATCCTATTATAACTGAAAAACAACTAATATATACCCAAATATGGTTGTATATGCGCCTGAAAAGGAACTTCCAATTCTTAACTGTCATAAATTCCACAGCTCCATCTGTTCCCAAGTAATACACAGAAAAAGCAGAGACTCCCTTCCCTCAAGGATCCAGTTCCAGCAATCAAGAAGCAACACCATGGTTTTCTTTACCTTTCGTCTTCTGTTGAGTGTAGCTCAGTGGTTTTGAAAGCTGCAGCGACCATGAGAATCATCCTAATAAATGCAATACAAGTGATTTGAGACATTTTCCAAGAAAGATGGTTCACCACATGTAGGAAAAACAAAGATTGCATCCAACTCTTCACTTGTCAATCTCACTTAGTATGTTTCTTTGGTGAACTCCTGATTGGCAAGTATTTTGAAATACTATATGGGCAACCAAAAAAGCGGAAAAGATTTTTGCAATCTTTTACCGCAATGTCGTCACCTCCCTGTGAGCTTAAATGGCTCAAGTAAGTTTTCCCCTCGTATATGTAGTATAGTTGCTGCCACAGAAGCACACTTAATCCAATGTCCACAGAAACATTAGAAATGAAGAGATACACAAGAACAATCCCTCTTGTCGAAAGCAGAAATCCCGAATTTAGAAATGCAAGACTAATCTCTTTCAATTCTCTCCAGGCAATATAACCGTTTGTCCCTCTTATTTGGCCAAGTGATTTGGTATAAGTTAGTGGTGGCCATATATGTGATGCTGTGTGTGCTGACATAATTACAACATATGTTGTGCTGATGACAGCAGAAATAAGAAAGGCAATGAAGTGCCAATGGTTTGCAGCACCAACACAATTCCCAATCTGCATAGAGTTAAACAATAGGCAAAGATTCATGTTACAAGGTGCTAGCATGAGCTCGGACTTCCACCTACAGAATAACCAATTCAAAAACCTTCACTTCTAACTGCACAATGTTCATGAAAACAGTGATGGGGAGCTAGGACGGACAGACAGATGCCAACAATTTGACAAAGCATGTGTATAATTGTAAACCTATGAATGTTTCCAACTTTTTAATTGTGTTGGAATTTAGAATTTATGGAATTTAATAAACAAGGAATTAGACGAAGAAACCAGTATAGCAATCACTTATAGGATTTCTAACAAGAAAACTATTAGTATCACCACTAGTAGGTTATTATAAATCACTTTAAGACTTAAGATTCCTAATTCTAAAATCAAAACTGCCACTAATGCTCTTAGATAAATAAACTCTAACACCTAAATTTCAAATATCAATAACAAACAAAAACGGTAGATTTTTTATTGAGATGTTGAAATTCATATATACTGAATATATCTTGGAGTTGTAATCTTAATAGAATATCGAACTAAAATTTTCCAAATAGAAATTAATATTACACTAACAAGGAGTCATTATGTCCAAATAAAGTAAAATCCTCAAGAAACCAAAACAACAATAAGAAATAACTTTTTAAAAAAATAGTGCAAAGAAAAACTTTAAGAATAAGACAACCACCTGCCATCACTGTTCTTGTCATCATTCACATGAACACTGCCCAGTGGCAGTCCAAATCCTATTCTATAGCAATAATCAATTTATTGTTAATTAACACTTGCTTTTTCACATGATTGAAAACAATTTTTTGATTATCCCAACCACACAGAACATTCTTTCTTAATAGAAGTATGAACAAAACATAAACTTAAAGTAGATTGGAAAGATGCCCACCATAAATGTTAAATAGGTTGCACCTGAACGTTTAAGTTGTAACCCATAGTAGTAGAAGTCGAGTTGATGGGTAGATTAACAAAAAATCTCTTACTAAGTATGAGCTTAAGAAAATAGTTTCAAGACCGCATTTAGTAAATTTGTTATAATCATAATGATTTTCAAACTAACCCTCTTATTTTTCTTTTGAACTGCAATTATCTTTTATTTGTTATCATCATACTGATTTTCAAACTAATCCTCTTATTTTTCTTTTGAACTGCAATTATCTTTTATTTTTAAAGTGTTAAAATTATAAAGGATTGCCATTAAATTTTTCGTTTTCAATTTAATCAAGAGATGTTAATAACTTTACTATTAAGTAAAATATGAAAATTTTAGCTTAATCAGCCTGGTCTGCTTTAAATACATCGTATCTAGAGTTCACAGTCTTCATTTCTGCAGCAATTAGGTATACGTTCATAGAAATATATAGTTCAGTTTTGATGCTCAACTCAGATGTCAACTTGACCCAACCTATAGTTAAAACTATAAACTTACTGCCACTGGGCATTGTCTTCTAGGCGATCCAAGATGTTACATCTATTTTGTTACATTGGAAAGAATGAATATAAGCAAACAGACACCATCAGATGCACCTACCAGGATTGAATCTAGTATATCAGGAGGTAATCCTACTTCCCTGCCTAGTCTACCTTTGTATATAATGTCACATGAAAAGGTGGCACCAAAAATACAACCATAACATGATTCCTGTTTAGTTGTATCAAAGGAGGTCGATGTAGAAGCATATTCCAATCATAAAGTTTTCTTATTTATATTAGCTCTCCTTTTCAAGGAGTATGCTTGATTTCCCTATCATCATTAAGGATTCTTCTAGGACTTGTTTTTCCTATTTTGGGGAGTTTCTACTAAGAAAACTGCAAATGGGGTGCTGGAGAAATACGGTGGCATTGTATTTAGATTTTTACTATAAGTGGTTTTAGTGATAAATCCTAATTGTTCCAGCTCCAATCACCCTAATCCTACCACTACTTCGATAAAATTTGTTGCTCTAAACCTTTTCCGTACATCAGTTGGTCTACCCGTCAAGCTATCTTCAATACCTAGGATTACAGTTCTGCAGCTTCACTCACTCCTGTGTTAATTCCTTTGACTTTATCACACATCACAAAGATTGTGAAGAATGTATAGCAAAACATTTTCTTAGTACGAATTTTCCCAAAGTCTAAGAATCTGAGAATCTAACTGCAGCCTGGTCATTAATGTCTAGAAAATTTTAAATTCTTCTACGTAAAAACAGTAGTCAGAGTCCCAAAGACATTACTAACCAAAATGTTGTTGAAGAAAAGTTTGAAAGCCACCTACAATAAACTAAACATTCTTTATCAGGTTTATCATTAATAAACTGAATGAAATGCAAAAACAAGAACATTTGTGACCTATACATTTAATCGTGGACATTCTAATTTCCAAACAACTATCTTCTGCAGACTCTTTTCTGGAAATCATAAAGGTTAGTCTAGTTGGCACTGAGACAAGATCTTTTAAATCAACCAAGGCTCAATTCCTATGCGGACACTTTAGGAGTAAATGGGACCATGTCCCTAAGTTCACCTCAAGATGGGACTTAGTCTCACCAAAGTTCAGCGTTATCCCTAAGTTTCAAAAGGAAAAAAGAAAAGGATGATAGAATATTAAACCTCTTATCAATTCCTTCAATGCATGGAAACTAAAACCTCTATCCAACCACTTAGATACATAAACTGCAAGCCCCTTGTATTCGAAGAAGATAAAAATTCCAAATTGCTGAATATGCAAGAAGTAGGAAGTTTAATAGCAAAAAAGCAAAATATCTAACTCAATGAAAAAGATCTTCCATGCACATTCTATACAGAAGAAGGTTAATTCTAAATTTTCATGGGAAGAATGCTTACAAAAGGACAATGATGGTCCATGTCCAGTATACACTTTCCACACGTACGACAATGATGAGTTCTAGGAGACTTTGGCCTTGAACAATAGTGACAGAATGTGTAGTTGTCAAGATGACCCTGGCCCACAATTGGGTAGCTACCCCATTCTATGATTGGTGGTGTTCCAGCACAGCTGAAGGCGGAAAGACTGAACATTGAAATGGTAGCTATCGACAAGAGAACTGTTATGACTGAATGGAGAATACCCCACAAATAGCTGGTAGAGAAGACAATAGGATACACTGCCCACACACCACCACCTGTATTTCAAAAAATCAGAAAAAGTTGAGTTGATAATGAGAACGGAAAATGGAATATGCACAGGCAAAGATACTCCTTGGTGTTAAATTTCTAGAGATGGAAGATGCATGACGTTACCATTCTGGATTGTGATAAAATTTTGAATTTAATAAACAAATGATATAAAATTACACCATGAGATTAATCAGAAAACCTTAATAATGAAGTTACCTGTGTCTGTTCATGATGATAAATGCCACAAACAATATGGAAAAGAGAGAAAAAGGAACATTCACAAGACAAATTTACTCCACCTTCTAATTCTCATCAAGTTACAGTCACTATTATTCTTTTTTTATGAGTAGTCAAACGTATGAGCATGAAGAGAAAATAGCCAAGAAAGTCTCATGAATGTATTCCTAACCATCAAGAATGAAAACAGTGAAGGACATCTCACCAATCAGAATATGTAGAATTAAGAGAGTGAATAAATAAAATCACCCCATCACAGATCCAATTCCATCAAACTCAAGATATTCTTATAGCCTTCCAAATTTCTTAGAAAATAAACAAATATCTTCCAAACCATTCTTTACACATGTAATGCAAGCAATATTTGGGCCCACTTCTATGAGATAAACATGAAAGATTATGTTTTCAATTCCCCCCAAAATTAAGTGACAGGGGAACTTTTCTTCAAAGATGGAGATAATGAGCCCTAGGTTATCAATGTACCATAAGTTTCAACTGCAAGTCTCTATAGAGCACCTAACCTAATGGAGTCTAATATGCATCATAAAAGAATATATATTTCCACTTTTAGTTATTAAGAAGGAAATAAGTATACGATTACAATATTACCCCACCCTTTGGAAGTAATCATAATCAACTTACATGTGTGTGACAATAACTAGAAAAGTTCAGGTGCTATTTTCATTACTAGTAAATTTTCGCTTTTCAAGGGTTTCATTAAAATAGATATTCCTAGTTAATTTCTTTAATACTCTAATTTCCTTTTCCTTTTTGGTGGCAAACCAGAATAGGTTTATTTTGAGAGTTTGATCACTTGCCTGATTAGGATTAAGAGAGCCAGCCTACATATCTATACATATTCAATTTATTGGTAAAAGTTAAAGAGTTTTGTTTTCTTAATTCTAAAATTTCGGAGAATTATGATGCTTTCTAAGTGAAAATCTTTCACACAGGAGTGATTCCTGAACCCTAAAAGTGAATTTTAGAAACAAATCATGTTATACTAATAGTTTATTTGTTCCAAAGAAATTGGTGTGATGGAGAACAAGAGATCTAAACAGTATTCAATCGAAATTCATAACTGCAATTTAGGGTATTGGAATTCAAGAATAAGTAATTTAAAAAAAGATAATAGAAGGAGACTCTTAGAGTTGATAACAAAAACCAACAATCATTCTTAGTCTTTGACAAAAATAGAACTAATAGTATCCAGCAAGTAACATGGTCCCTGAAATCTCTTCTCAATTAGGAATCAGTCTTAAACTGAGTGTACCATAAAAAATCAAAGCTAAAATTCAAAAACTGAAGAAAATTAAACTCTCTTCTTTGCATTCATAAACTAAACAAACAAATATATAGACTTGGCCACTAAATCCTCATAATGGAAGGAATAAAGCATTGTTTTTTACCAAGATTAAAAACCTCAAATTCTATTTCTGAGAAGGAAAAAGAAATTTCACTAGTAAAATTTGCAACTGGAAAAACCAACTTTAATGGGACTCCTTAAAAAAATAACTACAAAAAACATGGCACCCAATCTAGTTCCTGTGCTCCATCACTCTCCCTAGCTTGATGACAATAACCTGAACGGTTAATCATTATCATATAGGTTTTTCTCTTTTGGGATTTATGGTACCATCCTTATCATCTTAAGAAGTTACCTCCTCTAAGTATGTCTCCATTAATCTACACAGCTCAAAATCTAAACCTCCTCTAAGTATATCTCCATTAATCTACACGGTCAAAATCTATCTCCCCTTCTTTCTTTGCCATGTGTAAAACTTTGCTATGTACCAACATGTTTTATCAATCGAAATACTCTTCCATTTGTGTTGTAATATCTAATAATAATTGTGGATCTAGTTTGCCCACAAAATCAAGAACTTCAATGCAGATTTCTTGCAACTATCACCAGCAGTACTAGGTTTATGAATTAAAAAGAAAAGGATCGGCTTATGAATTTGATGTAGGATAAATAGAAGAATTATTAACTAGTAGCTAAAATTCACAAAATTAGAAATATAGCTAATATTAGGCTAGTATTTTAGGGTTTAATATGCTGGAAGCTAGGATTTTGGTTGCTGGAATTTTGTAGTGAACACAAAAGGAAACTAAGAATCACTCTTAGGGTCTAAGAATCACTCTTAAAAATAAGCGTTACATATTCTAGTTGACAACTCAAATTTGTAGAAAATTTTCAAATTGTTTTTTCTTGAAGGGCTAAATGCACACATATTTATAGAAAAATTTTTAGAACCCTTATTCTAGTAAGAAAGGGTTCCTAACAAATTTAAATCTTATTCTAATAAAAATTCTATAAATCCTGAACAACTAAGATAGCATATCTAAAATAGAATAACATATTTAACTTACTACTACTTCCTATCTAAGAAGGAATCCTAACACAGTCTAAATTTTAGCCCTTATTTTTAATGTCAACTCAATTTCCAATCCTCATCCACCAGCTTACAGCTTGTGGTTGACTAATTTTTTCTCTTTTATTTCTTCTTTATACTTTGAGCTCTTTTGCATCAATTATATCCCGCTTGTCTAAATTCGTCCTCGACATAGAATGTGAAAAATAATGATCATATAAGCCTGAATTCAACTTTTGAAATTTTGATTCTATAATCCAAGTAAAATCAGAAAATGGTCTTCTTTCTACTTGACAAGAAATTGTTAATATGTCGCGTCTTTTGTGGCGACAATGTGTTCATCAAAAACATCCTCTATTTCCTCTTTAAGATGAGGAATGGTTGGAATTATTACAAGTGCAATAGGGGATTGCTTATCTTGTCCATGATAAATAGTTAAGTCCGCAACATTAAAGATAGGACTTATTACCATGTCACTTAATAATTCCAAAACATAAGCATTAACACTTATCTTCTTGATGATCTTATCAGGTTCAACATTTCGTGAATGTAGTTTCTTATATTTCTCTTTTTGAAAACGCTCTGGATGAATCCTAACTATCACCATATCCCCTTCACAGAATTCCACCAATCAACGATGTTTATCAATATGTTTTTTATAAGACAAGTTGTCGGTTATTATCTTTCATTGTATCTCATCAAAGATGCCCCTCATGTATTATGCAAAACCTTCAGCTACAATACTAACTTGTGTTTTTCGTGGTAAAGAAACCAGATCAATAGGCTTCCTTGGTCAAACTCTTAAGACTATCTCAAAAAGGCTCTTACCAGTAAACCTATTTATATTCACCACCTCTGTTTGTACGCAGCTTTTTTCATAAGGAGAAATAGGTCCCAATTTTTCATATTGTCTCCAACCAAATATCTTAACATATCAATAGGCTTCCTTTGTTGAACTCTTAAGGCTAGCTCAAAAGGGCTCTCACCAGTAAACCTATTTATACTCACCACCTCTATTGTATGTAGCTATTGTCATGAGGAGAAATAGGTCCCAATTTTTCACATTGTCTTCAACCAAGTATCTTAACACCCCAAGCTTCTATCAACTACCTCTGTTTGTCCATCAATTCGAGGATGGAAAGAACTTGAAAATTGAAACTTAGTGTTCAATATTTTCCGTAGAGTTCTCCAAAAATAACTAATAAACTTTACATCACAATCAGAGACGAAGGTTAAAGGTAATCGATGGAGATGTAAATGAATTTTAGCAACATGGACAGTATCATAAGTCCTGGAACATGGAATGAAATGACCCATCTTGGAAAACCTATCTACCACCACAAAAATAGAATCATAACCTCTTATGATTTTAGGAATTCCTAAGTCAAATGTCCTATCATGATTCACGACACACGAGCAGTGATGTGTATAATCCAAAATTTTGTTTCCTTCCTTTAGCTAATTGACATGTTTGACATTACCGTATATCCTTAGACACGTCCCGCTTTAAAGAGTGCCAATAAAAGCGATCTTCAACAATTGTGATGGTTTTATCTCTTCCAAAATGCCCTACTACTCCTCATGCATGTAATTCCCAAATCACATACTACCTTATAGAAGTATTAGGTAGGCAAAGTCAACTTCCTTTGAAAAGATAGTCATCGTAGATCACAAAAGGAAAGTGTTAAGTCTCTTTGTCTAGCTGCAGTTTTTAATAGATTATTTCAAAATCTCGATCTAAAACATTCGCTTTTCCTTGCTAACAGTTGCTAATTCTCTCTATTAAGAGGCTTGTTCTTGGCATTTATGGTTGTCTTGTTATTTTCTCTTTGTTTTTCTACTTATCTACCTTTGTAGGCTTCAAAACTATCTTCTTTCCATGAAACATAAACTGATAGGTGTTAGCTTTTTCAAAGTACTGTACATCTTGATCATTAAGCCACAGTCACCCAAGTAAAATGTGAGATACTTTCATAAGGATGATACCACACCAAATAGAGTTCTCATATATTCCTAATTTGAAAGACACCAAGCACCTTCGAGAAATTGGTATAGGACTATTATCTATCCAAAAAACTTTGTAGGGAATTGAAAATTTCTCCATGAGTGAATTCAATTGCTTCACCATATTATCCGATACCACATTCATACTACTTCCTCCATCAATGATAAGTTTGCACACTTTATCTTCGCATCTAACTTGTGTAAAGAAAATAGTAGTACTAAGCCATTCCTTTTGTTCTTCCGCTTTAGGGGTTGTAAGTATATGTCTCATAACAATAAGATTTGCAGGACTAGCTAGTTCATCCCTAAAGTCTCCTTCCAACTCCTTTCTGGCTTCGTGCTCAAACACATACTCATCAGATTCTTCCTCTTCTTCTTCTTCCATAATATGCAACCTTTATTAGGACATTCATAAGCAAAGTGGCCTCTTTCATTGCATCAGAAGCACTTCTTGTCACTACTGCCTCCTTTTGTCCTAGTCTCAACTATGGCTTTGTCTTTAAGTTCAACTCCTTGAGAAGTTTTGTAGTTGTTTTGTAGTGCAAATTTTGAAGCATCGGATGTTGGTCTAAAGCTTTGCACCATCGTAGTTATCTCTTGTACCGAACTCCCCAACTTGACTTCGAAATTTTTTAGTTACTTATTGTCCTAAGTATTGTTCTGCTCTTAAAGCCAAGTGATATGCACCTTCAAGACTGTAAATCCTTTGCTTTATCAGCTCCTTTGCAAATTTCTGTCCTTAAGACATTTTTTAGTGAGATATAAGTCCTCATTCCAACTCCATCCCTTCACATTGGATAGAAAGTTCATTAAATATTTTCATGTACTCAATTACAAACATAATCCTTTGTCTATGGGTTGTGAGTTGATCTTGGAGATCTTCCTAATAATGAAATGGTTAGTATTTTTCCCATAACTTCAGTTTCATCTCTTCCTAGTCAACAATTGGCAGCTAGCCTGTTTTTCGATGTCTATCCTCTACTGATCTCCACTAGATTTTAGCATGTCCAACTAGCTTCATCTTTACGAATCAAACTTTTTGATCTTTTGACATGTGGTACCAATCAAAGAAATCTTCCATTGATGTTGTCCAGTCTAAGAACAGGTGTGGATCCATCTTTCCTGCAAAATCAGGGGCTTCAACACAAACTTTCTTAATAATGTCATTGAGTTTGTTGTGTATTTCAACTCTATTGTGACCTCTAAAAATTCGTATGCTCTCTCCAGGTCCTGCTGGTTGGTTTCTTTGTCTTGGATCTCTCACTACGTATTGATTTCCTAACCTCATTCGCTATTGATTAGTGTCAGCCTCTTAATCTTGGATTTCACTTTCTCCACCCTCATCATCAAGTGTAGTTTGTTATTTGATATTGTTTTTTGGACTAATTCTTGGAGCATCTTGTGATCGAGCGTTATTAAGGTCCAATCTTTCTATCACTCTTAGAAGTCTTTCATCTCACTCCTGATCACCAAATATTCCTCTATATGCCCTTCCATTATGAGTCACCATCGTGAACTAAAGCTCTAATACCAAATTAATGTAGGACAAATAGAAGAATTATTAACTAGTAGCTAAAACTCACAAAATTAGAAATAAGCTTGATACTATGCTAGTATTTTAGGATATGTTGAAAGATAAGATTTTAGTTGCTGGAATTTTGTGGTGAACACAAAGAATGGAAGGTAGGAAACTAGGAATTACTACTAGGTTCTAAGAATCACTCTTAGAAGAAAGCATTACACCTTCTAGTTGAAAACTCAAGTTTGTAGAAAAATTTTATACAGCCTTTTTTTTTTTTTTTGGAAGGCCTGAATACACACATATTTATAGTGAAATTTTT
>JAOQMP010000005.1:21727991-21743286 GCA_027563575.1 Erythroxylum pedicellare
TATATATATATATATATATAATAGCGGAGTCCATCTATATATTAAAAATATATAAAATTTTAAAAATAAATTATGTGTTATTAAATATAAAAAGTGTTAATTCATTTTTTAAATATATTATAAGGTTAATTGTGTCACTAATCAACATAGTAGTAGTAGAGTCCATCGATAATTTTTTAAAAATAAAAAATGCATTAAAGGTTTATTTTAAATATTTTGAAAATGTAAATGCTATTAAACTAATGGACGTACCCAAACAAGTGTAGTTCGTTTGTCTGCATCTTACGTCGCCGTTTTATCATAGCTATAGTCACCTAAAGTTGTACCGTTCTTGTATACCTTCTCTATTTTTTAATGTATTTAATTTTAATTAAAAAAACCATTTCGATGTTGAAATTGGACGTTCGGCCTATGATATAAGGTTTTTGTGGGAAAAGGGCCCAAATGAACAGAAAAAGAAAATTAAAAAAATACAAAATTACTATTGTCGTTTGGGGTTTAGGGTTTTTCTGTCAGGCTCTCCCTCCAACCCACCTCTCTGTTTTTGACAACCCTCTTCTTTTTTCTCCTCTTATCTCACAGAGCGGCTGCTTGTTTGTGTTCGTAGGTAAAACTTTTCTTCTTCGTTCTCCTTATTCTTTGTGTAGTTCCTTTGCACTATTCTTTATTCTCTCTGTCAAATGTTTTATTTCTTAAAGAACTCATTTTCAAAGGAGATGACATGGAAATTATTTGATGACTAATTTGACTTTAGGTTACTGCCAAGATAGGCTTTTTGAAGAAGAAGCGATATTGCGATAATTACTTTTTGTCTATGAAACAATGTTATGATCATTATTTTTCTCGTTATCTTAATGAAACGATACTCCCTTGCATAAATGTTTGGATAGTTGAATACAAACATTGACATTAAACCGTTGTATTGAAGCATTTTGCGAAGATGAATTTCAACAATGTCAAGGTTCCCAAGGTGCCTGGGGGTGGTGCAGCTTCTGCCCTGATTAAGGCTGGAGTTTTTGGTGCACTTGGTTTGTATGCAGTTTCTAATAGTCTCTATAATGTAGAGGGAGGGCATCGAGCCATAATGTTCAACCGGTTTGTTGGTGTTAAAGACAAGGTCACTGTTTAAGCTTATTTTCTATTTATGAATTTTAGCTTTATTAGTTCCACGTCTGATTAACCCAGACCAACCCTCGTGAATTTTGCTCTAGTATAATTACTCTGTAAGT
The DNA here is from genome assembly GCA_027563575.1 of Erythroxylum pedicellare. Taxonomy (NCBI): domain Eukaryota; kingdom Viridiplantae; phylum Streptophyta; class Magnoliopsida; order Malpighiales; family Erythroxylaceae; genus Erythroxylum; species Erythroxylum pedicellare. The sequence goes on from JAOQMP010000005.1 coordinate 21,729,221, forward strand.
CTATGGCTTCATGTTTCATGTATGTGTGCACCTTCTTTGCTTTCAACTACTTCATCTCATTTTTGTGGTCATATACCCAGTAACCAATTCATACAGTTTGCTTAGCCATCTGAATGAACATGCAATACACATTGCTTCTAGAAAATTTCTGAAATGCATGCCTAATAATAATGTTTTGGTATTAATCCTTCTTTATGTTTGTTATTTTTATAAGCACAAGCTTAAAAACCCAACATTTTTTTCCTCTTTTTTTTACTCAATTATTTATTGGGCACATGCTACACTTGATCTGGGGCTGCTGGTAACTTCCAAAGCTAACTTAGTATATGATCCAAAATTTAAGTAGCACTTTTAGAGGACAAGGATAACATGAATCCACCAATGACTAGAGCTGACGTTGTTAGCTAATGTATATAAGCAGGTTGGGTTCACTTTGTTACCAGTTAGTTATTATCGTTAAGAAATAAAACAGTGGTCGAGTTTTATAGTGGAGTGAGTAGAAGATTCCAGTTATTGAACTAAGCTTTTACATATTATGAATTCTGCATGATGTAAGTTCTTAGAGCTTCCAGCAGCATAGTGGACATTCTATTGACCACTGCGTATTTCAGATATTATCATCTAACATGCTATGTTCTCTGAATTCAAATGCTTCAAGCCTTTCAGGCAATTTTGATTGGTTCACTATTTCTTGATCTTTGCAGAAAATTAGTGATGTGTTTTACTTTGCATTTTTCTTTATCAGTATCTCAATGTATCAAACAAGGATAAATGTTAGTATTCCAATTTATGCATTCATTTTTGTTGTGCTTGCTAACTTTGCAGGTTTATCCTGAGGGGACTCACCTTATGATTCCATGGTTTGAAAGACCAGTAATCTACGATGTGCGTGCACGCCCACATCTGGTTGAAAGTACTTCTGGAAGCCGTGATCTTCAAATGGTAATGCTCCCTGTCCTTTTGCATTATCTTTTTCCAAGGCCGTTGAGACAGATAATGGTTGCTTTTGTATTTAAAGGCATTGAGAAAAACCAGAGGTCCTCCAAGCGACATCAATGAGATGTTGCATTGATTATTGCCTTATGTTTTAGAAATATACATCCTATTCTATTAATGTACAAGGACATCTTTTGATTTCTATCTGCTTTCTGTGACATTGTCCTATTAATAATCTTTTCAGAAATCCTTCTTCCATTGCCTTGACGTGAACTCTTATTTGTTGTTTCATGCTTGAATGTAATTGATGTTATTTAGTTAACTGAATGCAGGACTTGGGAACCAGATGATGCAAACAAACTTGGGTATATATTGCGTGTACTTATTTTTCTTTTTCTTTTTTTTGACTTTTTGAGATCAACATGAATTAATAATAGTTGGAAATTCTTTGGTATTTAAGTCAATTCGTGGATAGTTTAACTAGGCTTTTGTAGCTGCATGTGTATTTACGGGTTTTGTAATTCACTTTTTATCTCTTTGCATTATGTGATATATCCAATCTAGATTTTGTAAATATTAATCCCATTATCTTCAGGTAAAAATTGGGCTTCGAGTTCTCACTCGTCCTGTGGCAGACCAATTGCCAAGAATGTATCGCAATCTTGGTGAGAATTACAATGAAAGAGTCCTGCCATCTATCATTCATGAAACATTGAAAGCTGTGGTTGCTCAGTACAATGCCAGCCAGCTGATTACGCAGAGAGAGGTAAGAATTGATTCAGGAATTCCTGGTGCTATCAAGTACTCTCGATTGTATTAACATCCTTGAATACTATTTGAAGAACTTTTTCATACATAGTTTGTATTCGAAAGGGAAATATTGACTTTTGTTGTGAAGATGAGATTCATCATTTGATTTTCGCATAGTTAAAGCATATATGCATTAACTTTGTGTTGGTACAGAGTGTGAGTAGAGAAATAAGGAAGATTTTGACAGAAAGGGCTGCCAATTTTGACATTGCCCTTGATGATGTATCTATTACGAGCCTGACTTTTGGGAAAGAATTTACTGCTGCAATTGAAGCCAAACAAGTTGCTGCACAGGAAGCAGAAAGGGCTAAATTTATTGTGGAAAAAGCTGAACAGGACAAAAGGAGTACTGTCATCAGAGCCCAGGTTAGAAGGAAATTATTGACCTGTAATTCCATAGTTTATATTAGTTAATTAATGTTTGATTCTTCATCTGCTTATAGAATAGAAGGTTTATATTTCATTATCTACTGCCAAAAGACACTGTTAGCTCTCAATATCCTGATTTCTTATTTAATGGTATGCAGGGAGAGGCTAAGAGTGTCGAGTTAATTGGTCAAGCAATTGCCAGCAATCCTGCATTCATCACATTAAGGAAAATTGAAGCTTCAAGAGAAAATGCACATACTATTGCAAACTCCACCAACAAGGTTTTTCTCAACTCTAATGACTTGTTGCTCAATCTTCAAGAGATGGACTTAGAGCCAGCAGGAAAGAAATAGCCACATTGCATTTGGTTTGAGTTAATCGCAAAGCAACTGTTGGGATAGTTTGATTCAACAATGGATCTTGTTGTGCCTCATATTTTTCTGTTAGACGTCATGACTTTTCATTTAATTGCTTCTAAATGGATAAAAATTTGCTCATTTTGATTTTGATTTTTGTTTTCGTTTTTATTTATATATTTCCTTTTCTTTTTATTATTATAATTGTATTGTCATCAAATGCATAATACAAGTTTTGGGAGTTGAATAGAAATATCAAATACGTGTCTTAATTTTTTTTTGAATAATTCATATTTGTGGCAATTTTTTAATGTATTAATTTGTAATTTTTTATACAAATAATATAACCCCTTTCTAATATTTCTGCATTTTTTTTACCAATATTATACTTTCCATACTATATGCATGACAACTACATTTTTTAATTTTTAACAACTGCTATCATCCTGGCTTCATCTTTATCCTATTATGATACTTATCCTTTTGAAATTTCATACCGAATGCGTCTGTAGTTTGATTATGGTAACTCGTAAGAAGTATGTATACATTGTATTACTAATTTAACGTAATGAATGTGTACTAATATAAATTCACATGCTACTAAATCTCTAAACAGGATTTAAATGAGCTTAAAAATGAATTTGCACTTCTTAATTTAAAATTTTCAGTGAAATTGTCAGGGAATTTTTAGTTATAAACATGCATGGACTCGCTCCTTTCTAAAGTAATTCAAGTGGAACGAAGCTCTTGATCCCTTGTTGGATCTGTATCTACTTAAGAGAGAATTACATAGAAAGGAAAAAGATCAAACCAAACTTGTGAACTGAAAATAGAGATTCACTTAATTAAATTTTGTTGAACAACAAGATGATGTGAGCTCCACAATGCCGTGTTATGGAAGGCAGCAGATTGGGACAAAACATCAATCAGTTGGGAAATTCCATTAACCGGATCAAACTGATAAAGTCTAATGTATTGGACCAGTACTTTCTATATACAACTGACGATGACTAAAGAAGTATTTAGTTGATCCATGCATTATCGTCCGCCTTTGCCTCCATGCTCTATTGGTAGGTCCTAAAATGGATAAATTTAAGGTCTCAGATTAATCAATTTTAAAACTAAGTTCAATCGATTTTTTTACATATATACATATAATGACTGTATTATAAAAGTGGACTTATAATGCACTATACGCTCTATGGAATCTTTGAAGCAGAAAAGAAAAAAGAAACATAATTCCCGACCATGTCACAATATCGAGATATAAGAGGTTGTTTACCTGAAAGATTGTACTGGTGGGGATGTTGATGCTGATGCTGCTGGATTATGGTGCGGGTGCTGGTGGTTAAATCCTGGAAATGAATAATTCTGGTGTTGTTGTCGTGGAACAGGCATAGAAGTCACGCTGTTTTCTTTGACTTTCTCCTGAGATTGCATGTAATTTGTGGGATAGCTAAATGGCTTGACATCACCAATGGCAGCATCTCTATTAATAATTATATCATCATAGTTTATCATGTCCCTGCTGCTATTATCACTTAACCCTCCTCCTCGTCCACCACCAAATCCATTACTAGCAACACTGTTGTTGCTAATCATATTACTACTCGTCAAATTCGTAGTATTCCAAAGTACCCCGCGTGGAGGTTGGTGCTGCAGTTGACTTAGAGCATTATGCAGTGATTGATTTTGTTTTATGTAATATGCCAGTTCGTCTTGTAATCTTCTATAATCCCCTAGAGGACCTAAAACTGGATCTTTTTCCCTTGACATGGCCTCCCATATCAACGAATCTACCAACATATTTCGTTGCTCCTCTTTCACGTTTTTCACCAACTTGGTCACGTTACTTACACCAAACACCTTATGAATCGCTTGAAACTCTCGGCTCCGGTTCGCTGGAAAATATGGCGCCAACATGCAGTCTTCCCCGCACCTTTTCCTTTGGTGCTTACACGACGCACATGCTGGATGTCCTCCGGGTCCAACTCCATTATTGTTTTGCATTATAAAAAAGAAAAGAAAGAAATCCTTATCCCTGTCAAGTTACAATGTTGACTAGCTGGCTATAATGGTTTCTTTTGAAGCATGAATATAACATCAAGATTATAAATAAACAAATCAAGATGAAACTCGTCAGGTAATATACTAACCTTTGGACAAACTGGGGAATTGGGTGTGCGGCTTTATAGAAATAGTATTACAATATTACTATAAATCAAGAAGATAAGATGCGAGGTAAATTACTTTCTAGGCATGCATGAAAAGATCGTCACTGCAGAAAGAAAGAGAACTAGAAAAAGAAGAAAAAATAAAGAACAAGGAAGAAGTGATATCTTGCAGGGTTTATTAGAGTTTAGGTAGGTCGTAGGAAGGATCAGAGACAAAGGTAAATTCCGTAACTAATTGAACCAGAGGTTGTTGCAGAAGAGGTATAAATAGTTGATACGCCATCCAATGAATAGTTGACAATTAAGTGAATATAATAGACTTAATTTATGTAAAATATTGGACACAGTAGCTTAGCTTGTGTTATAAACTAATTGAAGCCGTCAAAACTTGGGTTCGGTGTTTGATAACTGCTATATCTTAGCGATGATTGTCATATCCCCACATTAAAATATACTTTTTTTCCGATAATTGAAAAACTTTAAAATATTTAATTTTTTATTAGGATAAAAATTAATAAATTTTTATATATCAAAACAAATAAATAAATTTTCATCTAATAATCACTCTTTAAATTAAATTTTAAATTCTTATTTTTTCAATTTTATTTAATATTTAATTAGTTTAATATCATTTTAACCTTTTAAATTTTAAACTTCTTATCTTATCAGTTTAATTTTATTTAAAACATTTTTTTCTATTTTTGATACGTATATACTATCAGAAAATGAATGTAAAGGTCCCTTTTTTGGTATAAATAATAATGTGCATGAGAGTATGTACAGGGATCATCGTTTCCCTTTGAAACTTTTTACTACAGTTGACTTTATTGCTCAAACTTTGACCTTTTTATCAATATGATTCTTTTGAGAACTTGAGAGGAGAAAGGACTTATCGTGTTATACAGACCACAACGTTAGGAACTCTGTTCATACTTGAGGTCGAATCTGTGTGAGACTTTTACTATTTTACGCTTTTATTCCAAAATTTTTACTTACCTTTTTTATAAGTAATTTTATATATTATGATTTATTGCAAAATATCATTTGTAATTAGATTGATAAATATGAGGCTAATATTCATAAAAAGCATTAAATTAATACATGAAAGACTCTTTTCATAGAAAGTTTAACAATTTTTCATTAACGATATAATAATAAATAGTTAAAAAATTACATTTTAATATTTTTTCTACCTAATTTTATAATATAGTTAAAAGTATCATATTGGCCTCGTTTGGTTATTAGCTGATCAGCAAAAAATAACTGATTGACCTAAATTAATTGGTTGATTTTATAAAAAAGTTGTTTGGGTTGTTTAGTTATGGACGGGTTGTGTTATAGTCTTTTTCCTTTCCTTGCCCCTTTCCTTTCATTTTTCACATTTCTTGGCTCTCACGGTAAAACCAGATCAGGCAGTTTACGGATGTGCTCAGATCTTAGACGTTCACGCTATCTGCTGTTTCAGTTTGTTTTGCAACTTCTTCTAAGGGATTATTCGTCATACAAGTTTACCCAAAGGCAAGGCAAGAGCGATCTCGTTCAAGTTGAGATTTTTTGGCTTCTGAAAATTTTAAATGATTTTATTAGATCATTTAGATGTGTTTATTTTCCTTCTTATAGTTCCTAAAAATTATAAATCTATAAAAATGTGGATTTCAATTTGCATGTGCTCAATATTGACTATTGTTCTTATTTTTTGAGACGGGTCGAACTCCGTAGTATTGTCGACATTCACTCCCACGCATCAACGAAAAAGAGTAAACCAAATGAAAATTGGTGACCTAGTAGGAAATCCTCGATCTTTCTCTCCCAATCGACTGAACCCAGCAAAATTGTGATTGTTCTTCGCGAAACAAACACAAAAATCCATGATGTTGTGTGCTTCCCTCTTCGAATCTCCACGGTAGCCTTTAAATTCATTGGTTTGAATCCCCATTGGAATTGTAGTGATTACTGTTGTTGAAGCATGAAATTATTTAATGGATGTTCTGGGTGTTGCGTTGAGACTTTGAGAAAATTGGAAATTAGTTTGATTTGAATCAACTTTGATTTGATTCGGTGTAAAGACCCTTAGTGACACAACTTGGATCGTTATTTTGAGAAGTAATTATAAAGTATTTTCTGATTCTCCCAATTACGTTAAAGTAACATATTTGTAAAGTTGCTGAATGAATATTATTTTATGTTCCAGACTCAGCAGAGAGCTTACTCCTCAAAAGCAATTGAGGGAAGAATCAGAAGCTGTCATCGAGCTTTTAATGACTTTTGCTCAGTCTACGGTTGTGAGTGTCCCTCCCTTTCTGATTTTCTCCAAAATTATTAGACAACTTACCTTGGTTGATGAGTTTCATACAAACTTGTATTTTGGACTATAACATGTCTGCTAAAATTTATAAACTACCTCTCCATCCGATTCATTTTTGTATATTGTAATCACATGCTTGGTGGTATGAAGGAAACTGTAGTATAAAAGCACATTTTGTTGGTTTGTAGGAACTGTGTCATGAATTGTAGGTACTGGATAGACTTGAGCAAGACTGCCAACATAAGAGCCAAGAAAGTAGTCCGGCTACTACTTAAATTGGTAACTTCTTGATGTCCTTTTCAATCACTGAATAATTATGTCATATAGCATACTTTTTATTTGTGATAACTAGATGGTATTATGTTTTAAAAAGTTGTAAACTTCATTATATCGATGGTTCAAATGTTGCTGCTAACTGTAGTTGGCATTCTAGAAATACTAGTTTTCATGGGCATTGGTAATGATAAAGAAGGGAACGTGATTATGCTCTGTTGACCTGGGGAAGATATGATACATAGTTAACTTTCAATGTATGATTGGAATACTAATTTCAACAGCTTGATGGGCATAATTTTTTGTGAAAAAAAATCTCCATAGATTGCTAAAGTTTGATGTTTGTAACTATGATTATCTAGATTTTGTTATTGAAAAATGCAGCTTATGTAGTGACTTAAACAAATGTTCTTTTAAAAAAAAGAAAAACTTATATTACTTTATAACAGTTTATGAAATCTTTTTTAAGCACCGACAAATGTTTGTATTTTGATCGTTTCATTGTGAACCTTTTTATGGAACTTTATATAAGTAGTTTAAAGACCAAGATTCATGATCAGTAAGTTCAGAACTTGTGAACAATTGTAGGGCAAAACCTTGCAAGCTTGAGAATAGAACTAAAAGGTAAGAGAAAACAAGTGAGAAACCTTTTAAAAAAATCACTTTCATCTAGAAGTTTGGAAGAGGTAACTTTAGTGTACTAACTTTATCTTACTTCATTTTATATTGAATCACTTTCATTGTTTATAATTGCTATACCTTCGGAACTCTTAAGTCTTTCTTTGATCTCTCTCTGCCCTTAGTTTGTACATGCTCTTTACCTGCACGAGTTTTAAGTTCAAGAAAAATGTCATTCCATAGTTAACAACAAGTTGAAATTAAAAGAAAAAAACAACAATTGTAAATCATGTTTCCATTTTGTTTTTGCCATCTTATTAAAGTTTGCAATTATTGATATGCAACCTGTTAATTTGATGGTAGGTGATGGAGAAACTTGTAAATATTGTCCATTTTCTACTGTTGGAGATACATAACACCTTTGGAAATGTTAGTTTGTACTCATCCAAGGTTTTGAACATGTAATATAGTTGGCATGTTTGCATGGTTTACCATCTTCTTAATATTACTTATTCTTGTAACTTCTTTGGCTTATCCTCTTCTTAATGTTATTTTCAAACTTCTTTAGTTTCCGAGAACAGTTGTGAATGGCCTCATCATGTATAAGTGATTGTTATTTTGAAGATATGAAGATAGCTAATACTTTTGTATTCTCCAACTAGTAGCTCCTATAACCAAAGTTGTATTATCATATTAAGAAAAAAGAAGTTAGTTACACTTGTGATAGAAAGAAATACAGAATAAGGATTCCTTCTGTACTTTGCAGGGGTTGTTTCCTTGGGTTTGATTTTTATTTGATCATTTGCTGCTTAATGATTGAAGCTTATTGCTATTACTTGCATTTTGTAGATGGCTATGTAACATTCCAAAGATTTGAAAGCAATCGGCAACGACTGGGACCTACTAGCTTATCTTTGCATTATGCGAACATAATTATGCAAATTGATAATCTGGTGAGCTTGATCTCTCTCAATCATTTCATCCATAATTCTGCATTTATCTTTCTCTATCATTCAAAAGGGATATGTACCATCATTACTTAAATAATCCATTATTACATTTTATTCTACATCTGAAAGAAAGGACAAGTCCTGTTGATAAAAAAAGGAATTGATAATAATGTTATTGGTTTAGTACTATTATTACTCTACTTATTGGTGACATCGAGACCCTTCTTTAATCCTACATAACGTGTAAGTGTTTATGATCGCTTATGACTCCTTTCTCATGGGCAACATCAAATCATGTTAAACCTTAGGTGTATAAACTAAGTTTACCAAGGTTTTTAGATTCAGTAAATTGCAGATAAATTGATATCCACATGATGTAAGACAATTAGTATTTCAATTGGTAGAGTGGAAACATACATCATTGCCTTTAGTCAAACTAGCAGGAAGCTTTTACAAAATTCAGCTGAGCAAAATGAGGCTTTTAGGGACTGTGATCTGTAGTTACATAAGTGACCTTTCTAATTAACCTGATTTTGAGTACACAAGTCCTGCTGTACATACTCTTGTGGCTTTTCAATAATATGGTTTACCGAGTTTGAAGGATTTTTGTTAAAGATAATGTTGATGCTTTCAGGTTACAAGATCAAGTTCAATTCCCCAAAATATAAGGGATCAATTATATAAAGGCTTGCCGCCCAGCATTAAATTAGCTTTACATTCCAAGTTACAATCTCATCGGGTGAACAAGAGAAGTTTGAGTAAAGAAACTTTTGTCTTGACAAATATCCAGCTTGTTTACCTTTGCTGAATTTATATCTACAGTTCATGATAACTAAAATCAAGGATGAGATGGAGAAGACTCTGTAATGGCTTGTTCCAATGTCCACGAACACAAGTAGCTATCTATGCTTCTGATTGAAGGTTCTAGCTATCTATGCTACTGATTGATGGTTCTAGCTGTAATTGATTTAATGGAATATCAGTGCCTGCAACATTAGATTTAATGAATGCAATATGAGATTTAATGAATGAAATCTAAGATCGATTTAGTTTTATTAAATGAAGTATGATAATAGTTGAGCTTTATACGGATTTACTGCAGTAAAACTGTGTCAACCAAAGTATATTGTAGGTGTTAGTAGAAAGTAGCTATTCTTTGTATTTATTGTCACAACCCGATACCACATCGGGCCTATGACAACAGCCACATACCCGGGATAAAGATGCTCACGACATCCTTAATCTGACTATGCAAGGCTTACTAAATATCTCTTCTCTTTTTTATATAAAAAAATTGGGCAACACAACGACTGTATTTTAAAAATCTCAAAACTCACTCAAATACCTGCAACTAATTTTTAAACACACTTCTATATTCACATCCAACCACAACTTCAGGACTTTAAAGTCCACTCAAAGCAATCTTAATAACAATATCAAAAGTTCATACATAAAGTCTTTTACAACAACAAAACAGTTAAGAGTTAAATTTATAAAATCATAAAGTATATCAACATGATCAATCTAATAAAACACAGTAAAATAGTTCATGAGCTACTATGCAACCAAAGTTCAAAACAGAAATTACCCACATACAGCAATACCTCAAAATGTCAAAAAAACCACATGATCCACTCAGAGCTTCTAGCTCGCTAAATTAACCTACATGGTTAAAAAGTGGAGGGGGTGAGTACACTATGTACTCAGTAAGTAGAAAAAACATATATCGCAATTAGAACTTGATACACACTTAGACAGTGTAGATAACCTACGAAGTGAACATACATCACATAGAAACACATAATCCTAGCTTATGACTTAACATATACTGGTTAGGTATCACATAGGCTTAGCCTATTAATCACTCATCCGGTGGACATAAGTTCCAGTTCTAGTACACATAAGCAAAAAAACGTCAGATGTATACATCAAATCTTGTCAGAAAATAAATCTCAAAATAAGCCAAAATAATCATGTGTGTCACCACTAGTTGGTCAAACTAGTGTGCATACCTACCGATCCTCGGTGTTAGCTCGACTTTCATCCGTGGTGATTCCGGACTACAGTTGATAAGAGCGTCATGACCCTAGGTGAAGACCTCGTCGGTGTCCAGATCCTAGGTGCGGAATCACCCACAAGTCTCGTAAAAAGGTATCGATACGGGGATTCAACTTTTATGTACCAGTGTTAAAGGTACGGGGGTCGCTTAATCAGTTGTGTATTGTACACGATTGGCCAATCGTTTCCTCACCAATCACAAAAATCATAAATAAAAATTAAGTACAAAAATCAAGTAAGGCATCATGCCTTTATTTATCGGTCCAACCGATAAAATGAAACCATGCGATGGCTCTAAACCATAAGAGAACAAATACACGCAGCATATATGGCTCGATTATGCATATGTAAATTCGAAAACATTATTTCACGCAATAAAAGTCATCTTTTGCACTCAAGTACAAAGTTGTTCAAAAATGTTGTTTCGTAAAATAAAACATTATCCTTTGTACTTCAAGTGCAGGTTTGTTAAAAACAATATCATTTCTCAAAATATGTAATAAAAACATCAGTTTCAAAATAATGTTGTTTATTAAATACACAAATACTAGCATCTATTTGAGATTCAATTCTATTATGCATTACCTAGGTTCAAAATTCACATAAAAGTCATCATACATGTCTTAGGGTGATCTAATCTCATATGAGAAATATGATTTCCCCAACTCACCTCAAAAGAAGATGTACACTCCTTTAACTTCAACAATCCTTAGTACAAGCTCCTTAATTCACAACTCCTAAGCCTTTATATAGAAAAAAATACAATGTATTTACTACTCAATCATATATGTCATATTTATACATTATCACATAAGTGTATAAAATACAATATCACTCTCTTTAAGCTATAGGATTTGACCATAAAACTCCTCACATGGTTACTTCTTTACTATTCACATTAGCTTTTCTTTTGCATTTTCTAAGGCATTTAATGCCTTTAATCCAACACTTACTTATTTCAAAACATGATTAAGCACATTTTTATCTAAGCACATTAGACCATTATTCATCAATCTAAGCAACAATTCAAGTTTACTCTAAGTAAACATGAACGTCGCTTTCAATGTATATCACTACGAATCCTTAAATCCTAAGCCAAGTTGACTTAGACATTTTATCAAACACCTAATATGCATGACTTTCAAGTACATTTTCAAGACTTTATCATAGTAATTCATGCTCCTATCTTGTTATATAGTAAACACTTCCAAACAATGACATATTTCACCACTCCATTCAATCTAATTCCCTTCATTTAAGTTACATTTATTATAATTACACAACTCATTACATATATCCATTCCTTCTCCCATCATTTCGACCAAGCCTACCCAACACACTTCTTCATTCTTCATCATCAATTCACATTATACATGTACAATTAACACCATAGAATTCATTCAAATCATCAATTTCAAAAGATATCCAAAAATTCACAACTTTCACCAAAGAGGGGGCATTTCGGTTTTGACTTAAAGAACCATCTCCATGACACATTTCATTCACCTAAACCATGTTTCATGCATATTCAAGCATGGAGAACAACATATCTTAACATCAAACTCGGAATCCTAATGTAGAGAGAGATGAGACAAAATTTACCTAAACCTTCCTTTGATGATATCTTCAAATATTTTGAGAATTTCTCAAATATAATGATAGATTTGAATTCCTTGACCCCAAATTAGCTTAGAACACTTTGACTTAGGTTGGAAAATCAAAAAGAGGCTGGAATTTTAGGGATGATCGAAACTAACTTCTTCTTCTCCTCTCTTCTCCTTTCTTCTCCTCTCTTTTAATTAAAAGAAGATGTTTTAAGTCTCTAGCAGTGGAGTGCATGGTCATACATAAGAAGGGTCTAGAATTTTGACTCTTCTTTAACCAACATGTGGTGAAATTACCTTTTTGCTCTTAGGTTATATGAAATTACCATTATACCCTCCAAACGTTTCCTAAATTTACAATTAAGCCCAAAATTTGGGAATCACTAAAACTTTTATTTTTATTTTGGTCCTCGAACTTTTGATAATAATAATTAAGCTCCTTAACTTTATAAAATTACATATTGGTCCTCCAAGAATTGAAAATTTACATTTAAGTCCTTTACATTTTAACAATTTGCAAATAAGTCCTTATGTACATCAACTTTTTCAATTAAGCTTTCTAATTGTCCCATAAGTCTATAATTCATGTCTAATCACCTCTAAGGCATTATAACACATTTAATTCAACCACCATGGTCATATCCATCCAATGGACTCGGTTTTACACACTTAAAAGCTTATATGTCGGAAATCTCTAAGATTTCGTATACCGATGAACTCTAAGTTCATGTAAGGGCATATAACATTATAAATCATTAACATATATACCCAAAGGACTTAAATACATCTTTGAACTCATACATAACCATGTATCAGTACACAGTAGCATTTCCAAGTATAGCACAATACAAAAGGCTCAGAGAGTCTAACGTTACATTTATTGCATTTAACTTCATTTATAACTTCATTGATTACTCACAGCTACTCCACTGTCTCTTTTCACCTAACACAATCTTACATTACGAGATCAATGACTTTGATTATTTACCGATTCCTTTTGGGTTCACTTGGAGCTATTAATGGTACACAAATAGCGGTAGTTGTTGCAAAAGAGGATCAAATAAGATATAGAGGACATAAAGGAATAACGACTATAAATGTATTGGCAGCATGTGACTTTAACTTACTATTTACATATATTTTAGTAGGTTGGGAGAGATCAGCACACGATTGTTGTATTTTCCTCGATACAATTGGTAATCCGAGACTTAAATTTCTAAAACCATCGATAAGTAATTTTAAGATTTGTAGGAGTTGCTATTCATGATTTGGACTTTTTATAATGTCATCTATAATAATTATATTTTCTCTATGGACACTCAAGTAAATATTACTTGGTTGACAAAGGCTATCTAGAAAGAGAAGGATGATTAACACGTTACCCAAAGATAAGGTATCATCAATCAGAGTTTCGTGGTGCAAATCCAATAGGATCTCAAAAAGTTTTTAATCGAGTTCATTCATCATTGAGAAGTTTTATTGAAAGAGCTTCGGTGTTCTTAAGGCTCGATGGAAGATATTGGAGAAAATGCCTAAGTATTCATTGATGGATCAAAATAGAATAATTTGTGCAGCTTTTGCGTTGCATAACTATATTAGAAGAAGTACAATTG
>JAOQMP010000005.1:21770058-21801919 GCA_027563575.1 Erythroxylum pedicellare
TTTGTCTCTCGGTTCTCCTAACTGACAACTCTCCACGATCGTCTCTTCCTTTAATTCTGCATCTCCATCGCTGTGACTACTACACCTCCATACTGCCATTGCTGTTTGTCACAAGCAAAGCAAATTATCTTGAGCACATAGCATAGTTTAAGTTGCTAGAGTGATTGACAAAGTTTACATGTTGTTGTAGATGGAGCAAAACTCAGTAGATTGAGAGAAATAAAGCATTTGTGACAGGTAGAGGAGGAAGAAGAGCAGTTAGTTGCAAATTGAAGCACAAGTCACAAAATTAAGCAATTATGGATTTTAGGTGTTTTACCACGTGGAGAGGCCTAAGCAAAGTGTAACTTTTATTTCTTTTAAAGTTTTATCGTTTTAAACATGGTGACTGACAATAAGCTTTCATTTTATAGGTTTATAGATATGGATTTCTTTTCAATATTTTATATTTTTAATTTTTGTAAGATTGAAAGTAAATTGTGTACTATAAAATTTGAATTATTATAATAAATTTTTATGGTGTTTGTATCACTCTTAATTTAATTGTAATTATTATTTTTTGTTAAAAAACATAATTTAATTTATATGATTTAGAATCTTATATTTAGTATCCATTTGATTACATTGTTATTATTTATAGGTAGAATGTGTGAAAATAATATTAGAAAAAATAAATAAATTGTTATTATCTTAAATTTTTATGATTATAATTTTTAGAGATAAAGTTTGTGTAAATTTATAAATTATACATTATAATATATTGAAGAATTATTTTATAATTGTAAAAAAATTAAGAACTATTTTATAAATTACTCAAAACACGGTTGAAGGATTATTTTGTAATTGTAAAAAAATTAAGAATTTTTTTTATAAATTACTCAAATCGATACCTAATGTTAATTAGTATTGATATAATAATGTGCTAAAACCAAATTTAGTACGGATATCGATATTGGTCGAAAGAGAAAGAGGCGAGGAAAAACAAATGGGGTGTGTGTGGACTTGAACAAAATGATGCAAGGCAACATCAAAATTGGGGTTCGGATTTTCTGTTCCTATATAGTTTGTTCCATTTATGTGTTTTTGCGCCGAAACGACGTCACCCACTTTAGTTGTACAAGCGAAAATATAATTAGAACAGAATTATGGGAATAGAGAATTACATGCCCCAAAAATGACCCACCTTAGTTGCTGATAGCTCAAAACATCAAACTTGTAAAAATTAAACACAAACGAAAACGACGTAGCATATGCGAAATTCCACAATGATACCAAAAAAGACATAAGCCCCCATGTAGAAACATTTTTTGATCTTTAAACTTTCCAAAAATTTTCCTTTTAATTTTCAATTTTAAAAAAAAAGTTATTTTCTTTTAAACTTTGAATAAAAAGTAACGGCAAAACAGAATACATATGACATAAATATTAAAGATGAATTATTTAAATATTATTTATATGATAATTTAATTAAATTATAATCAAATTAATTAAATTTAAATTTAACTAATAATTTATTATAATTATTTTACGGTATTAATTTAATTCTTTTGAGTCGAGTTTTAAAATAATGTAAGATTATTAATGACGTGGGATATTTAGTATTAAATTACCTTGAGGTTGCTCAATTCAATCGCCTGACCGATATTTTCCTTTCCCTTTATCATGAGGTTGCTCAATTCACAGAGATCGAGAGGTCGAGACATCAATTTCCAGTGAGTACTTAGGATAAGGCTTTGCATGCATCATTCTTCCTTTTCGTTTGGAATGCTTTCTTGGTCTTTAGGCTTTCGAGTTTTATTTTTTTGGACTTTTTCTTCTTCTAGGTCTGTCACTGGGAGTTAAAAACCTTGAAACTCTATAGGAGGCCAAAACCAAACGAAACCATCAACTGCTTTCAAGGGTATTTTCTTTCTTTCTTTTTTTTTTTAAATTCTGATTCTTTTCTTTCTCTCCATATTTTTTTTGATGTGTATTAAGTTTTTTTTTTTTCTCCCCAGTTCTTTCACCGCATGGATTTTCGTCTTACTGCACATTAAAAAACTTGCTAGATTAGGGTTTCGTGTCTGAGTAAATGTTTTTGCCTCTGGTTTTTTCCAAGAGATTCAGAGGTCGTTTTTCATTTATGCAGTATTTTATATAATAATTATAAATGTAATAAATAAATAAATTTAAACTATCATCAATGAAAAATGAAAAGTAGTAGAGAGGGAGAGGGAGAGGGAGAGGGAGAGGGAGAGAGAGAGAGATTGAGAAAAATGATAATAAAAAGTGAAAAATAGAGATAAAAATATATAAAATGGGAATAAGACTTGTATCACTAAAAGTTGATCACAGTTTGGTGTATCTTTAATTATGATTATGTGAAATGATTTATAGGCCAAAATGATATTTATTTAAAGGTAGTAATTGTGAATAAGACGTACTTCTTTAATATATATATATATATATATATAGTTACAGTCAGTCACAAGAAAATGACCTAATTTATTTTTTTGATATTTTTATTTATGTATGGAGAAAACTTTATTATTTCTCAAACCATGATTCAAAATTAAACATAAGCATAAATTGGATTTTTTCTTAATATTGGGTTAGTCAATCCTATGTGGAATCTAATTAATTACAAAAGAAAAAAATATTATTAAATTAATGTGAAGATGTTAAATTTGTGTTTATAAAATAGAAGGCCAACCCTTTTCTCCGTCTTTGGTTTCCTAATTCCCACATTCCCTCTTTACTTTCTCTCTATACATTTCTCTTTCTCCTTCAAGAGGGAAATGATTCCTGTTCAAAGATGAACGTCCATTCTATGGTTGAATTCTCTCACTTTTCTCAACTAAAATTAATTGTTGCATAAATCTTTCATCAAGATATAAGTTCGTTTTCGTTGACTTATGGCTCAAGATAACTCATTTTTCATTATATTTCAGTGATCTCTGGGCTGGCTTTGTTTCAGTGATCTCTGGGCAACGACAAGATTGGACCTTTTGGGTATTTTCCCTAGTTTTATTTATTTATTCATTCTTGATTATTTTTTCTCTTATTTCAACTCACACTATTTGGACTTTGTGGTTCAAATTTTCTATCGAAGTATGAAAAAACAAGATAGTCTGAGGTCTCTGTTAAGATTTCTGATTTAGTTGCATGCAGATCTAATAAAAGTGAAAGTTGCTTCTTTGATCCAACTTTCTGATCAGTTAATTTGAGGATTGTACTCAAAATGTACAAATAGATGGCTGTATTTATACATAGTATAGGAGAATAAACTAGAAATAAGTAGAACACTTCAAATTCCCTTGTTGATAACCCTTGTTCTGGAATCCTAACTGGCTGGGTATATATATAGGTTCTTGTTTTCAGAATTATTAATGATCAAAGTGTCAAGACCTCTGTTAGTTGGTTTCTGTACAAAATGAGGAAACTTGTAGCTGTTAAATGTCCATTTCGAATAGTCATTTGTTTTCTTATTTTCTTGCTCACTGATCATTGACTTTATTTGC
Source organism: Erythroxylum pedicellare (assembly GCA_027563575.1). NCBI lineage: Eukaryota > Viridiplantae > Streptophyta > Magnoliopsida > Malpighiales > Erythroxylaceae > Erythroxylum > Erythroxylum pedicellare. Next base: position 21,773,559 of record JAOQMP010000005.1, read on the forward strand.
TCTTAGTTCTTGAAGTTAAGACTTAGGGATGTCAAGGACCACATTCATTGTGTTTTTCCTCCTAATTAGTCCATTTACTCCAATGGCCGGGAAGCCCCACACCATTCATTTCCAATTTCCAAATCTCTACCCCGAGGGCCTTGCATATGACCCATCTGCACAACACTTCATTGTCGGCTCTCTCTACCAGCGGTCTATTCTATCGGTGTCTGATGCTGGTGTCATTGAAACCTTGATCTCTGACCTTTCCCTTCCTCCAAATACATCAATTGTTGGCTTAGCTGTGGATTCTGTAAAGAGACGTCTTCTTGCAGCTATACACTCCGTCGCCCATCTACCACCTTTCAATGGCATTGCTGCCTATGACCTCAACTCCCGCCATCGACTTTTCCTCTCTGTCCTTGCAGATGATGCTAATGACACTCTCCGGCCCATTGCGAATGGTGTGGCAGTTGATTTCAAGGGCAACACCTATGTCACTAATTCAGCTGGAAACTTCATCTGGAAAGTCAATGCTCAAGGAGAGGCATCTGTCTTTTCAAGATCTCCAATATTTACAAAGCAGCCGCTGGACCATAATGCACCTTACAGCAGTTCTGGACTGAATGGGATTGCTTATGTTAGCAAAGGGTACTTGCTGGTTGTGCAGAGTAATACAGGAAAAATGTTCAAGGTGGATGCAGAAGACGGTACAGCAAGGATGGTCTTGTTATCTGAGGAATTGAGCATGGCAGATGGGATTGCCTTACGTAGTGATGGTGTTGCCTTGGTGGTGTCCTCCAAGAAATTGTGGTTTTTGAAGAGTCAAGATAGCTGGGGAGAGGGGGTAGTTTATGACAAAATTGCCCTCGACAATGAGAGATTCCCCACATCGGTGGCTGTGGGAAGAGAGGACAGAGCATATGTGTTATATGGGTGTGTGATGGAGGGCGTTATGGGAAAGAGAGGGAGGGAATGGTTTGACATTGAAGAGGTGAGGTCACAGAGGGAAAGTAAAGAGGAAAATTTATGGGTGTATTTGTTACTTGGAATGGGTTTGGTCTATTTCCTGTTTTGGAGGTTTCAGATGAGGCAGCTCGTTAAAAATATGGATACAAAGATTAATTAATATTATTTACTCCTCTTTGTGTGCCTTTTTGAACTTAATATGTTTTTATCATTTAGGATCTGTTTCTAGCTTTATTGTACCATTTACTAGTTTAATGAGTGAATCTTTCACAAATTGGGTGGAAGTGAATACTTTTTTAATATTTCAATGAACTATTCTGCATCTCTTAGGTTTCTTTTTATCCTTTATCCATTCTAGTTTCGTTTATTATATAGAAATTAATGTTCTTCTAGGTTCCCAGCTGTATTCCTTGTTAAGTTGCTAGCTATAATATTTGGTCCCTCGTTCACTTCCCTTTCTTCTCCAGAAATTCATGTGGTTATAAATGTTAAGCATAGCTGCTTGATCAGTTGCTAGCCAAGATGTTATGTCTATCGAATTCATTTTCTTCTTAAGCTTGAGCATTTTATGTAGAAAGCTCGGTTTTGAATCTTGATTTGGGATAGCTAGTTTTTGGATATCTATGGTTTGTTGTCTGTGTCGGACTACGAAGAGATGCGGAGAACAAACTACAAGGTTCGAGTACAGTGTGTAGGTTGTTTTCACGTATGGCTTCCATCTTAAACAGAGAATCTGTATGGGTTTCTCTTTGAAGGTAGCTACAGGTGCTGAATGTGGGGCTGGCGACGGGTGGTTGTCAAGACAAAGCATCAATGTCACAAATAGTTGTGTTGGTTTTGGTCAGTGCTCATGTTCTGTCTGTGCCTATCTCTGTGCACCTGCTTGTGTCGATTCTTGGTTTCTTAAACCTTTTCTGGTTCATAAATGTGCTGATAGCAGAGCAATCTTCTTTTGACTTGGTGGTTTGTGTAATTTTTTCTTATATCCCAAGGGGTATGCTGATAAGGAATCTTATGTATGGGAGAAAGGGGCACTTGACCCCAGCCAGGTTCAGAACTCCAGTTTGCTAATTTTACTTTTCCGTTTCTGGCAAATCATTTCTTGGCTCATGGAGTTGTAGCCTAAGACATGCCTTGTCTTTAGATTGCAATCTCAATCTTTTAACAGCAAACTGCTTACTTGATTTGGTTAGTACGTCAATCTTTCTTTTTGTAGGTTATCGATTATAGGTTATTTAGAGTTTAAATTCCTCCAACTGTTTTTTGAAACAAAAATTTAAGATTATGTTCTATTAACTATACAATTAAATAATTTGAGTTTTAAAAAAATTAATTATTAAATTAAAATTTTTAAAAGATTAAACGTTTAAATTAATTACTTTTAAATTTGATATTTTTTTGCAATTAAAATTTATAAATTTTTCTTTTTTTAATCCAAAAAGCGCGTGACATACATCTTACCTGCCCCGTCCCTAGCCATATAAATCATAGTTTACATTAGTGTGTATGTACACGCTATTATTGGAAATTTTGATAAATATAATTTGTCACACATGCACAATTCATATGAACCAAGATGTCTGTCGGAGCTGATATTATCCTTAAAAAGTAATTCATTCAGCATATTGAAACAGTGGTCTTGTCATATCTTTCCGTAAAAAGTGCTGCATACAAACACCAAATTTAACTTCAAGCTCCAATACCAACGATTGAGATGATGTTTAAACTATTCCATCTTTCCAACTATAAATCGAAGTTGCGTGAATGTTAAAAATTGGAGGGATTAGGCCTTGGCCTTTCTCTGTGGTTAATAAATGCTTTTCCACCCATATACCGTGGTTGCACCAGTGTTCAAGATTGTAGGATTAGGCCTTCGCTTTTTTTCCCTTGCCTTCTGTGGTTGGCATGGCTTGAAAAGGTATAAATGTTTTTCCACCCATATATCCTCTCAATGCTTCAGGAATCTCTACACCATTTTCTCTCTGGTAGTTCTCCAGTATGCAGCAAATGGTCCTCTCTGTTGCTGTCAGCGTCGAGTTCAATAAATGCACGTATTGCTTTACCTGCTCATTGCTCTGTTACAAAAGGACCACCAAAGTTTTAAGTAATCCGAAATGAAAATTTGCATAAGTGATATAACCATGGTCGAAGCACTAATTTGTACTGCATTTCGAGTTGCAGAAAATTAGAGTTTCAAGCAGACAAACCTTAATTTTCTAAGCAATACAATTTCTGAGCCAAACAGTACAAATGTCACCAACGAAGAGAATGAAGAAAGCTTATAGTGGAAATGATTATGAGCATATATATCCAACAAATACTTTTACTTGACCTAACCCCACAGTCCGGATGGAAGAGGGAACAGGACCACACTTCATGCAGGACTCAAGTTCACTAATAGGCGCAAACCAGAGTACAGCAATAATCTAAGTTTCAAAACATAAATAATCAAAAACACAAGATTGCCCGAATTGCTATGCTGCTTCTTGCAATTCGTAGTTTTCATTTCCTTTAGCAGCAATTTCCAAAACCTGAAGAAATGAATAACCATCTGTAGTAATGCCCGTTAGGTCGACGAAGTATCGTTATATACAAGGATCTGTTTCTTTCAACTTAGAATCTAAGGAATCGATTTGCGAATATTCTAAGAGCATCTACAGTTTACTGGTATCATCAAATCTGCTTCTAAAGGAAAAAAAAATCAACACCAGTTGGGTACAATAATTGTTAAATTAATGGAAAAATCTGACTTCTTCCCTATTTTACAAGCCATTGCTGGCTAAGATAACACCTAATTTCTATCCATTTCAAGTAACAATTGCACCCTTCATATCAACAAACCTAGTGTAATATACTCTACATCCTTCAAAAGAAATGTAAATCCATTGTCCATGAAAAAGTATCCAAACTGCACCATGACATGACCACAATCCCTTCTGAACCTTTAATCCTTAAAATCATTCCCCAATATATGCATTATCTTATATCCTGATCCTGTTTATCCACACTGACACTATAAATGCAGAACAGCTGCCGCTGCTTAGTTCAGAAGGTCTATTTGATGCTTTCTACTTCCAAAATGTTGCAATAACTTTAGATTTCTAAGATGAACATCCAAATGGTTTCATAATAGTAAACAGTAAAGGGGCAGAAAAGCTATACACAATCACAGGCTTTTTAAGGGCAGAAGAGCATAACATCTGCCTCCCTCTGCACTTTTCAGCGTCTAAAGAAAAGTGGACGCATATAGAGTATGACAGATAATCAGACTAAATTCAGTTGATGCAAAGCAATAATAGCATATAATATCTACCTTTTTCTGCCCATATCGAATTTCCAATCTTCTTGACTGGTAATCTGTACAATTTGAACATGAGACCAATTCTCTGTAAGTTTGTGAGGCAGGAAACCATCCTTCCAAGTCATACTTCTTTGCAGCAGCATCATTCAGAGCACCAGAGACAATAGAGACCACTTGATAGGGGATATTGAGCTGTTTTGATGATAGATCAATGATCAAAACAATATTTTTGCATTCCTTACTTTTCTATTTCCTATCTAATTATTTTGTTACAATTATTATCGAACAGTTGAAATATACAAAATTTGTAATCATACCATTTTGTAAAAATCTTCAGAATTCTTTATCATTTCTTCATGCATATCCCAAGAGTCGTTGCCATTGGGGCTAGTGATACAGAACTGCTCTATTTTCTCAAACTGATGAACCCGGAAGATCCCCAAGGTATCACGACCATGTGAACCAGCCTCCTTGCGGAAACAAGATGAATATCCAGCATATCTGCCAAAATATTAGGCTTAATAACATAAAGCAACCTATCTTAGCATTAAAGGAACTGAACAGAAAGTATCACCTGACTGGCAGCTGTGATGGATGAATCCAATCATCTACATGATAAGCACATAATGGTTGTTCAGCTGTAGCAATAAGATATTTATCATCTCCCTCGCCAGTCACCTATCACAAATGACAGAGATCAGGAAAAGTGTTGCATTAAGGATTACTAAAGTTAAAAAATTATCTACCTTATAAAGCTCTTCATCAAACTGGGCCAACTGAGCACACTTAGCCATGATGTCTTTTCTCATGAAAAAAGGGGTCTGCAAGGCAGTGTAGCCCCTCTTTTCCAAAAAATCCAAACCAAAGTTTATCAATGCTTGATTGAGTCGCACACCATCTGCTTTAAGGTAGAAGCCTCTACCTCCGGCTACATTTGCACCTATTCATTAAGACATAATATTTGTTATATTAGCTGAATACAATAATTGAGTAAAAAGAAATAATCAAGTAGAAATATGAATGGTAAAGTACCTACCTTTCTTGATATCAGCAATGCCAAGTAGGTCAACAAGCTCAACATGATTTTTCAATTTAGGCTGCTGGCATTTCTCACCCCAGACTCTGATAACAGGATTCTTTGCCTACGATTAGAAGAACCATATACATATAATGATTGTTAATTATCATTCATTTATGAATAATAGTATAAGAAACTGACACATGCATACCTCATCATCACTAAGGAGTACAGAATCATGCACAAGGTTCCCAACAGTTTCCAGTTTAGAATACAAAGCAGCTTTAGCATCTTGCACCTCAGCTTCCTTCTTGGCAGTTAATTGCTTGTTTTCATCAGTGCTTTTTATCATTTCAGTAGCATCCTCACCCGCCTGCCATTTTTTATTTTTATTTTTATTTGTACCAAAAAAAAAAAACATTCACACACAAGCACTTTCTAGATATTGTAATAAAGATTAGTTCTATCACAAGTATAACAAACAAGGGAGAGAGAGAGAGCGAGAAGACTCACAATTTTTAGCTGAGCAACCCTTTTGTTGATCTGATTAAACTCTTTACGGAGGTTGTCGAGCTCAAATTGACCTGATCATAGTCGATTAATTACAACCTGAACATGAACATGAAGTAAAAAAGAAAAAAGGAATGAGGAGGAGTTGAACATACGCTGCCTCCATTCCTTGTCGAGAAAAATGATTTGGTCGACAATAGAGACATCAGCAAAACGACGGCGTTGAGACTCACGGATGATTTCAGGATTGTTGCCTTTGTCTTCTCTGAAAAGATTTATGTCCAGCATTTCTTCTTCCTCTCTTTCTCTTTTAAAGACAAAAACGAAAACAACAACAGCTGAACGCGACTGACGGCGAAGTTGGTGTCCGGTATAACAGATGAAGTGGAACTGGAAGATGGGTTTGGACTTTGGAGGCTAGGGATTTTCAGGAATTCACTGATACAAACGGCGTCGTTTCAGTGATCCAACTGTATTCTTTAATATAAACTGAATACTAAATTTAATCTCTATAAAAACCAATATTACATTGATTTATATAAATAACTATATTTATTAATCATTCAAACAAATAGAATTATTGGAAAAAATAATTGCATTTTTTCAGACAAGAATTCAAATGCGAATTTGCTACCATTTTTCCGTGTAAAAACCATATTGATCCCAAGAATCCAATAACAATCCTAAAAATATGTAACCTTATCTTTACTTAATAAAGATAAAAATTATTTAACATTTCTTGAAATATAAAATTAAGATTCAATTTTTGTTTTAAACTAAATAAACATTTAGAATACATACAAACACTAACAATAACACAATTCTAAGTCTATATACATGATAATCATTTAAGAAATACTTAAAAACACACTCTTTTTTTTTGGAAATACTTAAAAATACACTTAAACACCTGTAAAATCATAATATAATCTACACATATCAACATCCCCTCACTTAAATATTTGTTTGTTCTTAAATAAAACAAACACACACAAACAAAACACATAAATACATAATCATGCAACAATACAATAATGTTATAATGGCATCAAATCTTATAGACTTAACCTCAAATATCAATCACTTAAAGAGTGCCAACAAACTAACTTATTCCTTTCATGTGTAAGTGCTTTAATTTGAATATACATATAAATTAAAATATTAACACCTTATTCATATACCTATAACACTTGTAAGCGTGCATTTATTATTATTAATCAATTAAAAAGGCAAAACTACCATTAAATAACCTTTCATGAAAATTATTGTTAACTATAACTTAATCTTTTGATGCAAAGGCAAACACCTTATTATAAATATCCCTCGGTTACTCAGTTAGGACATGTTTTTTCATTTAGCTTGGTTGGAGTGTTATTCTAGCCTTTTGACTATAAAACAAACATTTTGTCATAAATGCCCCTAGTTACTCAGTTATATCACAACTCTCAAATGATTATCAACTTTATTCTTAACCCAATTTTTTTCAAAAGGGCCAGCGAAATAAGAATTTTATTTAATAATTTGTATTTTTCATTTAATTTCTTAGCCTATCTCATTTCTTCTTAGTCAATCTCATGAAAGGGTATTAATGATGCTAACTAATTCAATTAACTATAATAATAAATGTATACAAATAAATTTCATAAAATAAAAGAATAGGTGTCATGTCTTAATTAACATGCATATTCATCCCAAAGATACTTAAAATCTAAAATTCATAAGTTACTATATCTTTACAATTTAAATGACCATGTTCAAAGATAAACTCATTCTATTCAATTCTTGCCATTGACACAATCACACAATTCACACACATCACAATTCCATCCTAATAAAAAACTAACATAATGTAAATATAAAATTCACACACAATTGATACATACAATTGCAAAATTCACACACATGAAATAAATGCAGATTTTGTATACAATTGATATGCAATTGCATATACATCCTCACACTTGAACAACACATTGCCCTCAATATGAAAAACAAACAATACAAATAAAGATAAATAACAACAAAGAAAAAGTTACAGCAAGAATACTTATAGTATTTCAGTGGTGATGGTACCAACAAAATAAAATAAAATAAAATCAAAAAATATTCTAATTCTTGGATTGCCTTCCAAGTAGTGCTTGGTTAACGTCATTAGCTTAACATACTTTTCATGTTTATACTATATTGGTCGACCAATGTGTCAACAAATTCTTATATTATACTTTTGACTTACACTGATCAACTACTAACCTATATTGGTCGACTAATCCCTCCAAAATCATAACTTTAAAAACTTTTAATGCTCAAAATTTTAATGCAATTATAATTAAAATGATATCCAAAATATTCCCTAAAGAGTGTTTAAAGATCAAAAGACTTTTCTCTTAAGTAAAGGCCTTATACCTCTTGATGAACGAAAATATTCATACAATAAAATGATATGAAATGTTTATGTTTGGAGAGCCTTTAATGTTACCAAACTAACAAAGTTTGATTATAAATAATATTACAAAATATAAAATAAACTTGATTTACCTTGTTCTTCTTTTGCTTTTAACTTGATCTTTAGTTTGAAGGCTGTACACTTCATCTTTTCTGTTATCATCTTCACAAATTATCTTTTTGAGTTATATATCATTTCATCTTGTTCTTATGAAGCTTCTTATCAAGATAACAAACACATTAGTAGGATTTAAGTTTTATTATCATTAAAATGTTGATTGAAAATATGGGTGTTGATGCATTTTATTTAAAGGATTTCAAAAGATTGAATTAGATATTAATTTTGTCTATATAAAGATTGTACCATGATTAAATTACACTATAGAACTTTATTTGGCATACATCATTAGTCACTACCATATGTTAAATAGACTTTACTTTTAGCATGATTTTTTATAGCATTATGCTTGTGTTTTAGACATTCTTATAAGATTCGATACTTGAAACAAGTTATATTTTGTTTTAGATCTTTTCTAGAATATCTAAGGAAAATAAGTGAATTTGGAGAAGAATTGAGTCAATATTGAGAAACCTTAAAAGATATAAAGAAAGGACCTAAAATACAATAGTAACATACTATTATGTCACTGGACTAATTCTATCACATCCCATTTTGTTTATTCTTAGAGACTTTCATCCACATTATACGACACATACATGTCATCTTGTTCAGTTTGTGTTCAGATTATGTTCCAAAACGGGACATTCTATTTCTCCAATCATAACCAACATATCCTCCTATTTAACCATGTTTAGAGTTGATTATTTGTATGAAAGTTCCAAAATGGGAGATAAAACAACGTAGAGCCTACATAGTACATGTTAACATCATATTGTGCATAAAAATTAAGTTGAAATTTATTAAAAGAAGTGGCGGATATAATAGAAGGGATATTTTTCACAAATAATTTTTTATAATAAAAAATGTCAATTAGGAGCCAATCAAACAAGTAGAGATCAAGGTGAAAGACAATCATGGAAGAAAAACAAGAATTTAAAGATTCAAGATTTATGAAGATGTTTCATTTATCTTTTGTTCTAGATGTTTCATTTATCTTTTGTTCTTCCTTATTTATTCATAAGCTAATTAGGATATAGATTTAGATGGGATGGACGATAGGATGTGATGTTTTAGTTTAATGAAATTCCTAGTTTTTTTTAGAATTGTTCATGTTCTTGGAATGGTTTAAATTGAAGGAATGAAAATAAAAGATTTAATAATCAAATTCATACATTGAGATTGAGAAATAATTTGTATGTTTAGATCATAAAATGAATGATGACATACAAATGGGTTATTCGAGAGAGAATTACATAATCTGCCTAAGTTAGGTAAAACCTATAATGAGAAATCATGAATCAGATTAATGCTTTCTTAGGTTATCTTTATTAGAAAGAGATTTCAGTTAATTTGATCTAAACATAGGGATTATGTTGTTTAAGAGAGAACATAATTATAACTTAGAAATTCTCACCGGTTTAAGAAACTAGAGTCACTCATAAAATTGAAGTGAAGTTAAAACACAGTAAAGTCCTAAGGAATTTTTGACCTAGATCTAGTTTATTTACAGATTGTTTTATACTTGATAATGCTTCAATTGGGTTCTTTAGAATTGTTCATTATTTTGTTTCAGTCAATCATGTTTGATATTCTAGATAATTAAACTTATGAGGAATAAGTAATTAACAACTATTCCTTATGGAATTGACCTGTACTCATTAGTGCTAGCTATAGCTATACTAAGCTCTTGTAGTTAAAATAGAGTACATTGGTTACCTATCTTAATTGCTTTGGCTCGATTTTGGCCCAGGTTGACTGGACCATCGACCACAAACCAGCCAAGCCTAGCCCGTGGCCCAACTGTTATTTCAAAAATGACGTCGGTTTTACATTTTTCTTTGTAAAAAATATGATGAATCGGTATCGGCCTACAGGCTGGGCTTGAGTCGAGCCAGCTTGGCTCGCAATCGAGCTAGGGCATTGACGAGTCTAATATTTAGTTGTTTCAAATCTTCATTTTATGCCACAATTTCATATGAATTCTTCTCTTTTTGTTTCGAAAAGGTAATTATAACCTATGAATGCACTCAGAGCTAATTAAGTATCAAATATAAAACAAAACTATAAAATATCAAGCAAAATACATCAAATATGAGTGTATAATTGTAGTCAAATTTGCATTTATCAGCAAGTATTTAGTTGCATAGCATTTTGATGACCTTTATGATTGAATAAGAAATGAAAAATCTTCAGTCATATGTTTGACTTGTTTGACATTTTTATGGAATTGTTTTCTATTTAAGATTTGAATGATGGAGTTAGTTTGCTTGAGGACAAGCAATTGCTTATATATGGGGGAGCTTGATGTATGTTAGACATATATTACTTTTAGCATTATTTTCATAATATGTTACTTATATTTTAAATAATTTTAAAAGGATTTGATACTTAATTTGATAATTATTATCATTTCAAGTCTTATTTTTACTTATACAAAGAAAAGGAGAATAATTAGAGAAGAAGTTTGAGCAATTTTGAAAAAAATGAAGGAGGACCCATGAACATGGAACCTTTATGCTATCGAGTTGAGGGTTATGTCTAAAAGTGGTTACCTTTGTTTCTCTTTCACAGCCCTACATTCTCTCATGTTACCCCTAGATAAAGAACACAACACCTTATATGGTCCTGTGTAAGTCATGTGTTTGCATTGAAGATTTCTAAAGAATTACCGAGATAATAAGATACACTTTCGAATTTAAAGAAAAAGAAAGGTAGAAAAGGAGTTCTTTGCCTAAGAAATGTAAAAAAAAAAAAAAAAGGAGGTCATTTTAAAACTATTCTACATTATTTTTTATCAATATTACATCACTACTTGAAGACAAAACAAGATTTCTTTAAAGATTCAAGATTCAAGAACAATGATTTCTTTATCTTATTTTCTTCCTTGTTTTTATGTTGGTATTATTTGTTTGATTATGAACCAAATTGGAATATAGGTTTATCTAGGATGAACTTAATGTGTGATATAATTTAATTGACACCGATTTAATGAAGTAATAGTTTTCTTAAGATTTATTTACTTTTTTATTTTAATTGAATAAAAGGAGAAAAAGTGGAAAATTCAATTATTTGATTCATGTATCAAGATTCAAGAGATAAGATACATGGTTAGATCACAAAGTTAATAAAGAGGTTAATCATGAGCTATTTAAGAGATGCAAGATCTTCCTAGGTTAAAGTTAAACCTATCAAGAGTGTTCATAGAATAAGTTAAAGCATTCTTAAGTTGCTTAAATTTAAGGGATTTTAGCTAATTAAATTATGAATAGACGTTTTATGTCTCAAGAGATAATATAATCTAAGTTAGGAACTCTTAATGGTCTAAGAAATTTAAGGCATTCATTAAATCAAGGGAAATTGAATATAGTAAAGCCCTAGGCAAAACCCAGCCTAAATTTATTTCACATATTGATTTACTCTTAACATTGCTTTGTTTAAGTATTCAGATTCATTATTCATTTTTTTCTTATTCAATCATCCGAAATAATTATTCTAGCTTATTAAGTTTGTGAATAATGATTTGTTAACCAATAGTCCTTATGGAATCAACTCATACTCTTTTGTGTCACCTTTATCAAACTTAGAACTTATCAAATGATTTTTCCTTTATGGTGTGTGTGTATGTGTATGTGTTTTTTTAACATTTAGGAGTTATTAACAATGACAAGCAGGTAAAGATAAATTTGTTAGATGAAAAGAAAACATGATAGGGATAAAATAAAGTTAGTGATATGTTGTTGCGTGCAGTAGGCATCCATTCAAGATGCATTTACTAAAATTAATGTTTCTAAGTGAACAATGGAAAATCATACTTTATTATATATTATTGCTGTGAGAATTTATTGGGACTTAATTATAAAAATTTGTGAGTTACTAATAAATTAAAGTTTCATTTTAACTTAAAAGGATTTTAGAAAAATTAAAATAAGAAACCCATAAACTTTTTATTGAACCAAGTGAGATTCTAACTCATAATTTGGTATAAAAAAAAATTGCTACCAATATTTTTATATTTGGTGATATTAATAAGTTAGTTTGTCAAAAATTCAATTTAAAAAATCAGATCAAGTTCAATGAAAGAGTAAAATAATCAAAGGATTAAAATCAATGAAACGGAGTAACAAATATAATTTAGAAGAGTTTTAATGCAATTTAAGTCAATTAGACGAAGAACATGAAATAATGAATGATCTGCCTGTGTAACAATTATTATAATTTTTATTGTAACTTTGTCTTCAATCATTACGTAAACATTTATATGCAGAACATAAGGCAATAGTCCTTTCATAATCAACATAAAACTTGTTTTGAATGGGAGAGTTGTGACCGGGTAGCTAATTTTTAGGGCATTTTTTGATAGAATGGGTGGATTATGCTCAACAAGGGTATCGACTAGCGGAAGATAGGTGATCAACTAGTCAATTTGTCCAAAAAATTAGTCGCTATAACATATAGTTTGTGTGCCTAACACTTGTTTGAAGTGTTATAGTTATAAGTAGAATGAATTTAAGTTATGAAAAGAAAAACCTTTTAGAATACTAGAGAGTTACTAAAAGTCTTGAGAGGTTAGAGAATGCATATGTGCATATTAAACCTTAATTCATTGATGATATATAATAAGAAAATGAGATTTAGAGAATGCATATGTGCATATTAGTAATATGTAGGACTATTGAACTATGTGAATATCAACAAACCAAGTAGGTTCTTACAAGAACATTTTCTTGGTTTTGTCTTGAGAATAGATTGGAAAGAAAGGAAATCAAAAGAATGGAAGTGACCGGTTAACGAGGGTATAGTACACTTTGAGCATCTTGACAGCATCCACTTTCTTTGTCAGGGTTCATTTTTGTTTTACCATCGTAATTTACAGTTTTAATACTGGGGGTTAAAAAGAAAAAACACTGTCGAGGAATGAGGGTTGACTTTGTCGGCTAGGAATCAACAGTGAAGAAAAGATTACAAAAGTAAAGAAGTCAAAAGGGTATATTTTAAAAATATTGTACCATGCTCCTACAGCCTACAGCCGTTGTTGCTTTTCCTATTCTCACATCCACTGGCATATAAGTCCCTGCTTCTTAGCTGCTTAGCTTAGCAGAAAAGCCGCCTCCTCTGGAAGAAGGATCCCGTCAGTGTCACAAGCAACATCTATAATCTTAAACAAGGCAACAAAAACTGCTTTAAACATATTCATCAAGGAGGCAAGCCATTCAACAATTTGTTTACACAACACTAACAAAACTTCACTTTAAAGCCTGGAACAAGATCAAATATCCAAGAAGGGAAAAGGGAAGTTCTCTAACTGAAGAAACTTATCTGTCTTTGTAATCCACTATCAGTTACTTACATGGCTTGCAGACTCTCGTACATTGTCCAGAAGCTCAACAATCTCAAGTTGCTTTATTACTGTAGCATTTAGGACCTACAAGAACAATATATTTGTGCATAAGCTCTTTCATCTCTACAATGAATATCCATCTTCCATTTATCCAAAATTTACTTACCCTTTTTGTTTTCTCAAGGTCAAACTCCACACATTTTATCCGCTCCAGGGATTCCATGAGCATTTGTTCCTTTTCCAATGGTATTTTAGATTCTTTCTTGCTTAGTTCCTCGACTACTTTTTCTAGTCTCTGAAGACGCTCTATGCATGGATGGATGCACTCTTCATCAATCACAGCTTCAACAACTCTAGAGTGTCTCATAATGCTGTGTTCGCTCACGTTAGAAGGGCAAATACTGTTGCGTCGTCTCCAAAATTGAGATGGTAAACTTTGTAAAAAGGCAATTAATTGGACTATGAATGATATTGTCGTTCTTGTCACACAGAGGACATTCCTCTTCCCAAGCTTTTCCTTAATGATGCCAGACCAGTAAAAGAGAAGACCTCCTGAAATGAGACATGAATCAAATACTTAAACCACATGAGAACAATAGCAGAGCACGAGTGTTCGTGAGAACCTTACAAGCAGAGTCATGCTTAAAACTCTCTTTTCAATCTGACGGGACACTATATCATGTCTAACAAGAAAGAAAACCATTTGCAGGAATCACAACACACATCCTCAAACATGCACCAAATCCATCAAATAGAGAGAATGGCATCATTTGCATATAAATGCAAACCGAGATGAGTTGTCTTTTTGTGTCCATTATAGCAAACCTTTTGTAGAGTTCAAGCTTAAGCAAGCATTATCTTCAAATGCTATGTAGCAAGAAAACATCAAGTACTACCTTCAGCATTTGATGTTCCTCCGCGATGAATGTTTCTAAAATCACTGATATGAGATTGATTGTCAGGATGTTTAACTAGTGAGTTGCTCTCTATAGCTTTCTCTACTACTGCAAAACTGTCATCACAACTGTAGTATGCATTTGAATCTGATGTCTGTACCTGCAAAAATACATATTACATACACAATCAGACACAAGCAAGTTATTGCACATGTAAGCTCAAACAGCTGCGTCAGTTTAACAAGTTGCATTATGTGAAACTTACTTTTTCATGAACGGGGGCCAAACATATAGAGCTCCTTCGTCCTATTGGAGAAGAAAGATCGTCAATATTGGATCCTGATTCTGCTGTTGATGTGTCACTTGTTCTTCCCTGAAAGGGAAAAAGAAAAAAGCTGCATCAAGGACATGTATACTAGAGCGATGAATTATTCTGTGAGAGAGCCATGCCTTCAAAGAACGTATCTGAACATAGGAGTCTAATTGCAGCTGATCATTAGACACCCTGTTGATTTGTTTCACAAGAGTCGCTTCCACATTATGAACAAGCTATAACATGAAAATTGTTAATTTCCACTACAAAAAATTCAAAGAAAAGGCTCAAGCTACAAAGAGAGATCACTAAACTCAGCACAAAGAATATGCAAAATTAACTTCCACAAGAAGGAAGCCTACCTTCACTATTTCAGGGTCGTTCCATGGACCTTTGTTGGAATAAAGACACCCTACAGCAGCAGAACAAGTGCAAGAACCACCCAAGAAGGTTGGCAACTGACTGAAAGTGGGAAAAATGCGTAAATAACTAAGAGATTTGGGAAGGAAAAAAAATCTCAAGGAAATAGAAACATTCAGACCTTGCATCAACAGCTTCCTGCAGCTTAGACAGGCATTTGGGTTCGAAAACCTGAAATTTTACAGCTATAGTCAATCACTGACTGCCGGAAAAGAAACACATAAAGCTGCACGCAGAATGCTGTATCTTTTACCTGTATTTTTGCTATAGTCTTTGAATCCAGAAACTTCTGTGCTGCAGGCCAAAGCATCTTCTTAAAACCAGGACCAGCATTGACAATAAACATCCTATGCAATGTCTGATGGCTCATATGATGTTAGAATCAATTAACCATCCAAAAGGATAGGCACCATTTGAATGAAATAAGTACCTCAGGATAGTAACAGTTGTCTATCTTTGTCACGGAAGCCAAGAGAGTTGCCGCAGCTCGAGTAAAGTTCTTCATGCCCTTTTTTATTGAAGAAAAATTATAAACATACATCCATAACCAGTTGAAATATGTAAACAACCAGCACCAAGACCCGCAAACATTCAGCAACAGAGATAGAGTACATATCAACAACCAATATTGAACCAATACATTTCTTTACCTTTCCAGATATAAGTGTCTCCTACATACTAATGAAGAAGAACATATGAAACATGAAAACAACACAACCCATCATCGATATTGAACCAATACATTTCTTTACCTTTCCAGATATAATTGTCTCATACATACTAATGGAGAACATATGAAACATGAACACTGGATGTGAGCATTCATTGCACCCTCTAAAGTGCACAAGGAAAGGAAAGTTAGGCAGTGACCCAAATTTCCAAGCCCTTGCAAGTAAATATAGGGGAAAGTTCAGAATCATACATACCAAGCCCTGGACATCCAATATTGTTGTTGTCGAACATATTTGCCTTTTTGCAGCAATTGAACAAGCAGGGAATTTCTCGAGTAGAGCCTTCTCAAACTCTTGGACATGATATTTTAGGTATCGATCAATAGAGGTAATATGCATCAGCTTACTGGGGTGAGCTTGTCCAAGAGCTTCAATGTAGACAGGTCGGCCTTCTTTATCCACTCCATGGTACCCGTGAGGATAGTATTGCAAGACTTCCTCCAGCTCTTTAAATTCAAAATCCTAATAATTATTTTTTAAAGAATGTACCGTTGCAGTTAAGTGAAAAATGGGAAGGCAATTTAAGGAACTATGGTAGAAAAAGCCAATATACAACTGCTACTGTGTTCTCATCGAGAAAATACTCAAGAAAACTCCTTTTCATTTTCAGTGCCACAGATAATTTTGTTCTTACCTCAAGTATGGTGTCAGTCCCATACTCTTTCCTCCAGTTAAGCATTTCTTCCCACATCTGGATTGTTTTTTCTATGTTAAAATCTCTGGCTTTCAGAAATCTACAAAGTTTGAATAACCACCACAACTATGAGTCATAAGTAAAATCATATGTAATTGAGCAAATCTATCAAAGAGATTACTCAGAGACCAAAAGAAATAGCCGACAGACCTTAACAAAGTATGATAGTCATCATGCCTGAGAGGCAACGAGTCCCTTGCAAGAAGCTTTTGGCGCAATTCATATACAATACTCTCCTCTTTTGCGTCCCGAACATCCTCTATGGATATGGAAGAAACTCTGTAATCAGTTCTCTGTTTCCCTCTTTTCTTGAGAGAATGTGTAAACTTATTGGAAGCATTCAATGCCTTCTTCTTAAGATTGCCGATTTTTGACCGCCTCCTCTCATCTTCTGAATTCTCAAAATCAGATCTTTTCTCTCTTATATCATCATTAGTTCCGATTCCTTCTAAACCTTCAGAAGAAATAGTGACAAAAGAGGTTAAACACGAAATGGATCACCTTCTCTCGAACTTTAAATCGCAGAATCAACTAACTACCAATAGACGTACCTGACATATCAACAAAAGGAAGAGGAACCCAAAACGTTCAAAGGAAGAAAGAGTTTCTAGGAAAGCCTCACAGAAGAGAAAGCATATATGCTGCTCTGAACTATCAAAAAACGAAGATAATGTCATCAATACTGCTAACATACAAAAGGAGAAGCATTACCATTTAGGAATTAGTGACTTAAATGAATTGTACTGAAAACACCAACAGATTACTGCTTTCTATGGTGACTTGAAGGATTAGTAAATTAGAGAACGGGAAAGAGAAAAGATACATTGTGGAGACGTATACTGCAATAAACAGTTTTCTTTTGGCTTTTTAAAACTTCAGCATTCAGACAACCTCTCTTTTGCATCTAAGTGATTAAAGTAGAGATGTGCAAAATCTGTGATGAAATTTACGAACGGTTAATGAAGAATAAAACCTGCGGAACAAGGAACCTAAAAGGCACTCAAAGTCGTTGATGAAGTTCGTGGATCTGAATGAACTAAAGACAAAAACTTGGATGATTATGGGAAAAACATGGCTTATAATTCTGCCAACGGTTGTCAAGTTCACTTCTTTTCTAGGTTTGCATCAAGCCAAGTTCAGTCCTTTATCGAACAGGGAATCATACGGATCGATGTGCCAAGAACAACTTCTGTTGTATTTATTCAGCTAATAAATGCACCCCAGGTGACAACCCCACCACACTACCCATGTCTTTTAAAATTATTACTAGCTGAAAAGAAACAAAGAGGGAAAGAAAATAATGAAGTTCTCTGTGAACTGAAAAAAAAGAGCGTTACAAAATAGAGCAATAAACCATCGGTATCATACGTTAGATAACAAAATTTATGAAAGAGCTCCTCAAATTGAAACCTAGAAACAAAAGCAGGAAACGTACGGATCTTCAAACTCACCCAAAGGGAAAGCAGCAAACTTGATGTTGATGGATTATCACATGATCGAGAAGGGCTCTATTTTTGGTTGAAGTTGCCTCGCCTCAGATTTATGCTTAGTTACAAGTGAGGCTGCAGAAACTCTATATTTTCGGATAAATGTAGCTAATTTGAGCACAAGAGGAGGAAAGAGAAGGGAAGAGAGATCTGAATGCCAAATGCGCGTGAGGTTCTCTTCTTCTTACTCTGTAGCAAAGCAAGTTTTCATCTTTTTTTTACCTGTCTAAAAAATTCATATTCTCTGATTCTTTCTGTCTCTGCCCGTGTCTTCTTGTGTATAATATGTATGTATGTGTTTTCCAACGCAATGAGAAAGATGTAAAGGTGCAGCTGAAGGTTCCAGCGATGAAGCGTAGAGAATGAATTGGTTTTTTTACGTTGCCAACTTGTGCTTACGTGTCCGATTACACAATCTTAATTTCGTAAAAAGATTAGTCCTCTTAAACAGTAAACTTTGTTTTATCATTTACTCCACAAATATCAACTATTAAATGATATTTGGATTTCCAAGAAAAGAGGAACATCCCTACTAGGAGGTATAGGTTAGGACCGTAAGTTAGAGCATCCAACCTGCGTGACTCACTAAGCATGTCTCTTTGACCGAACTGAAACATGAAGAATTGGGGAGGTCTTATCAGTCTATCCGCATGCCCCTCCACTGTGATTTACATTTTACAGTGTTAATTAGTTAACCTAACAGTGGTTGGTTCGTAGATTACCTAATTATGGTTTTTTAACTTGAGGGTCTGACTTACCTTCATCCAGCCCCCCCTTCTCTTGACTCTTCCGAATGGAGACGGTAATAAAGCACAAGCTTTTGTCCCATCCATGGATGATTGCCATCTGTTATTTTTAAAATACTTTCGGAGGAATGTGAGGTTAACTTCACAGTCGACAATTTATAAATACATCCAAGTGGAAACGGCAAATGGATGCGGGAGTCATACAGCACAACAGAACAAAAGCAAAACAAACTTCATTTATTAAGAAGACAGATCACAAGTTCACGGAACAGAACAGAGGATAGTAAATGCAACACAGTCGTGTCCATTCTCCTCATTTATTGCTACCATTCATAATGCCACCATGATTCCACTTTGCTCTTCACATCACAAATTCTTCTCATCCTACTTATTGCAACTGCTGCTCTGCTAGATTAGATCTTAGCTCTGAATTCCCCTGGAAAAAAGAACATTAACTAACCATCACTTGTAAATCAAAAACAAGCTACCATGTCTTCTATATATATTTATAGCGTAGGAACATGCAACCTCAAACAGTCTTGTCATGTACTTGATGTTAATTATCTTTAATTACTTTCATAAATTACTTCTTTTTGCATTACACCGATCCATCTAATCTCATTAGGCTATTCATACATTCATACCACCTTTGATCTGCAAGGTGGTTCAACCATATAAACAACTAACACGATATTACCGTCCAAACCGTGTTTTCTTTTTCTCAATCAAATATTTTAAAATGGGCAAAACCAAGAAGATGAAGAAACCACCACCAAGAGGAAGAACTTCTAGGGAAAAGTGGGGCAAGGATATAGGTAGCTAGGTAGGGAATTAAGTATAACACAACTCTCGAGGAGGGCCAAACAAGTAAAGACAGATGAGGTACAGGAGGAAGGATGAGCGTCGGTAGAGAAGTCACTTTCACAAAGACAGAGACAACAAAATCGTAAATATTACACATAAAGTCGTATATAGGATTTAGGTGCACGAAGGGGAAAAATGGCTTGAGTTAAGGGTCTATATCACCAATATAATACTGTCCCTCTCAATCTTTAATCTTTTTCTGCTGTATTGTGTGTATATATTAAAAAAGGGTCCCCCATCTTATTACATAATATATAGATGGATACAGGTAGAGAAGAGACAAGAAGGCGAGGAGTTAGTGTTGGATGATATAGCATGCAACAAGCATATTATGGTTTTGTTTTGTCCGAATTTGGCGTAAACATCCACATTCCTACTGTCTCCCGTACAATTGTTAGCGGAGAAAAAAAAAGGGAACAACTTATTGGAATGCAAGATGTTGTGAGAATCACTCTTGTAAGTCAGAAATTCTCCTCACGGTGCAATAGGATAACAGAATCCAACCTTAAGGTTAATGTCTTCTCCACCAGCTTTGGTACACTCCAAATGATAGAGTAAAAACTGTCACTTAGAGCAAAAAGTAAAGACTTGCATTTGATGAAGGTTAAAAAGAACAAAAATGAACAATGCTTGATAAATTTTTGGACTGCAGATGTAAATGAGTGTGTAAAGAGTTCTTGAACGTTTTATGGAGAAAAATGAAAGAAAGTACAACAGATTGAGAAGCAGAAGTGGGTGTAAAGCAATGCATAGGTCGTATATATATATATACTAAAAATAAGAACATTGGGGTACAATAACAACGACAATTAAACCCCATAAATGTAAGATGTTATCGTAATAAGCTAGGACGTTTTGGATTTTTGTGTAATAAAGATGTAAGGCGTTATAGTGCAATAAAGTGGGATGTTTTGAAACAATCAATACCGACATTCCCCAACTTAGTCTAAAAGGCGATAAACAAACTGTCACAGTTTAAGAGAAAGATTGACGAACAATCAAGTGAACTAGGTCTTGAGCTTAGTGTCCAAGAAAATCGAAGATAGATACTGCTAGAACAATAAACAGTCTTAACATGCCCTGATCTCATGATCATTTTAGAGAGATAATCCAAATACTATCATAGGAGGGTAGCTAGCCCCCACAATCACATAGGTGAGTCCATCAAGTGTGTACTGTTCATACCACTCAGTCTTAGGCTATGGAGCTCACTAAGGATTAAACAATCCAATCTCATCAAACACAGTAAAATTATGCTAAGGGACGCAATGCAACAACTGAATATATATCAGTATTATTCCACAAATAATATACAAGTAAATAGTCACCACATAACTTTGTTTCACCCATTGAACTTGACTTTCCAAGACGGGTGTCCATCATGAGGTTATTACACAATTGGGCTTATCCCCATCCCTTTAGCATATTCTGAAACTAATTTCCTATACAAAAATTTTGTAAACGAATCCGCTAAGTTTCTCTTTGACTTGACATAGTCTAGACAAATTACACCATATCTAATTAAAGTACATACAATTTTATGTCTCAATCTGATATGTCTACTTTGGCCATTATATGCATTGTTTTTGGCATCATGAATGGTAGCCTACGAATCACAATGAAGGAACACAAAGGGAACTGGTTTTTCCCAAAATGGGATATCTGCTAAGAGATTCTTTAGCCACTCAACTTCCCGTCTTGCTAACTCCAAAGTCATAAACTCAGCCTCCATTGTTGATCTCACAATACATGTTTGCCTGGATGATTTTCAAGACACTGCAACTCTTGCTAAGGTAAAAACGTAACCACTAGTAGTGTAAAGATTATGATGAACGTGAATTTCCCCATGCATTTACAAGATTGAGTGTATGTTTAAATGGATACAAGTAAGGGAAATAACAAAGTGTAACAGAAAAAATAACAAACTAGATTACACCTAAAGAATAGGAAATAGCTTCAATTAATGGAAGACTTGGTCATGTTCTTATCCTTAATACACCCCGCAAGATGAAATCGATACCAACGATATTCATCTTGTCTCGAAGTTCCTCAAACTTTGTTCGAGGAAGAGACTTTGTTAATGCATCTGCAATCTGCTTGTTGGTCGAGATGTGTGTGACTTGTAGGCATATTTGTTGAACTTGTTCTCTGAGAAAATGATAATCCAGAGAAAGGTGTTTCGTATGGGAGTGAAACACAGGATTGGAGCAAACATATGTAGCACCAAGATTATCGCAGTGAATGACAATAGACTTTGTCAATGGAGCCTTTAGTTCACAAAGAAGGTTTTGGAGCCACATGATTTCAGAGATGGTGGATGTTACAGCACGATATTCATCTTCTGTCGATGAGCGAGCCACTATGCATTGGCATTTTGAACTCTAAGAGATAAGCGAACCACCAAAATAAACAACATAAGCCGAGGTCAAAGTTCTGGTATCAACATCTCCCCCCCCCCCAAATCTGCATCACTAAATGCTTCTAATTGTAGATGAGATGGTGTGTATAACTGTAGTGCAAAATTGTGAGTATGTTTGAGATACCGAAGGGTACGCTTTAACTGTCTGAAATGAATCTCTGAAGGTTGATTCATAAATTGTGACAATTTGTTGAAAACAAAACTGAGATCCGAGCGAGTGAGCGTGACATACTGAAGTGCCCCTAGAATACTTCTGTAAAGTGTACCATCAGCGGACGTAGAGCCATCTTGTAACTAAAGAGGAGTGGATGAACATAACGGAGTGGAACATGCAGTACAATCGACCATTTGAAACTTGATTAGGAGATCATGGATGTAACAACATTGGGATAGAAAAAGACCACTCAAAGTTGGAATCAGTTCCATACCCAAAAAATATGATGGTGTCCCCATGTTCTTCGATGAAAATTTGGTGGAGAGTGCAATCATGAGTTTTTACAGCAAAGATTGCGAATTACCCGTGAGAAGCAAGTCATCAACATAGACTAAAAAGAACATTATAGAGGAGCCATGAGTAAAAATGAAGAGTGAGGAGTCACTTTTGCTGGTAACAAACCCAAAAGCTAAGAGAAACGACTGAAGCTCCTGATACCAGGCACAAGGAGCTTGTTTGAGACCATAGATAGCTTTCCGTAATTTGCACACATGTGTTGGGTGATCTGGATCAACAAAACCAGGAGGTTGCCGCATAAATAAGTTTCACCGAGATGTCCTTGCAAAAAGGCATTATTAACATCCATTTGGTGTAACGGCCAGGAATGAGCACGTGTTAGTAGCAAGACAACCTTAATCGTCTGAGGTTTGACAACTGGTAAAAAAGTCTCTTTATAATCAATCCCGGGACATTGAGAAAAACCTTTTGCAACCAAACAAGACTTGTATCTAGAAATCGAGCCATCAGGATTTCTCTTTGTTCTGAAAATCCATATATAACCAACAACATTCCTAGCTTCGGAAGTAGAAACAAGAGTCTAAGTACCATTAGAAATAAGAGCATCATATTCTGAATTAGCTGAGGCATGCCAATGAGGGAGCTTCAAAGCTTGGGTGATGGTACGTGGTTATCAGTTTCAAGTAATGGGTGTTTACTGACAGTGTAGGTCTTAGGTTTGAAGATATTGTTTTTTGCGCAAATGATCATGCGATGTGTATTTAAGGGTTGTGGGAGGGATCCAAGGTTGGTAAGGTGTCTTAGTTTGGTGATGATGAAGTCATGTGGTTTTCAGGTGAGGTGTTTCGAGCCAAATTAGTGAACTCAGTAGATGTAATCAGATGTTGCGGTGAGGAAAATCCAGGTACGACCGACATTCTTTGAGGTGTTATGGTCACGGGAAGTAGTTTGTGTGACAGTAAAGAAGTTGGGTTCAAGGTATGAGAGGAGACAGTTGGTTGACTAAGGATAGTGTAAGGAAACTGGTCATCAACAAAGACAACATGTCTTAAAGTATAAATACGATTAGTTTGGGGATCAAGACAGTAGTAGGCAAACTGGGATAAGGAGTAACCTATGAAGATACATGGTTTTGATCGAGGCTGAAGCTTATCCAAGGAGTAAGGATGTAACTAGGGAAAGCATAGACAACCAAAAGAATGAAGATTAGTGTATGACACAGGTTGTCAAAAAAGTATTTCAAAGGGTGTCTTCATATCTAGAAGAGGAGTTGGTAAGCGGTTTATTAAATAAACAACTGTGGAGAAGGCATATGACCAAAAGGAGGAGGGAAGATGACTATGATGTAAAAGGGCACGAGCAGTTTCTAAAATATGACGGTGACATCTTTTAGACATCCCATCGAGCTCAGGTGTATGAGGTGGGGTAGTTAGGTGAGTGATGCCATTGGTAGATAAAAAATTGTTTAGTTTGAAAAATTCTCCACCATTATCAGTATACAACGTGTTAATGGTGGATTGGAAATATTTTTCAACCAGACTTTTAAAATGAACAAAGGTTGAGAACACATCGGATTTGAGTTTCAACTGATATAACCAAACATAGCGTGAAAAATGATCAACAAAAATAATATAATATTTGAAACCATCAAAAGAACTTATTGGAGCAAGTCTCCAAACATCAGAAAAAATAATTTCTAATGGTTTGGAGCTACTCAAATGTTGTTTTGAAAATGGTACTTTATGACTCTTGGAACAATGATAGGAAACACAAACTTTTGACGTAACTGAACAAGAACATAATTTGTGACAAGATTGTAAAAAAGACTGACTTTTATTAGAAGGATGTCGTAAAATGTGATGCAAAACATCCGAAGGGAGAGCTTAAGACATAAAAGTCGATGGCTTGACATGTAAGGAACCAAGACTGTAGAGATCACTATGACTAGACCCCGTTAGAAGTACCGACCGCGTCCGTAAATCCATCACTTGAAAATAATTCGGAAACAATTCAACCGAGACACCATTAGCTTTGTAAAGTCATTTGATAGAAACAAGTTTTTTTTTAATCTGCGGAACATGTAAAACATCATTGAAAATAATTGGTTTGAGTTGAGTTGGGAGAGTGAAACTACTCGTGTTGGATAAAGGAACACTGTAACCATCACCAACTCGCAGCTGATCCGAACCAGAATATGGTGCTCTTATTGACAAGTTTTGAAGGTCATTGGTGACATGATGGGATGTGCTAGAATCAAGAATCCAATCACTTGATTATGGAGAACCAGCATTGGTGTAATTCGCAGCAAGAGATGAGTGAAATCGAGCCGGCTTCTCGTGAAGGTCCCAACAAGTTTTAGCTGTATGGCCTGGTCTTCTCGCAAAATTGGCACACGACAGGTTGCCGAGTAGCTAGATCTGGACGCTGATGTTGCTGCCTAGGTGCCCAGACCTGTTAAAGCTGTGTTGCAGCGAGCTCGGGCATTACTGGGAGGATTGATTGGTCCGGTATTGTCCTGAGCGTGGAGACCTTGTTGCTAGCACATGGAATGTTTGAAAGGCAATTGCAGTAGCACTATGAGACTAATTTGGAGGCTACCGATTCTGTCGTAATAGAAAACTCTCATGGTCAAGTAGTTTGTCATAGAGATCCGAAAATGAAATGGGTGTTTCACGAGCTCGGATAGTTGCACTGATTTCTTTGAAACTTTCCTATAAACAATTTAAGGTATGGATGACCAAATATATGTCATCTACAGGAGTGCTAACCATGGCTATTTCATCAGCTATGGTTTTTATTTTGTTAAAATACGCAGCGAAAGTAGAATCATTTTTGTTGAGATTAATCAATCTCCCCTTCAACGACATCAATCTAAAACGGGACCTGCCGGCATATATATGAGAGAGAAGAGACCAGACTTGATACGAGGTTGTAGCCGAACCAAGCAAGGAAAAAACAGACGAGGAAACATATGATAGGATTGCATACAGAATCAAGCAATCTTGTCAAATCCAGGAATTACGTAGAGGTTGATTCTCAGCAGGACACAGATATGTTCCATCTATATATCCCATGAGATTATAGCCAAACAACAACGATTCAATGAGAATCTTCAATGACGAATAGTTTGTTCCATCAAGTTTTGAGTCTCCTTGAATACCCGTATTGAGAACAATGAGATTTGATTTTGACGCGGGATTGGAAGCAACAATTGTAGCAGAGGAGGAAGAGTTGTCATTGGTCATGATGGCTTGAAAAACAAAATAATGAAGGAGGCAAGAAACTGGAAAAAAAATTCCGTTAGGATTAGGATTTGATACCATGTAAAGATTGTAACGAACATGTATTTCCCCATGCATTTACAAGATTGAGTGTATGTTTAAATAGATACAAGTAAGGGAAATAACAAAGTGTAACAGAAAAAATAACAAACTAGACTACACCTAAATAATAGGAAATAGCTTCAGTTAATGGAAGACTTGGTCATGTTCTTATCCTTAGTAAGTAGAGTGTATATCATCACTCTCCGTAACCCAGTTAGCATTAGAATACCCCTCCAATACAGGAGGATAACCACCAAAAGGTAATCCATAATGCATAGTACCTTTTAAATACCTCAACAAACGAATCAATGCATTGTAATGCTCTTGACTAGGATTATAAGTATACCTACTAAGTCTACTCACGCAGTATATAATATCATGACGAGAATAGTTCATCAAAGACATCACACTACCAAGAATTTTAGCATTCACATCTTGTTTTACATTGTCACCAAGATTTTTCTTTAAAGCAATACTAGCTTCATAGGGAGTCTTGACTGGATCAACATCATAGTAACCAAACTTCTTCAAAATTTTCTCAACATAATGAGTTTGATTCAACCTAAAACCAGAGTAAGTTTTATCAACTTTGATTCTTAAAATAAAGTCTACAGGTCTAAGATCTTTCATAACAAAAGAAGACTTTAGCAAACTTTAATAGGATCAATGACCGATAAGCTAGTACCTAAAATAAGCATATCATCTACATAAAGAGTTATGATCACACATCCATTGACATCTGATTTCACATAAATATAAGAATCAGCATCACAAAAGGTGAAAAAATGTTTATAAATCTCACTTTCAAATTTCTCATGCCACTATTTAGGAGCTTGTTTAAGTCCACACAAAGACTCAACCAACTTACACACCTTTGCTTTTGACCAAGCACTCTAAACCCCTCGAGTTGGACCATATAAATTTGTTCATCTAGATCACTATTCAAGAAAGTTGTTTTAACATCCATTTGATGCATATCAAGTTTAAATACTGAGGCAATAGCAAACAACATCATTATAGATGCAATTTGAATAACAGAAGAGTAAGTGTCAAAAAAGTCCAATAATTCTTTTTGTTTAAAGCCTTTAATCACAAGTCTTACCTTGAACCTCTCAATAGTTCCTTCAAGTCTCAATTTCTTTTTGAAAATCCACTTAAACTCCAAAGGCTTATACCCTTAAGGTAGATCAACTAAAACCCAAGTTCTATTAGGCATGATCGACTCTAACTCATTATCTATGGCTTCCTTCCAAAATGTAGTATCTACAGATCTCATTGCTTCCTCATAAGTTTTAAGATCTTCCTCAATAATATAAGTCACCATAAACACATCATCTATCTCCTCAGGTTTTGTCACCACAAAGGAAGTAATAAAGTCAGAACTAAAACTAGTGAGTACTCTAGCTCTTTTGCTCTTCCTTAGTCTAACAATTTCCTCTTCCTCTATGTCATAATTGGTAGAAAAACTAGAGATAAATTCTCGAGGAACTTGCACACTTACTTTCATAGGAAATATATCCGCAAAGAACATTGCATCTGTAGACTCTATAATTGGTCCATAAGTGTTAGATCTCTTTTCTTTAACTATAAATCTATAGGCAACACTATTAGAGGCATATCCCATAAAAATTGAATCAATGATCTTAGACTCAAAATTTTTCCTTTTATGTTCAGGTAGAGCAACCTTAGCAAGACACCCCCATACTTTCCAAAAATGCCTAGGTGGATAACCTTTCCAAATTTCATAAAGGGTTTGATCTAGTTTCTTATGAGAGGCTCTGTTTAGAACATAATAAGCTGAAAGAATAGCTTCCCCCCACATAAAATCAGGTAAACTTGAGGAAATCAACATTACATTCATCATATCCTTAAGTGTTCAGTTTTTCCTCTCAGCTATTCTATTTTGTTCAAGTGTATAAGGGCTAAAAGCTAGTAATAATCCTAACTTTTGCACAATAATCTGTAAGGAAATCGGGTACTATACTCGCCACCTTGATCAGACATTAATATCTTAATTCTTCTTTCTAATTGGTTTTCAACCTCAGCTTTGTATTTCAGAAACATTTCCTTTGCATTACTTTTATTTTTCAATAAGTAAATCTTAGTAAATCTAGAACAATCATCCACGAAGGTAATATAATATCTCATGCCTCTTTTACTCATATAATTCTTAAAATCGCCTAAGTCTGTGTGTACCAAGTCAAACAATTGTGACTCTCTCTCGATTACTTACTTAAAATGTTTTTAAAAGTGTTTAGCTTTAACACAAATTTGACATTTTTCCATTTCATTAGTGATCTGGTTAGGTAACAAGTTTAAGCTTTGCATCCTCTTAATTG
>JAOQMP010000005.1:21808168-21826324 GCA_027563575.1 Erythroxylum pedicellare
TACCATAACATATACACAATAACACTCATTTCTTTTCAATTATTATTTCTAAATTCCACTTAAAAATCGGGGTCCAATAGTGGAGATATTATTATAGACCCTGAAGCTATTTTGGATACTTGGTGAGTTAAAAGGGGCTCAAATTTTGTGTTGAAAAGCTTAGTGCAGTATAGGAAGCTTCCAAAAGAAGATGCTATATGACAAAATACACAAGAGCTGTGGGAACAGCTTTATCAACCTGAATTAAATGTGAGCATGTAAATTGTAGAAGTAGATCATGTGGATATTCCAAGATTACAGATTTGCAGATCATAACTTAAAACTAATAATATTTGTTATTTGATTCAACATAAGTTGTCATTTGATTATGTATAGGATTTAGTCAATAAATTAGATATTGTTAGCTATTCACAGTTTAACAAAGCAGTTAAGTTCTTAATGTGTTTTAAGTACTTGAGCTGCAGTAAAAGGGAGTATCAATATTCATTCTCACTTGAGTATAATACTACCAGTATAAAATCTCTAATACCTTTGATTCGAACCTATCAAAGCACACATCTTAATGTATAAGATTCTCAGTTAAGGCTCTAAGACAACATATTACACAACATCCCAGCATATAAAATATTAGATCCAAGAGAACCAAACAGACCCACATGCCACATGGTGTGGTGTTTCTATTATTTACTAATAGGACCAAGGGTTTCATTCCTCACTTACGGAAGTCGAACTATTAACCCATAGCATACTTCTGGGTCCAGGATCTAGCAGTGGTCTCATACTTGGCTCTGTCTGTCTTGTACATGTGAGCAATCTCAGGTACAAGTGGATCATCTGGATTAGGATCAGTGAGCAGGGAACATATTGACAGAAGAACCTACAAAAATCATACAAATTATAAATCAATTCCAACGTCACATTGAATAAAAGCTTCAATAATACCAAAATCAACTAACTGATGTAAGCATGTTATTTGAATTTAACAGATGGAGAAAGTACCTTGGATATGGTAAGGGCAGGACTCCACTGCTCTTTCAAGATATCAAGACAAATGCTTCCATTACTATTAATGTTTGGGTGGAAAACCTTTGTACGAAAGGAAACCTGTGTGGATGACAGGAAGAGACTCAATTTTATAAATCAGCTGCCTAAACAATGCTGTGACCGAGTAAAACTTGAGCTATACTCACCAAGTGTAACGAGTAAAGGAATAAATACAGAAACAATGAGGAGCTAAATTTGTGAAAATTAAAGATTGCCGCCCCCAAACAGTTGCTGTCTTTTCAAAAAGAATTGCAAGTTAAAAGTGAAACCCACAAAATAAAAGGAGTGTAGGCATTACCTTTGGTGGCTTGAAGGGATAGTCAGGTGGGAAGTGAATGGATACGAGAAAAACCCCACCTGCAAAGGGGCTCTCAGCTGGACCCATAATAGTTGCTTGCCAGTGAAACATGTCATCAGCAACAGGACCTACAAGCATAGAATCACTGCAAGTTAATACCGAATATCGCAAGTATAACACATAGAACAAAAGCAACAAACCTATGGTCTCATCAACCCCAGCAGAATTAAACTAATATCATAGTAAAATCTCTATACTCAAATCTAAGCAAGGATACCCAGCAGTGACCAGAAACACCAACTCCAACGGAGGCCCTCCATTTAAAGGATGAGCATAAAGCATGCAAAAAATCACACACTGATATGCGCATAAAACAATAACGAAAACATTGTGCATGATTTTTTTTTCCTTATTTTGGGCGCAAATCATAAAGGAGCAATCTTGAAATAAAATGTTAGATCAGTTTTGATAGATAGACTGGGAAGTTGAGAATGAAGAGAACGGCTAATTGGGTAGTAATTTACGCAACGAAAAAAGAAGAGAATAGAGTAAAAGAAAACAACCAGCACTGCAAGAAGCAGGAGGGTCCCTCTGCAGATCCTTCAACTCCTTGTTAATGCGTTTTGAAGCCATTAACCTGCAAGGACATAGCATTTACCATAAATATTATCACTTTTACACAAAAAGAGAACAAACCATCGTTTACAGCAACAGATAAGCTAGTAAAAGTGAAAAAAAAAACCCTACCCAGATTAGTGTTTTATGTTCAAAGTCTAAATTAACATCTTTTTATTGTTTTTGAAATAGGAGTAACCATACAACCAATTCAGTAATTAACGAATCTGACAAAAGATCATATTAGATCAGCCGATCTCTTCAGGTAGGCAGATAACCCAACAGAAAATAGCAGGAAATTTTATTTCCAAGCAGAGAAATAACAAAAATGAATAAAGAACATGAGGAACAGAGAGAGTAAAGAAGATTACTTTATGGTGCACTATCTATTGCTTATGGCGGGGGGAGAGAGAGAGAGAGTAAAGAAGATTACTTTATGGTGGACTCTCTATTGCTTATGGTGGGGGGAAAGAGAGAGAGATTTGTTTGTAAGAAGATGAAAAGAGGTCTGCCTTGCCTCTGCCTGCGGCTATAAAATGAAGAAAAGTGTGTTTTTTGGTTTTTATATATTTATAATAAATGAAATTTGATTACATAACATAAGAATAGTAAAAGGTTGAATGAGAATAGAAGAAGGGTATGAGTGGGTGATATGTGGTTGCGTTAGGAAGCTTCCTTGTTCCTCAGCCACCACTTTCTTATTACTACCAATATTTATTCATTTTGATTATTGTATAACCCAATCAATCAACCAAGCTAGTAGGATTAAGCAAAACAAAAGAGTGGTTATGTATGTTACTATTATAAATGGCGGTCCCTCTTCCTAACACTGAGTAATCTTATCACCATATGTTTATTATTTCCCGCTTGTATTAAATATATTTTACATTTGGAAGTGAGGAGTGAGGGAGGAAGGTGGGTTAGAGGAGAAAGTCAGCGAAAGTGGTTCGTAAGTGGCGCAACCACAAGCGGACTACGTGGAGGGTGCACCACAAAACATGGCCGTTCAACCCTCCTCACAGGCAGACAGACCTTTCCGTCTCAGGATATCATCTATTTATCACATTTCGCCTTAACCAACTCGTCCTTTTGTCTTGTCTTTTTGTTTTTCATAAGAGGAAGAAGAGAACCTTCTTCATTTCTCTTTCATCATCTTAAGGTCAGTATGCACATTTTGTACTTCCCCCGTTATCCATATGTTTCGCTAACTCAACAAAGCTCAGATCTTTATCAACTTAATCGGATTGCATGCTCAGTATTCTTTTCCCTCTGTCTATTCACTGGCATGCTAACTCTTTAGTGGGATATTTTATTGGTTGAGCTCTCCGCTTTTATAGTTGCAAGGACCGACCATATGAGATTCTCCGGTTCGTAAAAAGGAGATACGGGGAACTAACTTTGGAAATTAACTGATGTTAATGCTACGTATTATCATCTTGTGAATCTGTACTGGCATTTTGGCATGTGATTGTAGATTGATCTTGATACTCATCTTCATTTTCTATGACAGATGTGTATCCTTCTTTACTTATCCACTTAAGCTACCGATTGGATCTCTATACACTACTGACGTATGTGTCACAGTAAGATCAACTACAATAAAAGGTAGTTAAAACTGAAGGGAACCAAACACAAGAGTTGATACAACATGGTTTTGTTCTTATCAAACTAGAGGGGAAGGAACACAAATTCTCTTATCACCGTGGGTTTTCCCTTCTGTTTAATTAGTACCTGGGTCGAATTCACCCAAACAAATATTTTCATTGATTTTTATTGATCGTAACAATTAAAATGGTTATATTCTCATAATCTTTTGGTTTGCTTTCCTGGGCAATTTCTCAAATATCCATTTGACTCTGTGTCCAGGCAAATACTGTTTTGTTACATATCCTGCTTCCTATTATCTATTATTCACAAACAATGGGAGGTGTAGTGACAAAGGTTGATTCACCTAGAAAGGCGTGGATTCCAGAAACAAAGCTTGAGGCTAAAATGGTTGAAGCTCTGCAACGTAGGCAAGCTGAAGGGACTACTGTTAAATCTTTCAACAGCATAATCTTGAAGTTTCCAAAAATTGATGAGAGCTTAAGAAAATGCAAGACCATCTTTGAACAGTTTGGTATGAATACAGTTATCTTCTATTTTCATTTTCCATTGACATACTTCTTGTGGTTCAAGCAGGGAAAAAAAATCATAAAGCTTTTACTTAATAGAAGTTCAAAGCTTTAATCTCTCTAGAAACTTATAAATACACACCTCCATTGTACCCACAAGTTCTTGTTGAATGTTTATAAATTTGTCTGTTATTGTGTAGATGAAGATTCCAATGGTGCAATCGATCAGGAAGAGCTGCGAAAATGTTTCAGCGAGTTAGATATCTGTTTTCAAGAGGAGGAAGTTAATGACCTCTTTGGTGCTTGTGATATAAATGAGGATATGGGCATGGAGTTCAATGAGTTCATTGTACTCCTCTGCCTAGTCTATCTTCTCAAAGATGATCCTGGTGCTCTTTGTGCTGTATCCAAATATGAGTACTTATTGCTCGTCATTTATGCTTTTGAGCTACCCTTATTGCTTTTACTGGCCATGTAAAACAGGTTGTTAAGCTGTGATTGGCAGGTAAAAAGATTGAACACATATATAAAATAGGAGGTTCTTTTTGGTAGCATATGTTGACCTTTGAGTTCATGGTTCTCATGTTTTTAGGTCAATATGTCAGGTTGTTCCACCTTTTTTTTTTCCAGAATAAGAGACTTCATATTTGAATGGACCTAGTAACATTAATCATTCTGTGTACTGGAATTTTCTTTTAGATTTCTGGATTTGTCGCATACTGCATTTGCAATGACATAGAATGCCTAAACCTGTCAACAAGAGTTGAGATTTTTATCTCTGCACACGTGATTCTTCTAGGTGCAGAGATTGGGGGATCATCATCTTCCCTTTCCTGAATTATTTTATTTGTTTTCGTTTCTGCTATATTTGTGTTCCATGACAATGCTAGAAATCACGAAATTTGGAGACGACCTTTCAAACTCTTGTTGATGCATTTATATTCTTGGACAAGAACAAGGATGGTTACGTCAGCAAGAATGAGATGGTTCAGGTGATCAATGAATCAGGAGAACGTTCCTCGGGACGGATTGCTTTGAAAAGATTTGGTTAGCTCTCCCACATTCACTTTCTCTTTCTTCAAATATGTGCAGTACCGCCCTTGTTTATGTATATGCAAAATTTTCTGTTCTGCTTATATGTATATAAACGGTACATTTATCTCTTTACCGACCACTCTCTTTGATCTGTTTGCTTTCATGTGTTATGATATGGACCTTAATGAGCATGAGATTTAGATGTAAACGATCTTGTTTATGTTTGAGGCCTAGACTTTTGTGTCAGGAGACATGTCATGACAGAAACTCAAGTCTGCCTTGCTTTTCTGTTGCAGAAGAAATGGACTGGGATAAAAATGGAATGGTGAACTTCAAGGAATTTTTGTTTGCTTTCACTTGTTGGGTTGGAATTGATGATGCTGAGGATGAGGAAGAGAAGGAAGAGGTCTGAACCAATACGGCCTCCTGCTCCCTACTAATAGTTTATGATGTCTGAAGGTGGACTTCATGTAATCAAATTTCTGGGCAAGTCCCTGGTTTTTACTTATTTAATAATGAACAATAGATGGTAACATGTAGAAGTAGAAAACTTTCTTGTTGAATTTGTTCTGTAAATAATGAAATTTCAATAAGATGTAACACTTGATATTTATGTGAGCTGTTGTATATTGCTTTGTGTGTTGCCCTCTTCATGAAAATGTGAGTGACGAGGATTTGTTCCTTGTTAAAGGATGGAAGTTGCCTAATCAGACAACAGGCACAAACCGATGTCATTTGTAAATCATGGGCATAAAGTGTTTACTGCCCCATCCATGAGAACTCGTTTGAAAAGCTATCCTATCTATCAGCTTCTGGAAGTTAACTAAAAATGGGTGTCTTATGGGAAAGTAACTGGACACCACCCTTCGTGGCAACCTTTTTCTTGTTGAGATTTAGCTTTAAACTATCTTCAATCTTTCTGGTTGAAGACTTCATTGACATCAACGTGTACTTACAAGTCCTTCAGTTTCCACGATCGTCACCTCAAGCTGTGGACGACCAATAATTATAAACTATCCGTGACAGAAGGAACATGCACTTCCCTGTGTAGATTACATTCTCCACAAAGGCTTCCTCAACTTCATCTGTTGACAAAGTGACAATGATAGCCGCTTTCTTCTTGAATTCTAAGTTCAATTCTGCGACCAATAGTCACTTGCAAACTAACAAATACGCATAACAGGAAGTATATTCATCAACTTAAAAAGAATTAAGAGTCCGGAAATTTATTCTACCGTACGCTGACAAAAAATGCCTTACAAAAAAGACGTACAAAGTACCATGTACACTCAAATAGTACAACACACCACCGCAGATTAGCACTGCATTAGGCTAGTTGTTTCTATGTTTATACAAGCAAATCATACTCTTCTCACACTATCCCTACCAATCATCAAAACTGTAATCCAAGCTTATAGTAACCCTAGTTTAACAGAGTGGCATTCTTGGAGTTCAATCTGCCTTAATCAACACACAAATGAAAACAATCCCGTCCCCAACCCAACTGTTCCCTTACTATGGGATACTCTCATTACGCTTCATTATAAAAGATAATAAACACACATCATACGGAAACCAACTCATAACTGGCACAAATAGTGCCAGTGCCCCGATGACAGTTGGAGGCATTGGCTGACATAGCAACACCTGTTGCATGTAACCTCAAATGGATAGAACAAGCTCCAAACGCCCACTAGGAATCTGAATACATCACCCCCTAGTCTTGGCCCTCTTCATACCTAGGCTGTTCTGGAAAGGGGAGAGAGAGCCTGACATTGGAGAACCTTCCTCGCGAAGCGTACCATTGAGAATAGCTAACTCCCTTAGTTGATGCTTCTTATAGAAATCCTGAGACTCATCCTAACATGATACCCAATTGTCATTGTTTAGTTACAAAAGACATTAGTCATGCTAGATCCAAGCAGAGAATGCAAAAGTAGGTTACCATGGGCCTCAGTAAATCTTCAAGTATCTCTCGGGCTTGCATTAATCTAGCATCCACTATTTCAACTGGCAATTCAGCCTCAACTAGGATATGCAGAGGCTCATTTAGATGCTCATACCCTGGTTTACCCCTCATCATTTCTTCCTTCAATAAATTAAGAAGGTGTCATTTATCTTCAGCAGAAATATATAGAGTATGGTTTTTGAACTTGTAGAAATTAATAACCAAATCAATCTCAAACAAGCATTCAAATGCCAGTTCCTTGGAATATAAATCTTTCAAGTTAGTTCCAAAGGCTTTCACAATCAAATCTGATCTAAATAAATAAACTAATCACATAAGCAACACTGAGGGAAGATAAACCATTCTCACCCTAGATGGATCCTTGATGCTTCCACGACCTCTAATCAGAACACGACACTCAGTACTTGCTTCCACACGCTTAAGAGAGTTTCCCCTAGGGCCAAGCAGGCGCCCAACAAAGTTGTACTGTGGTAAGAGACTGATGTCAGATTAATTGGTAAAATCTACAGAGGTGTATGGATCTAGAAAGATGAACTGTACATTGGGATATTTGTCTACAGGAATGTCTACTCTGATGGTCCTCTTAACAATAAGTCCAGACGAGCCACCTTGGGAAGTGAGCCAGTTTTGTGTTGATGTGGGCTGTATTAAACCTGAAATCTGCGCAGCATAGTAGCAACTGAGCTGAAAATCACAAATCATACAAATATTCTCCAGCTTTTCATATGAGAACAAATAGGCGTTTAGTCCCCACAAAAAGCTTAAGAGAGTTCCTGGAAAATTCCAGAGCTTCCTTGAAGAAGCACAACAGTCCATTTTTAACCCATTATGACAGGAAGAGAGCAAGTAAAACAAAAAGGCCACAGTGCACTGGGCACAAAACAAAATACAAGAAAGTACAAATCAATATTCAAATACAGCGGCAATCACGAATAATACATAAGAATCTAATCCTAAATCCAAGGTTGATAGCAGACTCTCTAATCCTTAATCCAAGGTTGATAGCAGACTATGTTAAAATGCAGCCAACGTTAGTTTAGCAAGCTCAACAGACTTTTTTGTTTTAGATAACACATCCAACTGAGTAATGATTGATCGATAAAATGAAGGGTAGTACTTGAGAAAAAAGCACGAAACTTCAAATTTCCTGGCATTCCTAAGTTTACGGCCTTAAGGTCGATATTCATCGTGTCAGCATCCTGCACAACAGTAATTACAGTGTCATATCAGAAGGCCCTAAGTAATCCATGTGTCTTCATTTCTGTATGGAAGCCCATGTTACTTTTCTCCAATAGTCATGTGTTTCCATCTCCAGAATGAAGGAAACAAGGAATGGGGAAGCATTTAATGAAAGGAGAGTTCTGGAAATAAATGCCAATGTAATTAAGCTTTTGGCAGTTAAATGATGTTAGCCTCAAACTCATACCAGCTGTTGATGACAAACTCTGAAATTCAAACTACAAACTTAATAGCATAATATGAAAAGATTTAGTCAGAAATACCTCTAGAAAGTAGTAAAATTAGATTGACAAAAGAAGGTTATGTTAATAGTTAGTATCCATACTTCTGATTGAAAACGTGATGCCCATCCATTTGAATCGGCTCCTCCATTTGTAAATACTCCTCCTGAGGGCTGAGGGCTAGCATGTTCAAGCCCACTTTGACCTAAAACTGACGCATTCCCCAACAGTGTAGTTACACGCAATATTTCTGCTCCAAAAATGTGAATTTTCAAGACAAGATGTACCAGTTAGCAGTAGTTAACAAATTAGTTAGCAGTTACCATAAAATGGATAGATAACATTGATGTTAACCGAGTTAGGTCGAAACTTGATGCTAGCTCAAAACAAATATTTAAACTTTCAAAAGAACTTGGTCAAAGATGAAAAATTAAGGATCATGTTTCAGTCCTACACTATCATGAGTACAAACAAATTTATAATGTAGATCACTGCTAACTGATTCTTGACATTGCTGTCTCACGGAGGATAATCCAAGTTGCCAAGAAGACGTAGTCTAATAACATTGTATATTAACTGACAAAGACAAAAAGTTTAGAATCTAAAAAGGATGTTAATAGAAAAAGACAATAGTTGACAGTAGTTTAAGATTTCATATCAAAACCAAAGATAAAAACTTCTTACGTAGATGCACTTCATTGCTATAATAACATCTGAGTATGTACATTTTTGTACCTACTATAAGCTAAAAAGTAAGTACAAACGATGATCTATGAAAAACATAAGAAAATAAAAAAAACCAAACTCATCCAGCTGTTGAAAACATCTACAAAAACATAGTACATGGTCATTGGAGTCCTGACAGAAAAATGTTTCAAACATATCTCAATCTTATACGTGTAATACAAAAGTAACAGCAAGTTCAAATACAACTAATTTTATCTTTGCATCTGTCATCATAATCATTTGCATGCTCTAAAACTTGTAAGACCTACCAAATGCAATATGGGAGTATTACAAAACTTGACCAAAGCGCAGAAATCCCTAGCATAATGCATAATGTCCATTAGGTTTTCACCAGAAATAAGCATATTCCACCTCTTCTAGATCTTGCTCAGATCCCATATTTTTCAATTTAGATGTCCTTTCAAATCTAAAACTCCCATTAATACTATCTTTCAGCATACGCATCATAACTCTCCCGAGAGCTATTTGTCGATCCATTGCGCTCTTGAAGTCAATTATTCCTAGGCTGTCTGACTAGCACTCCATTTAGGACGGAGATGCAGGAGAGGTTAGAAGAATGTGGCATTAAAAGAATCAAATTGAAGTCTCCTTCACATCTTCAATGTCTATATGAACCACCGAGGAAGTCACAAATACCAGCACGCATTTGTTAACTAGAAGGGTTAGATTAGCAAGAATGAATAGTAACTATGGCTACAATCACGGAATAAAAGCAAATACAACTGGTGAAAGAATAGTTACGACATATTAACAAATAAGGGCTGATGTTCTTCTAACACACTATATCTGTTTTTTTTTTGCCCCACAATAATGTTGTGAGTTTCATAGGACATATGATCTAAAGGATAAATTTCAACTTCACTTTCATTAGCCACAAAAGTGGTCACAACTCATGGCCATCCAATTTAGCAACAAATGAAAAGATTTATCCACCCACACAAAACTGTACCATTTACTACTAAACAAGTGTGTTACACAGATTTATGTATAAATCCGCAAGCAAAAGACAAACAAAGAAAGCATAAATGAATTTACAAGTGCAAGTAACAAAGTTACCAAAAGAAAGCATACAATTAATGTACAAGTGCTAGTGACAAAGTCATCACAAAGAAAGCATACAAGTGCTAGTAACAAAGTTATCACAAAGAAAGCATACAACGAATGGACAAGTACTAGTAACAAAGTTATCAAATGTGCAATAATGTAGTAACAGAAAATGCATGCTGCATCCACTTGTTTATTAACCTAACACGTATAACAAAAAGATGGAACTTTGAGATGAAGTTTCATTCTTTCACTTGTTACGATGATTTACTGATGAAAAAAATTATGATCTTTGATGGTTGTTTAATGTATTGAACTACTCTTGTTGCCATTCATATGACAGTATAAAAAAAATTATTGGCCGTCAAAGGGGTGAATAAGAAAACAGTACTTTCTAATTTACATGGATTTCCACATGCCTTTGTGTTAAGAAGTTGATCACGATCATGAAGTATTTGAAAAATGATTCAAACTACCAAATATAGTTACATAGAGGAAAGACACCCAATCGTAGAGGTCGTTTATATGAACATTTTGTTTCAATGTATTGCCGCCAAGTTATAATGGACGTGCAAAAGTAAACTATTAAGGAGCTCAAGTGTGCAGCTGATCTACACAAAAGAAATCAGAAAACTCACCTTGGCTCAGCAAGCGATAAGTATGAGGAAGCACAGGCATAAAGGGATTGAGATTATTGCGCTCTGCTAGTAACTCTGCCAGATATCTGCAAGAGAAGAACTGATTGAGTCAATGGAAATGCAACTGTAGGAGGTGTCCACGAAGGTATCTAGCTCCATGTGATAAATTACAAACGAATGGTATGCTTAAAGAGATTGATTGTCTGGGGACACAAAGCAAAAATATGAACGAATATATTTAAATTGAGGCTCATAACAATCTCCGTACCAACACTCAAAACAACTTGAAATGTGAAGTAGAAAAGTTAAAATCAGTTAAGCAATCAACGAGGGGGTTAACAGATTCAGCTAGATCATTTGTAGGGTGTGGAAAACAAGTGAGAGGACTAAAAACAGTAACAGATCTCCAAGAAAAGGAATTCAAAGCAAGAGAGAATAGTTGAAAGAATCAAAGAAGAAAAGCAATCGCAAGAATCTAACTTGATCAACAGCTGATCTGATGATATAAGAAACCGAAACAAGTAATGGGGAGAAAAATAAAACTGATCTAATACATAGAAGCGGAAGAAGAGGAGAAGGAGGAGGAGGAGAAATCAACTGACGAATCTAGTAAAAGTGCGCAAAAGAAAAGATCAAGATCACCGAAAAGGGGAAGTCTGATTAAATTAAACAAGACTGGGAAAAAAGAAGCATTAGAT
The DNA here is from genome assembly GCA_027563575.1 of Erythroxylum pedicellare. NCBI lineage: Eukaryota > Viridiplantae > Streptophyta > Magnoliopsida > Malpighiales > Erythroxylaceae > Erythroxylum > Erythroxylum pedicellare. The sequence continues at coordinate 21,819,831 of JAOQMP010000005.1, forward strand.
CCCAGCAGATAAAAAAAGTACTTACTTTTCCTGCTCGACGACAAGAACGGAGGAGGAGGAGGAGGAACGGAGACCAGAGAGATGAGTAGAGTGAGGGGCAGACTGAGACGGAGAGTATGGGATGAAGCGGGCGGCGGCGGCTGCTGCGGCAGTGGCGCCGCCGGAAGCAGACATATTGGAAGCAATAAAATTGTAGAAACCAGCTAAATGATCACAATCGGATAACATGAAAACCACTCACTCACTCACTCACTCACTCACTGTTAGAATAAGAAAAAAAGGAAGGGGGTCTCGTTTCGTGTGTCAGTGGAGTAGTGATGGCGTCTGGGCCTGTGGCTGTGGTTGTGGCTGGAGTGGTGGGTCGATCCCGACCAGACCATCTCTCTCTCTCTCTCTCTCTCTCTCTCTGTAAATCGTTGGTGGAAATCTTTATATATATATATACACGCATACAATATTACATCAAATTACAATTGCCCCCTTATTAATTCAATCCGTATTTTATTAATTCAATAGTGTTTACTGTTATTAATTATAATATGGAGTAATTGGGTAATTCCACTATGTCGATTAAGCAAGCAAAACCCTAGAAAGCAAAATTTACTGGGATTTTCTTGTCGTCTGTCTTACTGTCCAAGGTTGGATCGCGCCGTCGCCAGAGCTGTTTTAGTTTGGTTGAATTGTATTGGATGGAGGAAGCAATACCCTTCAAGAATCTTCACAGTAGAGAGTACCAAGGCCACAAAAAGAAGGTCCTTTTTATTCTTTTTCTTTTTCTTTTTGTGCTTCCAAAATCTCAAATTATTGCTTTTTTTTGTTTGGAGTCGTTGATTAGGTACATTCGGTGGCTTGGAATTGCACCGGTACCAAGCTCGCTTCTGGTTCTGTTGATCAGACTGCTCGTGTTTGGCACATTGAACCTCAGGCCCATGTAAACATTCTTCCTTTTTTTTCCCTTCATTTCGTGTTTAATCCTTTCATTGTACCTGGCTTATCTACTATGATTCTTAGTTTTTCTCTTCCCCCTTTCTACTCAATAATCACCCAGTTGTTGACCCTTTTGATTATCTTTGTTGATGGACATACTAACCCTGCAATTTAAGTGGTAATATGCGAATATCTTTGTTGTGCATTGAGAGCTTCAAAGTCAGCCTCATGAACATTTGCTTGTAGGCCTCTCGAGTAGCTCGAGACTGCTGTGCCTCAACCCATGTGTTTGTTGATTCTTTAACTTTCATTTTAAATTTCTCTGAGTTAATTGAAAGCCTTTATAACTTCAACTTCTCACGCTGCCTGTTCTGTTCTCATTCCCCCCAGATATCAGATCAAAATTTGTTAATAGCAAGATAGTTCTTTCTCTTTCAGTGCTACTCGTACGTGAAATGTCTACACTAACTGTGTAGTCAAAAGGATGTAATTGTCATTATTCCCTTCCTCATTGCAGAAAGGCACTCACAATTGTTTACTTTCACCTCCTTTGCGGGAGCTCATTTGTTATTAGATCTGAATTTTGTGTTTGACTATATATACCTATCTTTTTCCTTTGTGGAAATCCTATTATACTTTATAGATATTCTTGTTGTAGGGTAAAACCAAAGACATAGAATTGAAGGGGCACACTGACAGTGTGGATCAGCTGTGTTGGGACCCCAAACATGCCGATCTGATTGCAACAGCATCGGGTGACAAAACAGTTCGTTTGTGGGATGCTCGTAGTAAGAACTATTCCATTGCATAAACATCTTTGATCAACTAAAAAAAATAGAAAGCAAAATAAACCAAAAAATGCATTATACTAGACTTTTACCTGTTCTAAAAGTAGGAGTCTAGTTTATGATAATGGTAACTTTTTGTCTGACAGAATAAAATTTGATGAATTTATCCAATTTGTTGACAACTGTTGATCGAAGGATTAGTAAATCATATAATTTCTATGCTATGCAGGTGGAAAATGCTCTCAGCAGGCAGACCTAAGTGGGGAGAACATAAATATAACTTACAGACCTGATGGAACCCATATAGCTGTTGGCAATAGGGTATCGACTTCTATTGCTGTTTATCTGGGAATAGTTAATATATAGCTGTAAATTAATCTTCTGGATTTACTCAACTGTTGGTTCATTTGGCCATTTGTAATCTCGCAAATTCATATTTGTCTTTTGTCTATTTATGGTAGGATGATGAACTAACAATACTTGATGTTCGAAAGTTCAAGCCAATTCATAGACGGAAGTTCAATTATGAGGTAAAACTCACATCCAGACTTGGGATTTTAGAGAGACATAACTACTAAGGCTTTATTAAATGTGAGATTTGAGTGGACAAACTTGAAAATTACCATGGAATGCTTTGAAATTTGACTTCCAATACTTCCTTATAAAGAAGGATTTGTTTTTGCAAAACTAAACAAAACTAGAATTGATCATATTAAAAAGCGTAACTTACTTCTTTTTAACAATAATTCATCTATAATATGAGAAGTGAATTTCTGTAACTTTTCTTCTTTTGCCAGGTAAATGAGATTGCTTGGAACATGACTGGAGAGATGTTCCTTTTGACTACTGGGAATGGTGAGAACAATTTACTCGAGTGGAAATGCTTATATGAATGCTGCAAAATGGTTCCTTATTTTTCACATTGGTTAAAGACCCCGCTTGTGTCTTTGTACATAATTTGTTTTCCACTTGTTTAGGTACTGTTGAAGTGCTTTCATATCCATCTCTTCATCCACTTGATACAGTAATGGCTCACACTGCCGGTTGTTATTGCATTGCCATTGATCCCAAGGGAAGGTCAGATTTAATTTCTTATGGGCAATATATTTGTTAGAGTGAGTTTCTTTGCAACTTGGATTATTCACTTGTATCAGTTTCTTGTACTTTCAAATGCCAATAAACATATAGGTAAATCGTTCAACTCTCTATTAAGTGTGTTCCTCCTTGGGCAGATATTTTGCTGTTGGAAGTGCTGATTCCTTGGTTAGCCTTTGGGATATATCAGAGATGCTATGTGTGAGGACATTTACCAAACTTGAGTAAGTACCATGCCTCTTCTCTAGAATTGACAAGTGATTGTTGCTTTTATTAGCATATTCAGGGTTTTGCCTTCCCTGTTATTTTATTAACTTCTTTGTGATTGAGGGTACATGAGGCTCTTTACATGAAAGTCTTTTGAGCTAACCTGTTGATGTTTGCGTATTGTACAAAGATGGCCTGTGAGGACAATAAGTTTCAACCACACAGGAGATTATATTGCTTCTGCCAGTGAAGACTTGTTCATAGACATTGTATGTTTACTATATAATAATTTTAATAGAAGCTCTTGAATGTAAGGAAATATTTTTTGGCCGCTTAAAAATAAATGATTTACAATTTCTGCTGTTAAAACAGTCTAATGTTCATACTGGGCGCACAGTGCACCAAATACCATGCAGAGCAGCTATGAATAGTGTTGAGTGGAATCCAAAATACAATTTGCTTGCGTATGCAGGGGATGACAAGAACAAATACCAAGCTGATGAAGGTTTGACTTGGACTAACTTGATTGAATGTTTGAAGTTTAAGATGGGTCTGGAAAATGACCTGTTGTTCTCCTTTTGTCTCTGGTTTCAGGTGTTTTCCGAATATTTGGCTTTGACAGTGCCTAAACGGAGCTGAAGCTCTGGTTTCAGCTGGATTTTTTGTGTAACAGTGATTATTAGGTCACTGTCATTCCATGCACATTTACACTTCTTTCCACTTTTATTTCCGTGCTAATGATAAATGGTCATGAAAGTTGGAACTTTTGATGGAAGTGGAGAATTATTGATTGCATGGTTGAAACACGAGAGAGCACACAAGATGTGTTGCTTATTTGATAATCTAAGTTGATGACAAACTCCGCTGTCAAAATATTTAGATGCATTAACTGGCTCAAAGGTTGCAGTTGCGCACTTCAACTCTTTGGAACCACTTAAAATGAATTTGCACGTAGTGCTGCCATACCCTGAAGGAACTTGCAGCATTATCTGTCTTTGGATATTTAACAGGATCACAAGAGAATTTCGAACCTGTATGTTGCAATACCCTAGTTTCTAAGGAAGCACAAGCGATTTAGCTGGGGACTTTTTATCTCTGTCACACTGCCACAGCTTGTATGACATGTAACGATTCGATATCTGCAGCTGTAAGGAGTAAGTCAGAGTATATATATTTATATATTTTGTTATAGGTGTAGAAACTACACTATGCATACTTGAGTTTAAACAAAATCCAAAAAGTCTAGACGAAGCTCCTGTAGCATCTTGCTGTTTCGAATCCAGAGAGGATGAACTTGGTTTCTGGGAGGACCAGACCTGCCTTACAAATCACGCCAGTACTGGTAAGATTATATATACACACGTGACGCATCCTTTAAGCTAAGAAAGCTAGTCCCGTGAGTTTTGTTTTCAGTACATCGTGCAAAATTTGAGAGCTCATTCAGTTTGGTGATTCGTTGATCCGTCCCCTGAGATTAGAATACCCACCTCCTGAATTTCCTTTATCGGCGTATCATTTAAAATCAGATAGCGCACAGTGCCTATCTGTTTTCACTTTTTTTTTTTAAATTTAGTAAATTTTAAGCTTTGGATTTCTTTTAGTTTTCAAAGTTTATAAAAACTATAAAAAGGGATTTTTGTTTTTTATAATCAAATTTACTATTAACTAAATAGATATTTATTTATTATATTTAATAAGAATTATGATTAATTTAATATTATCTATTTAATTATTAATTAAAATATAAATAATTTAATTTAATTTTTGCACTTAATTTAAATTAAATTAATTACATTTAAAATATCTTTAGAATGTATAAACTTTAGCCAAATTTTAATTTAATAATTAAAATATGTTTAATATAAATTCTAATTTTTAAATTATTTATTTTAATAAAATTAAATAATTTTTATTGATTATTTGTTAATAAATCTTGTATAAGATATTTAAAATTTTTATTTTTAAGTTTTATCTAATATTTAATTATCATCAATAATAAAAATATAATAAAATTACACCCTAAGTTTCTTCTGATAATTTATTATTTGAAATTAGACATTTACACCCTAAGTTTCTCTTGAATTGATAGGGTCTGAATTTAGATCGACATCTCATCTACAACTAAAGGTTGCACAAATATGCACTAACCACTAAAAGATTGTAAGCCCATTATTTGGAACCTTCAACGCTAAAGAGGAAAGTACCCAAAGGCACTCAATGAAGTATCTTTAGAGAATCCAAACCAAGAGCATAGATCTTTAACTAATATGTATTTGATGGATCGATTGCCTAAACTAGGAGCATAAAGAGTCTGAAAGGAAGGAATATTATGGGAGGATAAAGTTGAACTTGCTTACTTAGAGCTTCATCTTAATCGTGTTCAAGTGTTATAGAATGAATATATGAGAGCAATTAAAGATTACATTCAAAGATGGGAACTTCCCAACAATGCCAAGGATGAAAAAGGGTTAAATTTAAAGCTATAAAGTGTGCATTCATTAGTGGCATCATTTGAAGCACCTTATATCTTAAGGGAATGCTATAAGGAAAATTGCAAACCCCGTTAGAGAGCCTTTACTCTGGAATATAAATTACTTAGGCAGAGGTCAGTACAACATAATAACGAGTTTGCAACGGAAAAACAACGACTGAATACAAGCCATTGTTGTTTATCGATGGAAAACATAAATACGTCGGTAAATGTGTCGGAAAAATTAATTTTAGCGGCGGAATAATACCGGCGATGAAATGAAGGAATATAATATTAATACCGACGGAATAAACAGTTTCGTAAGTAATATTGACTGAAAATTTTAGTTGACCGACGAGAATAAAACCGTCGAAAAGAAGCGTGGTAATTGAACGCGGGAATTGAATGCATGCTAATGTATTCTGAATTTGGTGATGGAAAATATCGACGGTTTATTTCGTCGGTAAATTCCGAAACTTATACGACGCCGTGTGCTTGAGATTGAAGGTTAATAATTTGAAGAAAACAACGTCGTTTGTTGTTACGGTATAAGCTCCCGAATGCAGCCCCCCTCCCCCTCTCCACCGTCGACTCTCCTTCTCTCTCCTTCTCCTCCCTACTGCATCTCGTGCGTCTTCTCCTTCGGTGAGTCATCGTCTGTTGTCTTCGGTGTGGTGAAATGGTGGTGGTGCGTCAGAAGAAGTAAGCACTTAATGTATCGAGTTTTGTTTTCCTTCCCACCCCCACCCGTACGTGTATATGCCATTAATAACATCAATTTTTTTTGTGTTTCTTTGGTATTCAAGGGTTTTTTGTGAATGGGTAATAACATTTTAGGTTCATCTATATGTGTTAGAAGGTTAAGTTCTCAAATTTGTTTTTGAAGTTAGGATGATTTGTTGATGCATATGAGGTGTTTGATGAAATGCCTCATATGCATTTTGGTTAATTTCATAGCTTTAGCTTTCTAAAAAAGGGTTTCACACAAGATGACTTTCTTAAAGTTG
>JAOQMP010000005.1:21826424-21856610 GCA_027563575.1 Erythroxylum pedicellare
TTTAGTACCAGCAACTTTGTTATAAATAATAAAAATAAAATTCCCCCATGTGTTTAAGTATATCCCTTAGCTACTAGCCTTGCTTTATATCTTTCCAATAAACCATCTTCTTTATATTTAATTGTGAATAGCCATTTACATCCTACTGGTTTTTTTCCTTTTAGTGAATCCACTATTTCCCATGTTTGATTCTTAATTAATGGATTCATCTCATCATCCATAGCATTTTTCCAATTCCTATCCCTAAGTGCCTCATCAAGTGTTTGTAGTGTGGAACTTGAATTTATTTTTGTAAGAAAGCATTTATGTCTTGGAGAACATTTATTAAGTGAAGTGTAGTCTGAAATTGGGTATTTAGTGTATGTTTGTGTGCCCTTCCTAAGAGTTATAGGGACATACAAATCATCACATTCAGGGTTTTGTATTTCAATACTTGATTCTGGGCTAGATCCTTGAGCCTGCTCTGGTGGTAAGGTTTAGACAATATCCCTTCGTGAGTAGACTAAGAGAGGCTTGTTAGGGATAGGTGTAGTATTTTTTAAGGTATCTGGTTGGGAACTTTCTGCTTTATTTTGGTTAGATTGGTTAGGTGGTGTAGGGACAGTAGTGGCTGACTCAATCTGTGTATTTGGGGAAGATAAATCAAGTAAGAAGTTAGTCTCCCTATATTTATCTTCCACAGAATTCCCTATCTCTCCCTGAAGATAAGTATTAGGGAAGAAAGATTGTCTCTCAACAAATGACATGTCCTTGGAAATGAAGAATTTATGTGAAAGAGGATGAAAACATTTATACCCTTTTTATGTAGGAGAGTAGCCAACAAAGATGCACTTTAGGGCTCATGGGTTAAATGTTCCCCTATTGTGAGCATGAATATGAACAAAACTAACACATCCAAACACCCGTGACTATTTATATTAAAGCCGGGGAAGAAATTATGGAGCATTTTTACCAATGTTTTAAACTTTAGAGGTCGTGAAGGCAATATGTTTATCAAGTGAACTCCAGTTAAAACAACCTCTCCCCAATAGTGTTTAGGGACATTCATTTGATATAATAATGCTCTAGTGACTTCAAGTAAATGTCTATTCTTATACTCAGCCAACCCATTTTGTTGAGGTGTATCGACACAAGATGAAAAATGGATAATGCCTTCAAGTTGAAAGAAATAAGATAAGGTTTGATTAAAGTATTGTCGGGCATTATCACTCTTGACCCCTTTTATGCTCACCGTAAACTGATTTTTTATCATATGAAACAAATTAGGAAAAATTTCAGTGACCTCCAATTTGTTTGTCATGAGAAAAACCCACGTGACCTTTGTGCAATCATCAATAAAGGTAATAAACCATTTAGCACCTAACACATTAGGTATCCTTGAAGGTCCCCATATATCAGAATGAATCAAAGTAAAAGGAAATTTAGATTTATTATTGCTCAAAGGAAAGGAAGTATGACAATGTTTGGCAAACTCACACACATCACAATGGAAATTGTTAGGATCACTGTTTTTAAACAAATTAGGAAATACGGTTCTTAAAAATCTAAAAGAAAGATGACCTAAATGATAATGATGAAGCCAAATAGGGTTAAGAGTATCTCTCGTCATGAATGTCAAGGAGGGACGTGAGGTTTTGTCTCCATTATTAGAGCAGAAGGTAGAGTCTATCCTTTTCCTTAGCATGTCCAATCATCTTCCCTATTTCCCGATCTTGAAATACACAATAATTAGGATTAAAGATGGAAAAACAATTCAACTATCCGGTAAATCTTTTAATGGACAAAAGATTGGCAGAAAGTTTGGAAACATGTAGTACTCTTTTCAAGAGAAGGTTAGGAGACAAAAGAATGGTTCCTTGACTTGCAACAGTAGTAAGAGAGCCCTCTGTAACTTTAACTTTTCTGTTACTTGGACAAGGTTATAAGAAATAAAAGAATGATGACAGGGCTTCACTAACAGCATGAGAATTAGAAAAATCACCTGATTGGGCTAATGAACATGATGCACCAGCACGTTCTAGCGAATTTAGAATGCTCTTTAGGCATTCAATCTCTTTTTTATTAAGTCATTTTGGTTATGATCTAGCTTGATCATAATCTCCAAAGCTTGTAGGTTTAGTGAAGTGGGATTTAGCCTATCCATCCTTATTTGCCCCTTCTTTCCATGCTTTCTGTAGCTTCCTGTGTAACTTTTAACAGGTCTCTCTAGTGTGACAAGGCCTCTTACAAAAATTGCACAAGACAACTTCCTTATTTTGAGGATTCTATCGGTGGCGATTAAGGGATTCTTTGTTGGTTTTGATAGATATGAATGCTAAGCTGTCAACAGATTTGGATTCCAACATCACAATTCTCCAACTCTGTTCTACCCTGATGAGTGAAAAGGCCTTATTCAAAGACGATAAAGGGGAAGTTGGTCAAATTCAACATTAAGACCTGCTATGAATTCAAAAATTCTTTCCCTTTCTACAAGCTTTTGTAATTTGACACTATCATCATTGAACTACATTTTAAAAATCTGATAATGATCCAACTCAAACCAAAAACTCTTCATTAGATTGTAATATTCAGTGACAGAGTGCATACCTTGATTGATAGTTGGGATTCTGGTCATAATCTCATAAATTAAAGAAGCATCATTTACTTTAGAATAAGATTGAGTAACAACATACCATATCTCCTTAACAAGTGAGAGGAACATCTAAGTGCCTCTAATGTCTAGTTCCATAGAGTTCCAAAGCCATGACATGATTAAGGAATCCTCCATATCCCAAGTCTCAAACTTGGGATTTGAAACAACAGGAGCAGGTCCTACTAGGTGAGAAACCTTTCCCTTACCCTTAAGGAAAGTCTTAACCATTTGTGACCAGTGGAGGTAGTTTTTACCATTGAGTTGGTAAGATGGAAACAAGGTTTGTAATTCACTAAAATGGAAACAGATGAGATTTCAGAGGAGGAAGAGACCTCCACGTTGGGGTTTTTGCTGGTAATAGATTCAACCACCTATTTTCTAGATGGCACTATTGGCAATGAAGGCCAAGTAAGTGTAAATAAAAAAAAAGAAACCAAGAGTTATAGTGTCCTGGGCTCTTATACAATGAAGAAAGAAGTAATTTTTTTTCTTATATTGCACAAAAAGTGACTTTGAATATATACCCAAGTCCTACCTTAATTTAGGTAGCAAAAATATTTCCTATTTACAACAATATTCCTATTTACAACAATTTCCTAAAGTAAATATCCATGATATTCTCTTGTTTCCTATTTTATGATTAGGAAATAATTTGTCCTAAATCACTGTTCTGATTTTCTTCAATACTGAATAACAGTGATAGAGTCAAATTGCTTGTCACAGGTCACCTAATCCATTACGTCTAATTTCAGCATCTGAGAAGTATAATATCACTTTTAGTTAGGGTTATAAATTAATCTTCTTTCTAACTCTTATTGAACAATTCAATGACTAAGGAGCATCTTCGATTTCATAAGATCAGTGGATGAAAATTTTAACTTGTCTATCTGCAATGTGTAACACTGTTACAGGCAAAATCGGGAGTGTAATTTTATTCGTCATTGTAATTTGAGAAAGCATAATTACAAACATAATTGTGGTAAGTAGATTAGTTTTAAAATACATACCAGATCAATAGTTTCCTTGCTGATGGCTTCAAGTGATATCATGCATGTCATTAAAGTAGTCTTCTTTTAGCTTTCCAAACTCAATACGATATCAGTAGCCTATAAATTTAGAAACTTATGGTAACATAGTCAAGAGAAATCCTCTCAACTCTATTCACAATTTAATTTGCTTTTGAAATACCTAGGAGTGACAAAGAAGCTTCAACTAAACTTGTTTGTCAGTAAACCTACCATTGAAACAGAGTGTAGATTGCAGCAATAACTGCAGATTGGTACAATCAATTTTTTTGCCAACTAAATGACATGTCTAAAAGAATAGACAAGCTTGAAGTTTCCTTTATATTTAAGAAAGGAAATGTGGATTCATCAGTTATGGTGTTTAAACATCAGTATAACTGGTTTATTTACATCCCTTGAAAGTTTCAAAGTTGATTACAACTCTATGTTTTTTGTGATGAAAGTAGGTAATGTGTAGAGAATAGCAAAGAAAGACTTGATATCAAAGATGCATGCATGTGTAGAAATTGTAGACATAAGTAAATAGAAAAACGAAAATAAATCAAGATCAAGATCACATACCTCAATACTTCCAAGTAATGCAATGTTTTTTAATCCAGAAGCTCAATTTCATTGGTGGTATGAAATGATTTTACGATAACCTAAATAGACATAAAAGCTCGAAGATTACTTCTTCGATGTATATATAATTAATTGAAACCATAGAAGAAAAAGAACATAATCCATATTGGCGCAAGAGGTATACCTGATGATTAAATGCCAACCATCAACAAGGAAGATGTAACAAGAAACAAGTGGAGAGATATAAGCATTAAAAAGGCAAGTAAAAGACACAAACTTGACTTTAACATCTTTGCTATTAAATTATTCATTATGAAAATGGTTACTGATAAATGCGAAGTTTCCAACATTAAGCCTATAAATAAAGTTTGCATATCAATTGGAATCTAGTTTTGTTTTGTTTCCAATAAATATTCACTTGTTGGGTTTGTAATATGAATATCTTCCAAATTGCAAGAAGTAAGGGAAAGCCCATGGTGACAACAATAATAAACAAAGAACCACTATGTTATAAATAAAAATTAATTAATTGTTTTGTATATTAATCATGAAGAACATGGTCCTTTATATACATCTTTATGAAGCTTATGATAATATGATAGGAATATTACAGTTATAAGATTAAAGAGAATTAGTATAAGTGATAAGAGAAAATTTGTTCCAGTGAGATATGTTATCAGCCCCTCTCAAGCACACCATCGAATGAGATTGTGAACTTGTGCTAATAATGATGAAAAGCTAAAGCGGAAAAAAGTTTAGTTAAGACATTGATAATCAGATCAATGGAAACAATATGCAAGATGTGAAGAGTTTTATAAGCAACTACATCTCTCACAAAGTGAAAATCAATTTCAATGTGCTTGGTACAAGCATCAGACACTAAATTCAAAGTAAAAAAAAAGTAGCTCCAAGATTATCACACTAAAAGGTAGGTATAACATAAGACAGTTCAAGCTCAAAAAGAAGAGAAGAGATTTTTCAAAGCTCAGCAAAGTTGAGTGCAATACACCTATATATAGCATCTGTGCTGGAACATGCAACTGTGGGTTATTTCTTGGTGCTCTAAGAAATATGCAGTAGCTAGATGTAGAGCGATGATCATCAAGATAGCATAACCAGATAGCATCACAGTAAACCTATATGGAAAGTGAGGTGGATCTAGTAAAATGAATGTCATGAGAGGTTATGCAGTGAAGATATCGCATAATCCATTTGACTACATTCCAGAAAATTTGTTAACAACAAATTGGATGTTAAGGAAAGTGAGATAAAGGTATTGAAGAGTACCAACAGTGCTTCGATATTCAGTAGGATTAGGAAGGGTAGTGTTGTGATTTTAAGAAAGTAGGCGAGTAGGAGTGATAGGTGTGGGTATGAGTTTTGAATTGTCAAAAGATATTTATAAGAGAAGATCTATAGTGTATTAGGTTTAAGTGACTAGAAGATCATAAGAAGTAGACCTGACCTCAATTTTAAGAAACTAATGAATTAGACCTACATCTTTGATGGAGAAAGAGGAGTTGAGGTCATGAGCGAGTGAGTTAATGAATGAAATGGATGATCCCATGATGAAGATATTATCCACATAAACTAAAGGGTTAGTTATTAAAAACAAGCTCAAACTTTTGTCAATTTTCAATTATAGCCTCATCTTTAAAAGGTGATACTAAAATGCTCAAGCTTTCAATTTTTTCAATTCTAGCCCACACTTCAAAAAGTAGTAATAAAATATTCAAACTTTCAATGTTTTTCAATTTTAACCCGACGTTAATGTTTCTGTAAAGTTTGTTGGTGTGGCCTACCATGTATTTCAAAAACCTTCACAATTAATACACATCAACCAAAAAATGAAAATTAATGAAACGACATTTGTTAAGTTTGCTGACGTGGCTTGCCACGTATTTCATAAGCATTAACTATTAATACAAGTCGATCAAAAAATGAAGATTAATGAAATGAAATCGTTTAATCATATAATTAAAATGACGTTGTTGTTTAAAAATGACCTAAATTAGATTACGTAGCCCAGATGACCTTACATTTTGATTTCAGTTTCTCTCGACACCCTCACCCTTTGATTTTCAGATTTCGTAACTCTAATGCCCTCACACTAAGGGCATCAGGAGAACGAACTAAAAATGAAGAGCTTACTAGTGCAGTATGCTATAATTCAAAAAGTAGTTTAGGACATTAGAAGAACAAACAGAAACAAAGGGTTGAGGGCATCGGGAGAACAGCAAATAACTTTTGGCTAGAATTGAAGAAAATTGAAAGTTTGAGCATTTTATTGCCACTTTTTAAAGTTTGGGTTAGAATTGAAAAAATTTTAAATTGGGCATTTTATGGCTACTTTTTAAAGTTCAAACTATAATTGAAAAATTGACAAAAGTTTGAGCTTTTATTAGTATTTAACCCTAAACTAAAAGGAGGCGGTGTTTAAACTCATTAAGTATTTCTTAGCACTGGTAAAAAATTTGTTAGCTTTAGTAAAAGATGTGGGACTAGGAGAAGGAGGGACATGTGAGATGGAGGTGTAGGTGAGATAGTCAAGAAATGTGTATAAGTAGTAGGAATGTAATCACATGTACGTATGATCATAAGCTGGACATTAGGACGTGAATGTGGTTGTTGAGGCACAAGAGATGGATTTGAGGTAAAGATGGTGGAGGGATGGAATGATATAGGTAAAGGGATAAGAGAGGAAGTTAAAGAAAAGGAAGAGGCAATGGAATTAGTAGCAGCAAAAGAAAAATATTTTGAAGAAAGCGGGCATGACGAGAGATGTGAATTTTATAGGTAAAAGGATCAAAGCAGTGATAACTTTTATGTTGGTGGAATAGCTAAAAAAGAAACAAGGAATATATTTTGGTGAAAGTTTTTAAAGAAAAATTGAAGTTTATAAAGGAAAACAAACATACCCAAAGACACAAAGAAAGGTGAGAACAAGTTTAGTATAGAAATGCAATTCAAATGGAGATTTATGATAAAGAACATGAGTAGGTAAGAGATAATTAGGTAATCAACTGTAAAGAAAGTTTCAATCCAAAAGGTTTTAGGAAGAGGTGTATGAATGAGGACTATAAGGCTAGTCACGGTAGTATAACGTATTTTACATTCAGTAATACCATTTTACTAGTAGTGTAATGACATAAGATACAAAGAGTCATGTCAAAAAAGACGAGATAATGATCAAAGGTACTTTTAATGAGTTTAGGAGCTTCATCGTATTGAAAAAAAATTATTGTGATGGAGAAAATATTTTTAATGATGGTTTTGAAAGTTTGGAAACGAGAGAGGGCATAGGATTTTATGCACAAAAATCCATGTAAAATGGTTAAGGTCTTCCATAAAGATAATAAAATATACGAACCCAGAAAGAGATAGACATAAGGAGGTACCCTAGATATCATAGTGAATAAGTTGCAAAGGTATGGTAAAAGTCCGAGTAGATAGTGAAAATAGGGGGGGGGGGGACTTTTTTCCTTGAAGACATGAAATACAAGGATTTATAACTTTGGACTTAATGGGTAAATAATGTGATAAACTAGAAAGTGTGGAAAAATATGGATGACTAAGATGTTGATGTCATAAATCAAGTGGAATAGAAGTAGCAGCAAGGGCAACCAAATTCTTGAATTGATGAGGAAGCTTTAGTGGGTATGGATTGTTACCATAAATAGTGGTATCTTGGAGTTGAGGGCTTTCATAATATAGAGAAACAAATTAAATTCATTGAGACAAGAATGGTCATAAACAAATTGAGCTACAAACAAAAGATTTATAACAAGGTAAGGAATAATAAGAATATCATTAAGATGTAATGAGCAACTAGAGGTAGGAAAAGGTAAGGAACCGGTAGTAGAAATAGGAAGAGTATGCCTATTACCGATAACCACTTTGTTGGACTCATCATATGATGTAACCAAATCCACACTCTAAAGATCAGGTGTTATATGAGTTGTGGTGCCAATATATGATAACCATTTGATAATATTATTGGATGTGAGTTGAGAAGTTTCTATAGTAGATTGAATATTCATAACAGAAAAAAAGTTTTGATGAGATTAGTGGGAATATACGGAGAACCAACTGAGCTATTTTGAGATTTAGAGTATCTAAAATGACAGTGAGCTGCAATATGACCCTATTTCTAGCAAATTTGACATTATGGTTTAAGTCGAGAATAATTATTTTAGGTTTGGACTAGACATTGGACCTGGATGTTGGGATTGGGCCATTGGGAAAAAGATTGATGTGGTGCGGCAGAATGGGTCGAATATGGATATGTGTTTTAAGCTGTGAATTGAAAGAGTATCCAAAAGTAATTAAACCAGTTAAGTTATAGTTAGGCATGGCCCACCATAACCCATATGAGTTAAGGATCTATCAAAACCACATCCTTAACCACTATGATGTCCCCTGTGCCTTCCTCTATTTTTATAAGCTGAGTTGTTAGTGTGGGAAGTTGTGAGACCAGTCTTTAGTCCAAATGAAATGTGATACGAGAGTAAACATATCTTGTGAAGAAGCAACATTTCTTAGAGTTTAGCAAACAAAGCAGAGTGTTCATGATGCTCAATTGTGGTGATGAAGGACTCACACCTAATCAAAAGGCCGTTAAGAGTGAAAAGGACTAATTCGTAGTTCAAAATGTGTTCACCAATTGCTGCTAGGTCATCAGCTGTGTTAGACACAAGTTGGAGGTATCTAGTGATGGAAGTTGGGCCTTTCTAGAGAAGACAAAGTGATGTTTGAATCAACTGATATGGGTTGAGAAATGGAGTTATCAATGTATCCTAGAAGAATAGATGTTGTAAGAATATATCAATTTAGCCCACTTTAACCACAAATGTAATCTCTTGATACGAATCTTTCTTAAATAAATCAAAATACGTCTTATCTTCTATAACACTATTGATTTTAATGCATATTAGTTTTAATGTATTTTAATTTTATATTCTGATAACTAATTAAATATGAACCATATTTTAAAAATTTACAAACTTACAGCCTGTTTGGTATAATGGAATATTCATTCCAAGGATAAGACATTCCTAACATATTCCTCAGACAACGTTTGGTTTAAAAACATAGTTTACCTATTCTTAAAATTTGGAGAATAGAGAAACTGCTACCAACCCATCTTTACTTATTCGAAGAATAGCTGATCCTTTACTGTTCTTGTTAAAGACAACTCTACCCTCTCACATTCAAGCCTCCGAAACAAGTTATCCTTCTTTAGCCTCCGAAACAATTTATCGTTCTTCGTCGTTGAAAAATCTTCAAGCCTCCGAAACTTCTTATCCTCTCACATTCAAGCCTCCAAAATCTTCCACTTCTTCAACTACGTGATTCTCGAATCAAGTTCGTGATTCTAACATCCTACACAAGTGCTTGATTCTAGGTAAGTATTTTGCATTGTTTCAATTGGGTGATGGGTGTCAAATAGGTGGGGGGGGATTTTTTCTTCTGGGTATTTCAATTGGGTGATGGGTGTCGAATGGGTATTTCTCGTTCGTCTTCTTTCAGTTGTTTTTATGCTTGTTGAGCAGTCACCTGATGTTTATGTGTTTGTTAACAAAATCTGCTTTGAATTAATTATAGTTGGGTTCAACTGCCATTAGCTACAGGAGGTGTAGTGCTTGCTGTGAAGAAGTGCATCACCTAACCATTGCTAGTTAGTCCTGTACCAATTGCATCCTCTAGATTTATATGAGATAACTGGAGTTCATATGTTAACACACTTGTAGGATTGGAACAAAAATTTTCATTGAATAAGGGTCTGTAGTTATCACATTGTAGTAGTTAGATGTAGTTATCATATTGTGTGAGTTAGGTATAGTTTATTTGTCTAAGTCCCCATATTGGTGATGGTACAGTTTGGTGAACTTTAGCATATGTAAAAGCTTTTGATTTCTTATTCACTTTATGTATCTTGGGTTGAAACTCTGGTAATACATGATATGTTTAGTTTCATTTTTACTGCACTTGTATCAATGTATCGAAGTTACATATGTTGCCTTAGTTAAGGATCTTCTTTGAAGAATGGATCAAATAAGTACCTCGTGTTTACAGAGGTTGTCATTGAACGAGCTGACTGGGATACATCGAGAGTTAGGGACAAGCTTCAACGAGATATTGAGGCACACGTTGCTACTGTCCGTGCTGCCAAACTGTCTTAAATTACTTCTTCCTTTGATGTATGTAGTTTTTGGATTCAACCTCTCTAAGATGCTACTTCATTTATTGATTGCTGATACAAGTGAGTTGTATTTTTGGTGATATAAGAAGAGAAATTTCTCTAAATTTCTGTGGGAAATTGTGGATGTCATCAAACTAAGATTGAGCTACTGTAAAATTTGTATATATTTTTTCTTTTAAGTCAGATTGAAGTGGAATTCAAGTTTAACATGTACCTGCTATTCCATGGTTATTAATAGTTTTGGTAATTTTCCATTTTCATAATAATCAGGCCATGAGAAATTAGTGCCACCTAGAAAAGCTTGTTATTAACAATCTATAACAGTAGGCAGATAGTTATAGGGCATAAGATGTATATTTATCTAGGTTTTTGAATTTTATACACTTGAGTTTGCCCAGACCATCTGCAGGGTAAGGTAAATGATGCATTCTCTGGACCTATGGAAGCTCTTTTGGATGGAGCTAATAGTGAGACCTGTTTTTCAATAAGAAAACTTTTGAGCGTGAGATAGAATATGAAATCTCTGGTCTTTCTAATGCACTTTTAAGGTTTGAAATGGAGGAGGAGACTAAGGAACTTATTCTTGCAAGACTGGAGGACCATGCAAGGAATGTCGTTGAAGCAAAAGCCAAGGAAGAAGCTGGAAGGGTCTTAATGCGTATGAAGGATAGGTAGCAATCGCTTGCAATTTTCCAAACCTATTTGTTCCATTATCTTGGGAATCCAAATAATGGGATTATCTATGTAACTCTTGCACATGCTCTCAATGCTGTTTAGCCATGATTCTAATTCAATGCCACGAGTTTAGTCAGGGAAAGAAGACATCCGAGCAATTAAAAAAACTGCTCACTCTGAGGTATGCTACAGGTTGTATAATCAAATGTCAACTTTTATTTTTATTGTGCCTTTCTGGATATTAGTTATCTGCAACTTTGTTCAACCTTTTGCAGTCTTTGAAGTTACTGTCCGTCATGGTTGCCATTCATTTGGAAGATGAAGCTGATAACATTATGAAAATATTATCTTCCGCTTTGTTGGATAACAATAGCAATAAAAGTGTTGCAACTCATGACCCATTGGCTTCATACACCTGGGAACAAGTGGATTTCCTGTCAATATTGATATTTCTTCTTATGCAATGTTCAATTGCACACTACAAGCCATCGTATTTAATATATTAAAGAATTTATTGATTCCTGCATGTAGAATCGGGTGTTATGGGACAAAATATTTGTAATTCTGAAAAGCTCTTTACAAGTTTTGATATTTATATAAGTAGCTTAGATGTTGGAACTTGGACTCTGGCAATTCATATTTGGAGTTTGATGTTGGGAATTCCGTTATTAACTGTGAAGTTATGCTGGATTCTGTTGAATGCATGGTCATAGTCTTTGATAAAACATTTGTTACGTTGGCACATGCATACTGTTAATCATGTTTTTTCAGATGTCTTGATAATAAAAATAATTAATAATAATAATAATAAGGACATTTTGGTCTTTTGTTACTTATTCCTTTCTTATTCCAAGTTTATATTTTCAAACCAAACATTGGAATAGAAATTCTTTATCTATTCCATTTATTAAACCAAACAAAGTAATACTCATTCTTTTCTATTCCTTATCTTTTCTAATCCTAAGAATAACTATTCCTATTCCCTATCTATTCCATTCTTTGAACCAAACAGGCTGTTAAAGAATAGCCTAAGCTTAAAGTAGTTAAAGCTTTTATAATTGGATAATTCTTCTGAGCACTTCTGAGCACCCTCCATCACCAGGACATTAGGATTATTGTAGCTATTTGCTTTGAAATATAAAGATATGTTATGTAAATTTCAATGTTTTTATTATCACTGAACAAATTTTGAAATTTATATTACCAATTAATTTCTTTTTCAACAAATTTCATATATACACAAATTAAATTAATATGTACAGATAATTCACAACTGTTTAAATTATGCATTTTTAATAAGATCATTAAACAAATTTTAATGCCATGATTTTTTTAAAAATTCAAACAACCAATTACCGACGGATTTTTGAAAACTGTTGGCAAACATGTTAACATATTACCGACAGAATAAGAACATTGTCAGAAAACATGTACACATATTACCGATGGAAATTCGTTTACCATCTGTAACCTGTCTATTTAATTTACCGACGGATTCTGTTAATCCGTCAGTATATTTACGTCTATTTACTGACGGACACATTTCGTCGTTAAATTTAACTATGCTCTGGTTACCGATGACTTTGTCGATCATTAGTTTCCATCGGTAATTTTTGATACCGACGGAAATCCACACATTCTTGTAGTGGGTATTACTAATTGACATTTAGAAGGGACAATTAAAAATATGTGAAGAAGTGTAATAAATGTCAATATCATTCAAATCTGCAATAGAAGTTCATATTTGATTATATTCCTACATCTAAAATAATCTCATTCAAAGTGAGGAATGAATATCTTGGGACCTTTTCCTTTAATTTTCTAACAAATAAATTTTATTTTAGTAGCATTTAGATTATTTTACCTAGTGATTGAAGGCCAAGATCTATTCTGCTATCACTACTAAAATTGAGTAGTTTTTGAAGACAATATAATTAGTCCATATGGTGTCCTTTTAACTATTAGTATTGATAACGAATCACAATTAAATAGTAATGGGATCTCATATTTTGTAAGAATATGAGAATTAAACAATAATTTGCGTCTCTTTCTCATCCATAAATTAATGGTTTAGTTGAGGTGAGAAATAGGGCCATCTTTCAAGCCCTGCAAATAAAGGTCGAAAAAGTTGAATGCATATGAGTATAATAGATTTGTTCTATTTTATAGGCATACTATATCACACCCATAATTTTAATAAGAGAATAACCTTTCAGTTCAACTTTTACAGTGGAAGAAGTGATTCAACAAGAAGTATATGAGTAAAGGATTGAGAATGAATTTGATATTTAGAAGAGCAAATGGATACTTCTTTTATGAAAAATGCAATGTATCAACAAAGGATTCGAGAATATAGCCTTAAAAGCACTTCAAACTAATACTTGAAATAAGGAGACTTGGTCTCAAGGTAAACTGATGTATCTTACAGAGCTGAAGCAAGATAAAACTCTCTTCAGTTGATTTGGTTCGTTTACTATAAGGAAGGTTGTTAGGCCACGAACTTACAAATTATTGTATCTTAGTGAAAGAAAATATGTAGAATGTAGAATGAGCAACATTTACATTTATATTATCAGTAAAGGGCATTTCTTCTTAATATTTAGATCTTCTCTATAAATATTACAATTCATTATCGAAGAAGAAAAATTATAAAATAAAGATGTTATGTTTAAGGAAAAATCGAAATGCAAAGACATAAATATACCTTCATGACAATCGTATAACGAAAGACATGTTTCTTAAGATAAAATATGTTTTCCTATATCCAAATGCAAAGATGTTTATATGCCTTTATGATGATTGCATAATAAATATGTTTTGCAATGTATAAAAGACATTTTGTTAAGGTATAACATATTTGTAACAATGACCATCAAAAAAGAAAGACGATCATGCAAGAAATACATTTTGTTAAAGGTATAACACATGTGTAACAAAGACATTTTACTAAAGATAAACACACATAAATAAAGTATGTCTTTATGAGGGTCATGCAACAAAAATGTTTTGCTAAAGCTAAAATAAATATGCAATGATGCAATTTTGCCAAAGGCAAACATCAATGTAAAAACATGTATTCACCTTTATATTGATCATGTAATAAAAGACATTTTTATAAAGGAAAAAAAATGCACACATAAAGATAAATATATATCTTAAGACCAACATATGATCAAACATCTTACAAAGGAAAAGAACATACTTAAATAAGGATCGACCTTAAGTGGTGATCTTAAATTTTTCCAAGGTAAGGCACACTTAAGAAAAAGTAGGTTTGACTAGTGCTATAATTATGCATTAAAATTACAAACTACTTTCGCTCAAAAGCATAATATTGATTGATTTGTCAAAAAATTCAAGTAGCTAATCATATAACAAAACAAATTCCAAAAGAATAATACAAAACAAAGGTAATAGTGAGTTAGGAAAAAGGAAATTTATTACAATTTAGGTTTGAAGGCCTATAATTTAAATTAAAGAAGAAAAATCATTCCACCCTTAATTAACTAGGGAAAGAATAATAAACCATACATAAAATGACTAATGGCATAAAAGAATCACTTTGAAGGAGTTGCCTCAGAAGTTAGAGGTCTCCAGTCCTTAGACCTTTCACCTTTAGAGTCCCCACATAAGTCTTTTAAGATGAAGGTAAAGTCATTTAGCTTAGTATTAGGCTTAAAGACGACAAGTTGCTAAAATTTTAGTCATTAATTGCTAGAGTTAGATGCTTTAACTTGATGATTTCCTTACCCATATTGAAACCCTCATGAAAGAAGTAGACATATTATCATAATTTTGAGTTTTAAAAGACAATCTTTAAGAATTCATGATATTTGTTCATCTTATAACCTTTCTTAGTGAAATATTAACTTTGATAACAAGCTTTTAGGTTAAGTTCTTTGTTGTTTATAGTTAAACTACGAACCTTATCATTAAGGGCCTTTAAACCTTTTTAACATTCCCTAAGCTTCTTATATATGTCTTTCACATTCTTTTCATATACCTTGGTCATCTTTGTTTGAGTCTAAGTAAGTCTTTCCATATCCATGTTGGAATATTTATAATAACCTTAACAACTATGAGAGCTTACAAAAAAAGGATTATAATATTTCACAAGTCTACATATACTAAGATACTAAAGAAATTTGAAGAATTTCTTACCTTATTTAAGTTGACCTTAATTTGGTTATGTAGTGTATTTAAGGAATTATTGTCTAGTGTCCTCTTATCTTCCTACAAAAGCTAAGACCCTACACATTTGTATTACAACTATAACATTGTCAAATATATAGTCATTGCCTCAACATCAAATTTCGGAGAGAATACCTCCATTTAGGTTTAATCCTCTTTACTTTATCTTTAGAGGTAGTAGGTTAGGAAGAGGTACCCTTAGCAACCTTGGTGGAGACTTATAAATATTTAGGAACCTTCTTTGCTTAATTTTAATCCAAAATAATGCAAATCACATAGCTAATAAGAATTTATTTCTAGATCGATCGAGTCTCTTTTATTGTCATTCTCTTTCTCTTTTTTACGTCATCATCTTTCTTGTAAGTCATAAAGATGAGCTTATGTAAATCCATTCTTGCAAAGTAAACATTATGACTTAAAATCATCTACACAAAACTAAAATTCCACTAGTAAGAAATTTACATGCTTATTAATTGTTATGGTTGTCTCTAATAAGAGATCTAGGCTAGTTTCCCATTTACATTAAGTAAGAAAATACAATCAAATTTAGTATGAGTTGTCAATAAGAGCATATATAGATAGATTTTATAGTAGGATCTCAAAAAAAAGTAATTTATATTAGTTACTTACAATTCTTTTAGGTTCATTGAAGTTTTCATTAGAACTCGATTAGTCAAGGAAGCTTTTCTAATAGAATGTCTCTAGGAATCTCTAGATACTTTCAACTTTATGATAATAGTCCAGACTGAGCATGACATCCTTATGCGCCTATTTCACATATTGGACATAGCTAGCATCCTATCTAATGTTAAATCTAAAAAAAGGATTTGATCCAACTCAAAACAAGAAATAGATTCAAATTGAAATGATTTTTCAATTTGTTTTTATAGTAATTTATATAGCAATACAACCTAGCATATATAAAAAAATTAATTTTCAAAAAGTAAAATTTCCATCTAGAGTTGATAATATTCTTTTAGTATTAGGCCATCTATAGATAGTCATATCAAATCTATTAATCTTTTATGTACCGTCTGATTCCCCCTTTCATTATCAAAAAATTCATCTTTATATATTCAATTATAACTAGATTTCATAAATTTATTATTGAAGAAACTTTTTGGGCTATAAATAACATTTTTCTAACTCGTATTTTTATGGAACTCCATCTCATTTAGAAAGCATTCAAGAGAAAATGAAGTATTTACATATGACAAAGATGGTGTAATTTGATTTTTATTACAGTTCTTATATGTTTGTGCAAAAAATCAAGTAAAGGAGAAAGATAACAATTTTTGAACTATTAATGAAAAGAAAAATAAAAATAAAAAATAAAAAATAAATAAAGTGTGAGAGTTTGTTTATTACTTTTTTAAGAAAGAAAATATTTTTGATGACCTAGTTTCCTTACAAAGAAAATTTTCTAGTTCTAAGACTTTGAAAAGAATGAAAAAATTTCTTGTCTTTGTTTAAACAACAATTAAAAGAAAGATGCTTTCCATTTCTGTTTGATAAGATTAAATGATATAGAATTAAGGATTATTCTTTTCCTAATCGCATTATGATATTCTTAAGCTCTAAATATCTTAGGTATTAGGCATGTATGCTCCACATCTACCAATTACCTACCGTCAAACCAAACTAAATTCTTTATTTGAAAAGATAACTCTTAAATTATAAAATGATTAAATATTAAATATATATGAAAAATTGATCAATAAAAAATAAAATGGTTTTCTAATATCTTGTACAAGTAGTCTTAAGTTTGGTGAGGAGAGTAGTAAGGCACCCATTCACAATATGTCAAAATTTAGTAAGTTTCTTTACTTTATATAAAATTAAACCAAATACTCTACTTTTTAAGTGGGTCCCTTTAACATAAAATTGCTTGACCTTTGTATGTCTCTTTAGCTTTAATGAGAATAAAGCATAAAGCTAGTTCCTATGTTTTTCCAACTTTTGTGAAACTAGAAAATGAACTTTATAAAGATTGCATTGATTCTTATCAAAAAAAGACATGATTAACTCTGTCTATTCAAATAGGAAAAGGTCAATGATAGGAAATTCCTATTGCAATTAGGGTTACGGATTCCATTGAAAGAAAATGTAATCATATTAAATTATACCACATAATTCTCTCATGCTTAAGAACGATATAAGAGTGGGATCTTCTGCCTTTTATCATCCCTCAATTATAATAATTTTAATATTAATTTGAATGATAATTTCGAAGTATTGTTACAATTTATGAACCTTCTTTATTAAGAAGCTTTTACGATTCCTAGAGAGAAGATTAATCAAATCTTGATTATGGACTTTGCTAATCATATCATCCACGTAATACATAAAGAGAAACTCTAGAAATTTAATATCTTTCTCTTTGAATGAGATCTCAATTTCAATGATAGTTTCAACAGATATCTTATAACTAAGTTCCCTATTCTCTTTCTTATAAGTGCTAGAATTTTGAAATTTGTAATTTTTTAATTTGTAAATAAAGAATTAGGGGTAGTGTTCATTATTGGTTGCTATATCTATATGATACTGATCAATCTCCTTATAATCACTAAGTTAAGTTGATGATTGAAGATTTTTTTTCCCCTCAAACTGAATGTAACTCTAAGTTATAAATATAATACCAATACTAGTATTGAATTTAGTTCTAGTATAGTACTATACTAATATCAATCAATATCAAGTACCATTTTAGGTAATTCTTTGAATTTATAAAGAAATGTTAGTTATAATTAAAACATAAAGAAACTAGGCACATAAAAATTTCCCTTGCAATGATGCGAAAATTTGATACCTGTCGCTAGGCGTATACAAATTAAATCCTTATTCTAATTTCAAATTTATTAATCAATTTAGTATAGAGCAATAAGAGTTAATCCTATAAGAAAATTTAATTTACTAACCTAGTTTATTTATCATAATCCTTTTAAAAGAAACAATTGCATCGTAATTTGGCTTTTACACATCTAATTCAATCAAGATATATATGTTTACATAATTTAATTAATAAAACATCTTTCAATAAATGAACGAACCATTAAAAGAAAAATTCTAGATTTGCTGTAATGCATATTAATCAACATATTCATACATAATATCTAGTACATAATTATTTTGAGCATAATACATTAAGCTATGCTAATTTTCAAATTAAGACTAGATTAAACATACATAATACAACTTATATAAATATTTATACAACTTGGATGAAATCTCTAGTGAAGTGCAAAATTATGAAAAAATCTCAAACCAAAATAAGCATAAGAATGAAACCTATAAATTTAGTTAAGTATATATATTAAGAAAAAGAATTGGGGGTGGTGTTTAGTTTAATGTTCAATTCAAAAATAGAAATCAAAGAAATAAAATGTAAATCTAACTTAATATTTACAAATGAACAAGCATTGTCCTTAATGTATACAATATAAGTATATATAATAAGAGAGAAAGTTTAGTGGTACTTTCCTAACTATGACGATTTTTTTTATAATTGATCCATCCAATATTAGGCTAACAACCTTGCAAAACATAAAGAAAAAGGGATAAAAATAAAAGAAAATAATAATAATAATAACTAAAATAACTAAAACACATGAAAATAAAATAACATAAAATAAAATCTATCTTAATTCATGGGTTGCTTCCTATGCAATATTTGGTTAACGTTGGTAGCTCCACAAAGTAGTTTTGTAGACTGTAAATAAGCCACATGGTGTAAAATAGTCAATCTAGTCATATACATTAATGTCCTTTCAATAACAAATTGTTAATAAAATAAAGGATAACAAAACTCCCTGAATCGACTAACTCAAACATTTTGTTTTTTAGGAAGTGGGAATCCTCCGTACTTAAGGTAACTACCAATAATATATAAATAGTTTCCTCATTGGGTTCCTCTGTTAGTTCTTCCTCAACTACCTTTGTTCATTCTTCTTCTTCTTCTTCTTCTTCTTCTTCCTAGACAAAGGTTTCTGACTTATCTTCTCCAATTACCTCCTGCCACTTCTCTACTTCCTCTTCTGGGATTGAGGCTTCTTCTCCATCATCATCATCTTCTTCTGGAAGCACTTCTTAGAATGTCACTTCATTTAATAAGCTAACCCTTATCTTTTTTTCACTCTCAAATTTGTGTCGATTAGCTTTCATTTTGGTAAAGAGTTCTATTAATTTATCTAAAATACTCTCTTCCTCTTCTTCTTCTTTTGGGAGCTCGTTTTCACTAATAAGGCTGATTGCCATTCCAAATTCTTTAGTATTTGTTTCAATTAGGACTAGGCAAACTCCCTTACATCTCGTCAGATATTAGCTTCACCAACTAGTCAATCTGATTTACCATATTTTGTATATGAGCCTCAGTTTCTTGATGTCTTATGATTGATTATTGAATAAAATCGGCCAACATTTCTTCCAGAGTTAGCTCCTTAACTTGAGGTGTTTGGTACTATAAATATTTAACTGAAGCTTAATCATTCCATCTATAAGTGTAAGAGTTTCTCCACTCTGAATTATATTATAATCGTATAGTGCACCTTGAGGTTGGTTGTACATGCCCGATTGCTCCCACATATAAGTTGTTGCTCGACATTCATGATTGTAGTGGTTACTCCTACAAATGTCACAACCGGTATGAATATCGATTGAACTTCCGAAAATATGTGAGGAAATCTCTCTTTCCTATATGGTGATGTTATGTATTGCGAAGACACATTGTAAGTTCCATAAGAGTATTATCTACTCCATCCTTTCATTGTGAGTTGTGGTGATGACATTAAATCTTAATTCTCAAATTAAACCACAAACACACTATTAATGTAGAGAAGTTTAAAAGATAATTAAATGAATAAACCAAGAATACAATACAATAAAAATAAAATAAAATAAAATAAATACAAAAATAATAACTAGAATAGCATTCAAGTGTTCCTAATATCAATATCTTTGGCAACGGCACCAAAAGCTTTATTGATTATTTCTATACCACTATTAATTTTATAAAAAATGCATAGCGTAGTTATAGCTAGTACTGACAAGTATGGGTTGAATCCTACAAAACAATGAATAGTAGTAATTACCATTATCCTATTATCTAGTCTACGTATTTAATTTTAGTTTTTAATAAAAAATAAAACTTAAACAGTTAAAATAAATAGGAAACAATATTGAATAGAGAATAAAAAATCACTTAGAAATAATCTATATCAAGAATTAGTATCTAGGTTATGAATCCCCTGAAAATCCTTAAATAATTGACATTTAATTATGCAATTGTTTTGTTAAATATTGGACCTTCGAAATTCCTATCGTAGGCTAATAACTCACTTGAGAATACTAATAACTAATATTAGAATGATCAACTGATATTGTTCAGGTTAAAGGTACTAAGATTGCTTTACTGATTTATGACTTCTACTATTAGGTTTGACTCTAATATAGAGGATCTATGTTGACCTATCTCTAGGTTTGCAATCAACTCATTTTAATTATGATAGATCTATCCATACATAGGATTTCTCAATCTTTATATTATGAAATCAGATTATGTACTAATATTTCGAATTTATTAGAACATATATTAAACACATGATTGAACTACAATAGATCAATCAAAACAACTGCATTAGATATAAAAAAAATCAAAGCATGTTGCAGCATAAACTAGGGTTCATCTCACCTAGATACTAAAGATGTTTAGTTATACATGATAGAAAATAAAATCAAACATAATCAAAAAGAAAAACAAATAGAAAACAAAAAGTTCATTATTCTAATCTCCATTTATCTTATATCGAATGTTCTTACAAGGTAGAGGTTTGATGATGTATTCTATTAGATATGTCGATGATTTCTTTATGTTTCCATGTCTCTAAATCAATATCGCCCCTTCTAAATGATCTATGCGTCTTGATTCGCCTTTAAAAACCTACTCAAAGTTTGCTCCCATATTTTACCTCCGTTCACGTCTTTTTATAGTAATTTTCAGAATTTTTTAGGGATACACGATATGATACATGACTATGTATTAGACTTTGTATAACCTAAAATCTTCAAAATTCACGGTTGTGCATTAGTTGAGAGACTTGCATAGCTATAGACACGACTGTGATATCCCTTAATTGCTTTAAATCTTCTTCTTATGTCGTGTTTTCATCCAAATTCTTCTCCTTTTAGTCCATAAAGGCGATTATAACCTATAAATGCACTTTGAGTGAATTAAGTACCAAATATACAATAAAAATATAAAATATCAAGCAAAATAAATCAAATATAGGTGTATAAATATGATGCATCTAGCAATGTCATTTGGTGCCATGAATTTAAGTAATGATGAAGATGAGACTCCTTTTAATGATGAGAATTTTGTATTAAATGAAAATTAGAGTCAATATGAATTGAGCGGATATTAGATTAAATGAAGTTTTAGGTTTTTATTTCTTATTTTTCATTTAATTTCACTTTTATTTCATTTATATGTTAGATTCTATATATGCAATATAAATATAAAACTTGTAACTGTAAATGTTTTTGCTTTAGATTTCGCTTCTATTTAGCTATATTCCTCGACACTCTTGTTATAATGCTTACAAGATCATGGGTCTTTATTATTCTTACTGTATGCTATTTTGATGTAATTATTCTTCATTATATGATGTAAATTTTATCATTTTGAATGCTTTATATTATTCTTAGTGATAAAGCAAACACACGTAAAAGAGGGGTGAATTGTGTGTAAATTTTTTTTTGTAAGTTACTTTCAATTCATATAGAAAACAGATCCTAGTTAACGAATAAAAAACAGTAGGAGCTTGTTAGACGATAAAGCTTTTTAAACGATAGGAGCTTGTTATGCAATAGGAGTCTTTTGTGAGATATGACCTTGCTTAAACAAAAGGAGCCTATTGAATGATGACTCATATTAAAACAATTTAACAACAGAAGGTGTCTGTTAATAATGAAAGGAACCATTAACATGTTGAAAATAGAAGGGACCTATTATAAAAGTGAAGGAGCCTCTTGTTGAAATGAACACACACACACAATATAATGCGAAAATATAAAAGATAAGTAAAGAGAGAGAAGAAGGACGCAGTCAATTTATACTGGTTCAGCTTACAACCCAAGCTTATGTCCAGTCTCTAAGTATCCAACTTGAGTGTTTCATTATAAAATCAAGTAGTAATTTGGTGAGCCTCTCCAAGCTCATAAGGTAATATTTTTCAAGGTTCTTCACCTTCCACACTAGTAGTATTTCACTAGCCTCCATATGCTCTCAAATAAAAATTAGGTTTGTTCAATATGAGATTCAATAATCTCTCTCAACATAATTTCACTTTCTAACGCACAAGAGAAATTTTACAAAGAAATCACTTTCAAGAATGTATATGCTTTTGATGAGTTTTAACAATATAGCTTCGCAAGCTTCTGTGTTGGTCAGTTGTTATTCACAGTCGCATTGGCTCTTCCTTAAATAGTCAATTTCTTTAACTAGCCGTTGCTCCACTTGTATCTTTAGTCAACTAGATATAATTAAATTTGAATAACTTCGATGTTATCTTTGCCAAAAATCTTTCACTAATTACGGAGCTAATATACGTCCTTCATAATTAGTAGGATCCTTTCGAATAAACCATTTCTAATAATGTAAGTTCATAATGAAGGTTCCTGCGAGAAAGAAATCGTATTTCTTATTATTTTATTTCCTTTTGAGAATAAGATTGTTAATTATGCAAGGAAATAAATCCAATTTATATTTTGAAATATTATACAGTTATCATCAAAATCATTAATAATAAATCTTGAGCTAATAATCTGCCCCTTTTTTATAAGGATAAGAAATAATAGATATATTTTTCAAAATTCAAAGAGATAATAGATGATTTCGAAAGATATTTGTGACTTTTATATGTTCAAACATCGTTAAAAGGAGCTTGTCTCTTAAGAAAGGAAACCCCATCGTTTATATATAACATATTTTCACAAGTTTAACAACATAATCCATCACATATATAATCAAGCCAGTATTGAGAAAAAAATGCATTGAGAAATATATAATCATATATGAAAAAATATGCAAATATATATATACACACACACACACACACACATAAACTCTCCCCCTTTTTCATTATCAAAAAATGAAGACGTACAGTGAGGAAGAGAGATAAAAAGAATGGAATATAATTTCTATATGCTTAGTTCTAGAATGATGCATAGGATTTTTAGAAAGATTTATAGCAATTGTATTATCACATAATATAGGAATATGGGAAAAGTTTAGAGAAAAATATTGTATTCGATGCTTTATCTATAAGATTTAAGCACAACAACTGACAACTGTTATGTATTTCGCTTTAATAGTCGAAAGCGTTGTGTAATTTTGCTTCTTGCAGGACCAAGATACTAGACATCCTCTAAGAAATTGACAGTGACTACTTATACCTTTTTGATTGACTTTATCACTTGCATAATTTGCATCACAATAGCCTATTGTGTCAAACGTGTCAGTTTTTGGATACCATAGTCCAGAATCCATAGTTCTGTGGAGATATCAAAAGATTCTTTTGATTGTTTGAAGATGGCTTTCTTTTGGATTTGATTGAAAGTGTGCGTAAAGACAAACACTAAGCATAATGTCTGGTCTTGAGCTTATAAGATATATTAGTGATCCATTCATTCCTCTATATTTTGTCTCATCCATATCTTTGCCTTCTTCATCTTTATTAAGTTTAGTTCCAGTGCACATGGGAGTACCCATTGGTTTGGCATTCTCAAAATGATATTTCTTGATGCGTTCCTTTATGTATTTATCTTGGATAATGAAGATTCCTTTTTCTATTTGTTTGATTTGTAATCCGAGAAAGAATGATAGTTCTCCCATCATGCTCATTTCAAACTCTCCATATATTAATACTGAGAATTCTTCACAAAAGGATGGATTTGTAGTACCAAATGTTATGTCATCAACATATATTTGCACTATGAGTTAATTATTCTTCTTTTTCTTAATAAATAAGGTTTTATTGACCTTTCCCCTTTCAAAGTTATTCTCAAGCAGAAAGTTAATTAACCTCTCATAACATACTTGAGGAGCTACTTTAAACCATGCAGAGTTTTGGATAACTTCATCACATAATCCGAATGATTTTCATCTTCAAAATCTAGGGGTTACTTAACAAATATTTCTTTGTTAATGTAACCATTTAAGAATGTGTTTTTAACATCCATTTGGAACAACTTGAAGTTTTTATGGTATGCAAAAGCAAGTAAAATTTTAATTGATTCCAATCTAGCAATAGGTGCATTAGTTTCATCAAAATCAATACCTTCTAATTAATTGTAACCTTGAGCTACAAGTCTAGTTTTATTTCTTACCACCTTACTATTTTTGTCAAGTTTGTTTCGAAATGCCCGCTGAGATCTAATAATTGACTTGTTTTATGGACGAATCACCAGATTTCATACTTTGTTCTTGTCAAACTAACTTAGCTCATCTTTCATAGTTGAGACCCAATTCCCATCAATAAGAGATTCTTCAATAGACTTTGGTTCTAATTACGAGATGAAAGCCATAAGGCTTTTCTTGATGATGATCTTATTCTTAGACTTTCAGAGGAATCTCCAAGAATATATTAATGTGTATCAAGACCTCTCAATTCTCTCGATATTTTTCCTTACATAGTTTCCTGCTGAGATGAAGGAGTCTGCTCTGTTCTAACTTCAGAGGGACCTTCTTAATTTTGTAATTATGAAGGTATTATAAGAGTAGTTTGATTCTCCAATGTATTTTTAGGAACCAAAGGATGCTCTTTATCATCTGAGTCAGTTGCTATTGTTAAAGGCAGTGCTTCATCAAATACTATATGTATCAATTCTTCAATCTTCTTTGTTCTTTTATTACATACTCTGAATCCTTTCCTAGTGGTATTGTAGCCCAAGAAAATCGCTTCATTTAATTACGCATCGAACTTTCCAAGGTTGTCTTTTCCATTATTTAGGACAAAACACTTACAGCCAAATGCTCGAAAGTAAGCAACATTTGGTTTTCTTCCTTTCCACATCTTATAAGGTTCTTTTTTAGAATAGGTATTATGAGATATCCATTGAGTACATAACATGTCATGGATACTGCTTTTGCCCACTATCTATGAGGTAGTCCACTTTCACACAATATGATTCTGGCCATATCAAACAACATTTTGTTCTTTCTCTCTACAACTCCATTTTGCTGAGGCATCATTGGACAAGAAAAATTGTGAGTTATACCATTGTTGTCATAAAATTCTTCAAACTTTCTGTTATCAAATTCTTCTCTATGATCTCTCTGAATTGAAGTGATGCAATACCCTTTTTTCATCTGATTTTTTTTGCAAAACTTCTCAAACACTTCAAAAGCATCTTCCTTAATTGATAAGAAATAAACCCATGTAAATCTAGAGTAATCATCTACTAGAACAAAACCATAATGTTTACTGCCAAAACTCTTAGTTTTAGTGGGACTAAATAAATCCACGTGCATAAGTTCAAGTGGTTGGTTAGTAAATGTAATATTTTTAAGAGGAAAGTTGCTTCTGATTTGTTTACCTTTTAAACAAGCCTCACAAACCTAATTGCTTTCGAACTTTAAGGTCAGTAGTCCTCTTACTAACTCATTTTTGTACAATTTTGATAAAATGCTCATGCTGGCATGTCAAAATATTCTGTGCCAGATAAACGAATCCTTTTATAGAGAGACAAAACACTTAACATTTTATAAGGACATGTCTTCTAGAGAACAATATATATTCCAATTTCTAGGACCAACAAATACAATATTATCATTATGAACATCAACAATTTCACAATGAGATGCATAGGAAATGATTTTGTAACCCTTGTTACATAGTTGTCTCACACTTAACAGGTTATGTTTCAAATCATCAACAAAGAGAACATTATTAATACAGGTAGAGTCATAATTACCAAATTTACCAATTCCGGTGACTTTTGCTTTATTTTTTCTGCAAAGACAACATTACCTCCATCTTTTCTTTCAATGTAGTTGAAGAGTGATATGTCATTTATCATGTGTCTCGAGTAGCCATTATGAACTATCCATTGATTCTCCCTTGTCTCCATTTTGAAACATATTTGTATAAAGCATTATCTTATTTTAGGTACCCAAATTTTTCTGGGTCATTTCAGGTTAGTAGTTTGACCTTTCGGTCTCCAAATATACATTTGAGATAATTTCTTTTTACTAAAATTACAAGATAATTTCTTTTCACTAAAATTACAAGAATGACTAATGTGACTATGTTTACCACAGTAATCCACAAAACAGATAAATGATAATTGTTATGGTTTTTTCCACTTAGTAGGTTCCTGGTGTTTTGGCTATAGCTATTGTTGGATATAACAAAGAAGTTTTGTATGGCCTGATATTGTTATTTTCATTTTATCCTATTATGGCCTTACCAAAAATGCATTTACCACTACCAAGCAATATATCAAGATTTTTTCTTCCATCAGCAAAATTTTCCATATCTTTTTTCTAGAGATATGATATTTCCAACATTTTTCTCCTTTTCAATTTCTAAAATGATGACTTTTTCTTCTAACTGTCTTACCTTATCAAAATCAGTTTTAAGAAGCGTATTTTCCAACATAGCTACTCTTTCTTCTAGAAATTCCTTTTCAGAAACCTTTTGCTTATAGTCAACCTCAAGAGACATATTCCTGGTAGTTAAATTTTCATTCGCAGAATCCAATGATTTAACCTCACTCTTTAAAGATGCATCATTGCTCTTGGACTTCTCAACTTCTTTGAAATACTTCACTGTTAACCTTTCATACGGATCATACAATTCATGATATGTATTTTTTAATTCATCAACTTTAATATTAGATTCAGAATAATACACCTCATCGTCTTCTGATTTAGCCATGAAGCAAATGTTGCTAACTTCTTCTGGTTCTTTTTCTTCAAAGTTTTTAAGAATCCTCATCTAACCAGGCTACAATCATTGCCTACTTTTT
This sequence comes from Erythroxylum pedicellare, assembly GCA_027563575.1. Taxonomy (NCBI): domain Eukaryota; kingdom Viridiplantae; phylum Streptophyta; class Magnoliopsida; order Malpighiales; family Erythroxylaceae; genus Erythroxylum; species Erythroxylum pedicellare. Next base: position 21,853,738 of record JAOQMP010000005.1, read on the forward strand.
GGATTTTCTGTTATCTGACCTGTCATTTTGAAGAAGAGGGCATTCTAGTCTTGTGTGTCCAGGCTTTTTGTAGTGATAGCATGTGATTTGATTATTTTGTGTATTGCTATTTTTGCTGCTACCTTTTGATAGGAACCTGTTGTTTCCAGCTTTCTTGTTTCTTTCTCTTTTCTTCATCAAGTTCTTTTTATAGAAGCGGGCATATTTTCTAACCATAAGGTTGAATTCATCATCTCCATCTATTTGTAATTCAGTGTCACTTTCATCACCGTTTCATTCGTCGGTTGCTTTTAATGACATTCCTTTTTTGTAGGAGGGTCCTTCATCTCACCTAAGCTTAGTTTCATGAATCATCAGATTTTCTCGTAGCTAGTCGAGTGAAATAGTTTCTAGATCCTTTGTCGTTTTTAGAGCTGTCACCTTAGGTCTCCATTCCTTTAATAGTAACCTCAAAATCTTCTTTACGAGCTCATCATTGGGATATTTTTTCCCAAGCTCTTTAAGGTCGTGATGATGTTGTTGAAACATTCAAAGAATTTGTCTATAGTCTCCCCTTGTTTCATGCCAATAGTTTTGTATTGATGGACTAAGAGACTTATCTATGTTTCTTTACCTCATTCTTCCCTTCAAAGATAACTTGAAGTTTGTCCCACATTTCTTTTGTTATAGAGCAGTATGATATCTTTTCATATTCTTTTGGAGACAATGCACATATTAGGTGATGTTTTGTCTTAGCATTTAGTTATGCATAGGTGATGTTTTTCTTTAGCATTTAGTTGTGCATTTCTCCTATCAACATCAGTCCATACTTCTGCGTTATTGAAAGTGGAAATTGTAGCTCCAACTCTAAATGCTTGTATACTTTGATATCTGTAGATTTGGAGATATATGGTCATTCTCTCTTTCCAGTATGAGTAGTTGTTTCTATTAAAGTAAGGAGGCATTAAGATAGATTGTCCTTTAAAACTTCTCAAGGTTTTTACCATCATCTATTACATGCTGTAAAACACTTTTCTCTCTAATACCAAATGATAAAACAAACACACGCAATATGGGGGGTGAATTGTGTGTAATTTTTTTTTTGTAAGTTACTTTCAATTTGTATAAAAAACATATACTAGTTAATAAATAAAAAACAGTAGGAGTTTGTCAGATGATAAAGCTTTTTAAATGACAGGAGCTTGTTAGGCAATAGGAGCCTTTGTGGGATAGAATCCTGCGTAAACGAAAGAAGCCTACTGAATGATGAATCAATGTTAAAACAATTTAAAAATAGAAGGCACTTGTTAAAATTGAAAGGAACTGTCAACAAGTTGAAAACAGAAAGGACCTATTATAAAAGTGAAGGAGTCTCTTACTGAAATGAACACACACACACAATATAATGCGGAAATATAAAAGATAAGTAGAGAGAAAGAAGAAGGACATAGTCGATTTATATTGGTTCGACTTACAACCCAAGCTTACGTCCAATCCCCAAGTATCCAACTTGAGTGTTTCACTACAAAATCAACTGGCAATTTGACAAGCCTCACATAGCTCACAAGTTAATATTTTTCAAAGTTCTTTAACCTTCCACATTAGTAGTATTTCATTAGCCTTTACAAGCTCTCAAATAAAAATGAGGTTTGCTCGATATGAGCTTCAATAATCTCTCTCAACTGAATTTCACTTTCTAATGCATGAGAGAATTTTTACAAAGATATCACTTTTAAGAATGTATATGCTTTTGATGAGTTTTGACAATATGGTTTCGTAAGCTTCTGTATTGTTTAGTTATTATTCAGAATAGCATTGACTTTTCCTTAAATAGTCAATTTCTTCAAATAATCGTTGTTTCACTTGCATCTTTAGTTAATTGGATGGATTTAAATATGAATAACTTTGATGCATCTTTGCCAAAAATCTTCCAATAATCACGGGGCTAATACACGTCCTTTATAATTAGTAGGATCCTTTTAGATAAACCATTTGTAATAAGGTAAGTTCATAATGAATATTCCTACAAGAAAAAAAACCCGTATTTTTTATGATTTTATTTTCTTTTGAAAATAAGATTGTTAATTATACAAAGAAATAAATTTAATTTGAATTTTGAAATATTATACAGTTATCATCAAAATCGTTAATCATAAATCTTAAGCTAACACTTAGTTTTATATTTGTAAAATAGTTAAACACTTTTTTTATATTAATTATGATTATTGTTTATATGTTAAATATGTGAACAATGATATTAATAGAAATTAAGAGATAGTTGTTATTTCAAAATTAACTTATTATGATTTTTTGAGAACATAGTTGGTGTAAAATTAAAAATTATGTAGCACAATGTATTAAAGAATTATTTTGTAATTTAAAAAAATTAGAAACTTTCTTATAATTTTTTAAAAAATATCCGAAATGAAGCTCAGTATTGGTTGATACTAGTATCAGTATAGTATTTGTAATAATGTTTTTGAAAACTTTAAAAAATCTATTAGTATAGAAATAATTAAAGCATAAGAAAGAAAGAGTGTTTGACTTTGACTATTGAGGCTTTTAAGATAAGGATGTTATTAAGGGGTTGCTTAGTTAAGGAGTATGAGAATAAATTAATGGGAATGAAATGAATGGTAATGGTCTATGTTTTAGGTAATGGTCTATGTTTCCATGTAGTGGGAGGAATGTGTTTGATTCCTATCAATACTAATATTTTTAAAATTTTTAATTAAATATAATTAATTAAAATATAAAATATAAATAATTAAATTTATTAAGATAAATCTAATTAATTAATTAATTAAAATAATTAATCAAGATAAAATCTAATTAATTAATTAAAGTCTAATTAAAATCTAATCTAATTAATTAAAATATCATTAATTAAATGA
>JAOQMP010000005.1:21856710-21875698 GCA_027563575.1 Erythroxylum pedicellare
TATTATGTAACCAATGATATGTTGATGCAAGAAAATATTAACGTTTTTTTCTTCAAGAGCTATTGGAAAGAAAAAACCTCAATATACTTAATTTTAAACATTATGTTATTATAATTAGGGTGCATAAATTAAAAATAATCATTTAAAATATATATAAGAATTGGTATAAAACAAAATTTTAACAAAAAATTATTTTTCAACATTTTTAATAAACCAACTACCATTAATGATAATATTACTAATTCTTTCATCTTAACTAATTATCATAATTATAATAATTAAATCAATTTTTATTTCTCATTATTCTCGTTCACATTCTCATTTTTGTTTCTACGTGTGAACCTAATTTCGGAAAAGCTAATTGTTAGAAAAATTGAGTTGTGAAAGTGGCAGCTCCCCGTGTCCTATAGTTAAAAGTTAAAGCTGGGGTGTCTTTCAGATCAATTCTGGCTTTCACTAACTTGACTTTTCCACGTCTCCATCAGACGGCCCTTGCCTTGGCTCCTCCTCCCAATACTAATTCAATTCAATAGAGCTTGAGAGTTGTATTTGGATTTTTCCCTTAGTTTAACTTTAAATTATGCATGTCATTGTAAGTCTTAATTGAAGATTATAATTGACGAATTCATCTCACTTTAACATCTTAAATCTCTCATAAAACGTACGTATTATAATATCTCTTTTAATACAAATATAAATTTAAAACACGAAAGCTTAAGTCGAAAAATAAAAAATAAAGTATTTATTCGTAATCTTTACCATTTTCTACAATTGTAAAAGCATTATTTATGAGGGGAATGTTGATTGTGTGATGCTGAGTAGATTTGGATGTTTACGTATGAAATAGTTCACTTTTGTAGCCCCTCCACCAAGTTTTCCATTCCAAACAACACAAAGTCAGAATTGGCATTTGAAGTCATGCCTTGTGCTCGGGGCTTACTTCCGAGCTGTCCTACTTTTGTTGTCTCTCTAACTCCTCTAATTCCAACCTTTTCAATAAGTGGCAAATTACTATATATTTTATAGTAGTTTTTAGTTTATATTTTTAATTTTAAAACAATTATAAGATTGCATCAAATAAGAGTGACAAAATAAAAGCACCTCGCACTCACAGGTGGGCACTGCCAGGTAGTTCTTAATTGTCTCTGGTGTCATTTTGTGCTTCCTATAATTTTCTTCTGTCTTGCTACAAAAGAAAAGGTACTTATACGCGTATTCAACACTAAAAGAGAGGAGCAAATTCAGGCTGCCCAATTCTGTGTGTGTATATATAAGTACACCCATAGTCTATAGATAGTTGTTATATTTGAGAGAGAAAAGAGTGAGTGGAATTCATTCTTTTTTTCCCAATTGGCGTCTGTGTTTTGAAATTAGAAGAAGGAAACTGAATTTGATTGCAAGCAACCAAAAATGCACCTCTATAATGCATGGCTACCACCCGCAGTAGCGGAGGAGACGAAGAGAGAAAAGGAGTCATTCGCTTCAGTTATCAGCTCTCTCCAGTCCTCTTTCGATCCCGGTGATCCTGATTCTGTCTTTTCCACCCTCAAATGGATTTCCGTTCTTGACCTGTGGGTTACTCTCTCCCTCTCTTGTGCTTTTGGCTTTGTTTCATTTCTTATCATATTGCCCTGCCTCTGTTCTGTTGTCCTTACCACACTCATTTGTTCTCTCTTATTTATTCGTTTGGAGTGTGACTTAGAAATCGTTTGATTTGCTATTGCAGCTTCATCAAAGCTAAAAGTGAAGTGGCTTTGGAAGATGTGGCTTCACTTGTTCAATTTGGTCTACGTTTGTTCAACTTATCACAGAACAAACTCTACGCCCAGGTTTTGTTTTGTTCCTCTCTGTAATATCCTAATATTCTTGTTTTTCTTTTTCTTGTTACCCTCAAGCATTATAACTGCTTTGTTTGTGTGTCTGTGTTTGGATTAGGTTCGATGGGGAAATATCTTAGTCAAATTGCTTAATAAGTACAGAAAGAAGTTGAGCCTGAAAATCCAATGGCGCCCTTTGTATGATGCTCTCGTCCACACCCATTTCACTAGGTATGGCCACCTCGTTTCTCTATCCACTCATTTCTTTCTTATTTCTTGTGCGTTGTCCTACCCACCATCACAACTACCTTAATGTTGATTTTCACTTCCAGCTGATTCTACTTGGAAAACATTTTCAATTCTTCTGTTTATCATATATCGATTATTATTCTTTGCCCCTTATCTCCTCATCTTCCTATTTATAAGCCACAGCTGACTTCGACGTTTCCAATTTCCCTTGGAATCTCCGGGCATTCTACTTTCTTTACCTTTTCATCTTCTTATAATTTGATGGATTTGTCTGTGTTGTTCTCTCATTGAACTTTCTAGTTTTTTGACAACTGTAAGTGTGCATGACAGGAACACGGGTCCTGAGGGATGGAGGCTGAGACAGCGACATTTTGAGACTGTTACTTCCCTTGTTAGATCTTCCAGGAGATTCTTCCCACCAGGTTCTGCCTTGGAGATATGGTCTGAGTTTAGGTAATGTTCTGTTTCTTCCTCCCCAGTAGTAAGATCTCTTGAGTTTTGCCTGAAACCAATCCTGACAAATAGATCCCCTGTTTCACATTTATTTTAAATTAAATTTCACAGTTAGGTCAAGTTTATATTATAATCATTGCTCTTTTTGCAAATTTAGGTTATAAACCTGCAACCTTACATCTTTTTTATCTTTTTCTCCAAAAAATAAACTTTCAGTCCTTTTCTGGAAAATCCATGGCATAACTCATCCTTTGAGGGGTCAGGGTTTGTGAGACTGTTTCTACCTACAAATGCAGACAACCAGGCATTCTACACTGAGTAAGTAATTTATAATTTGGAGAGTACTGTCTTTTATGGCTTGTGCAAAACTGAAGAAAGCTTAGATTCCTGGTATTGGTACTGCAGTGATTGGGTTAAAAGGAGTTTGGACATATGGGACTCAATACCAAATTGCCAATTCTGGAACGGCCAGTGGACAGCTATTACGGCCCGTGTTATAAAGAACTATGAATTTATCAACTGGGAGTGTTTCTTACCCACACTTTTTGATAGATTCTTAAATATGTTTGAGGTGAGCTTATGAATAGTTTGGTGTACACAATCTGCTTCCTTGAAATTTCTATCACTATATTGGGTCATGTAGTTGAAAATGATTTTTTTTGAGTAGTTGCATGGTGGAGTGTGCACTATCTGTGGTATTACCTGCTTCTTATGACAGTTATCTTTAGTTGCTTATGCTAGCAGACTAGTAAACTGGGCCATAGAAGTAACTGCCATAGAAAACGTAGACATTTGAGATAATCTCGATAGAAAATCTGCATTTTCCCCTTTGCCTTTCTGGCGATGATTACCTGCTTAACTTTGTCCTATGGAAACCACAGGTTCCTGTGGCAAATGGAAGTGGATCATATCCTTTCAGTGTTGATGTTCCCAGATACACAAGATTCTTGTTCTCCAACAAATCTGTCACCCCAGCAAAAGCAATTGCGAAATCGATTGTAAGATTGTTACGCTTGTTCTGTATTTTGCATCTTTCCTTCTTTTTCACCTTAGAAGTGATTCTTAGTTTATCTGTTCTCTATTCTGAAATTGCAAATGCAGGTCTATCTACTGAAACCTGGTAGTTCAGCACAGGAGCGCTTAGAGAAATTGGTCAACCTTTTGGAACAGTTTGTTTAACGACATTCTAATGCTTTAGATTATTGTCTTTACATAATCTGACATTTCCTGAATTCTGATTGTTGCGTTTCCTCCCTGTTTCGTTGGTGTAGGTATTACCATCCTTCAAATGGCGGTCGCTGGACTTATTCATTGGAGCGGTTTTTGCTATACTTGGTGATTGCATTTCAGAAGCGCCTTCAGCATGAACAACAATTGTAAGAATATACTGCCATTGTTCTGATCACTGTCATTCAGTTGCTTTATCATTGTTTAAAACTTTTCCTATAAAATTTTGGTCTTATAGGAGCACAGAGGATGATAGGCATGCCAAACTGTTTCTTGGTAGATCAGAGAGGACTTCTTTTGTCAATATATTGCTGAAATTAATTGATCGTGGACAATATAGCAAGGATGAGCACCTATCGGAGACAGTTGCCACGGCAACTTCTATATTGTCATATGTTGAACCTACTTTGGTTCTTCCATTTTTAGCATCTCGATTCCACTTAGCGCTGGAGACGGTTAGTGTGTTCCAAGTGTATATAATGGATCAGATTAATTTAAATACTATGTGGAATGTAAATTGTGTAATTGTTTTGTTCATTTATTTCCTGATTGGATTTATATTCTATCAACTCCTTTATATTTCAATGATATCGAGGATTTGACTTCTGTTTTCCAACTTTTTCCATTAGTCAGATGACTGCCACCCACCAATTAAAAACTGCTGTCATGTCAGTGGCATATGCTGGACGTTCTCTATTTCTCACATCCCTATCAACTTCAGCTAAGGAGGTTGATGTTGATGGTGTCAGGGTTGATTTTATTGATCTTTTGACAATTTCATTATCCAACGCATTACTTGGTATGGATGCCAATGATCCTCCCAAAACTTTGGCTACAATGCAGTTAATTGGTTCCATATTTTCCAATGTAAGTTGAGGGTGTCATTGCTTTTACGTTAAACTTCTGCTTGGTTAGTTTAGTGCTTTGATAATCTGTTTATGATTGCAGATTGCTACTTTGGATGATAACATGGATGAGTCATCTTTGCCAATGATTCGCTTTTCTGAGTGGTTGGATGAGTTCTTGTGCCGACTATTTTCATTACTCCAACATCTAGAACCAAGTAGTGTTCTGTAAGTTAATAGCTATTGTTTCCCAATATGTGTTTTGTTTCCTGTATAATACATAGGATGGACCTGTGTATCTCAATTCTGTTTACTTCCTAAGTCACAACTACTGGTTGGTTTACATCATGTCGTAGGAATGAAGGCCTGCATTCATCAGCAACATCAGGAACTTTTCTTGTTGAGGATGGTCCTTATTATTACTGTATGCTTGAGATCTTACTCGGGAGGCTTTCAAAATCACTCTACAATCAGGTTATAACTGTTGGCTCGCTTTACATTACTTTCATATTGAGATTGTGCAATAAATTGTGTAAACTATGTAATCTATTGTAACAGGCCTTGAAGAAAATTTCAAAGTTTGTCAGGACAAATATTCTCCCGGGAGCAATAGCTGAGGTTGGACTGCTCTGTTGTGCATGTGTTCACACAAACTCAGAAGAGGCAGTTGGTTCACTTGTTGAGCCAATTTTATCATTTGTCATATCCTCTTTGAAGGGTACACCAGGAACTGGCTTTGGGGGAAGGGGAGGTCCTGATATCTCAATGTCAACTAAGGTTTTTCATTTGTTCAGAGGTGTTTTGTGTATTTTTGTTTGCCGAGATTCCCAATGCTAAAGCTGATTTTTTTCTAGGTGAAAGCAACTCTTTCTCCAGCTCTTGAAACAGCAATTGATTATCAATTGAAGATATTATCAGTTGCTATCAGCTATGGAGGACCTGCACTTCTTCCCTACAAGGATCAATTTAAAGAAGCCATTATGTCTGCTTTTGATTCTCCTTCTTGGAAGGTTTCACTTGGCCTTTATTTTACTTATTACCTGCAGAATTTGGTATTTAAGTGGGGTAGTTATTTGAAAAGAAAGCTTATTATTTAGGTTGTGCTTGATTCACTTGGGGAAATGGTAATAAGATTTATAATGAATATAGTAAGGAATAGAAATGGATGTGACTTTCATTCCTCACTATATTGGGGGTATGCAGTATTGCCCCATAAGGGGATATGAAAATACTGTTCATCCAATCATAATATATTACCAAACATCCTTTTTCATTCCTAACCCTTTCCTTTCTTCCCATACCAACTAACCAAGCACCCCCTTAAATTACTGTAGGTTAATGGAGGTGGTGATCATCTTCTTCGGTCCCTGTTGGGAAGCCTAATCCTTTATTATCCTCTTGGTCAATACAAGTAAGCTTGTGTCTTCACTTCAGTATTTTAATGTTGTCTTTTAGGTTGTCTGTAATGACAAATGTGTGTTTATTACGGTAAACTAGGTGCATCATGCGACATCCTGATGCTACAGCTCTAGAAGAATGGATAAGCACTAAAGATTATAGCAGTGATGAACCTCTGGTGGTCCCAAAATGGCATGTTGCAACTGATGAAGAAGTTCAATTTGCCAATGAACTTTTGATCCTTCATTTTGAATCGGCTTTAGATGACCTTTTGAGCATATGCCAAAATAAAATTCATTTGGATACAGGTATAATATTTGTCTCTTCTGGTATGGTAACTTTTTCAATTACGCGTTTTTCTTTACTTTTGATGATTGATTTTTGAAGTATGTAAATAAACGTGCACTTGTCCTGTTAAGCCTTCTTTAGATGCATGAAATTGTTATGCAAAGAAGAGCACCTGCTACAAGTTTTGTCCATTATGATTTTATGCATATGTTCTAGGGCTTTATTGGTGTTTACATGCTATGATATGTTCATTGAATGAAAAACAATTTTATTTTACGGTACAAAATAACAATGACTGACAGTTGCAATTTGTTAATTTTGTTGCTATCTTAGTTTACTGCTATTGAGTGGCTACTTTTTAACAGGAAATGAGAAAGAGCACTTGAAAGTGACTCTTCTGCGTATTGATTCCTCATTGCAAGGTGTTTTATCTTGCTTACCTGATTTCACCGCATCTAGGATTGGTATTGTTGGAGAACAGAGTCATACTTCTTTCTTGATAGCTGGAGCAACTGGTTCAAGTGTTGGCAGCACGGAATTTCGTGTAAAAGCAGCTGAGATTATACATGCAGCTTGCAAGTAATGATATGCTTTGCTATTCATACAAGACTTTGGATTTTCATTGTTATATTGAACGCTATAATATTTGCAACTTCCCGCAGATACCTATTACAGGAAAAATCAGATGATAGTATCCTATTGGTACTTATTGTTCGTATCATGGATGCTTTGGGAAACTATGGTAATGATGCAGTGCCTAGATGATTTCAAGTTCTTTATCTTCTTTTTTCTTTTTCCTTGTTATTATATTTCTTTTTGTGAGCCCATGTTATGCAGCATCAAATTTGTGTATTAACTTACACCTATTTTCATTATGTCTATCAAATAGGAAGTTTGGAGTATGATGAATGGCTCAATCACAGGCAGGCATGGAAGTTGGAATCTGCTGCTATTATAGAACCTCCAATAAATTTTATTGCAACTTCACATACAAAAGGAAAGAAAAGGTAATTAGTCCTATCAGACTTTCTGAAGTATTACTTGAGCTATGTATGGCAATGCTAATGCTTTAAGATGTTGAACTGTCTCCATTGTTTCAGGCCCAGATGGGCTCATATAGACAAGGCTTACATGCATCTTACATGGAGGTCATCTCAATCATCCTATCATCAGTTTCGTACGAGTGGGAACTTCACTCCATCAGAACACGTGTTTCTCCTGGTGGATGATCTACTAAGACTTTCTTTGCATAACTATGAAACTGTTCGTGTGTAAGTATATTGTTCTAAAATCTCATATGAGTTAAATGATTGTACTTTCATAGTTCTTGTGCTTTTGAGTAATAATGGTTGGATGATTCTGCCATGTTGTTAACTCATTAGACATTTTTTAAATCATTTTTGCCAAACTTTTTGTATGCATATTTTCTCATATGAGGCTTCTGCTTCTTTGGTTTTCTTCTGAATCTCGCTTCACGGTTTTTAGTGTCTGGTTTGGATCACGTAACAAAAGAATGAGATATTTGATTGTGCAGACTTGCTGGAAAATCTCTGCTGAAGATTATTAAGAGGTGGCCGTCTATGATCTCAAAGTGTGTGCTCGCTTTGACTGAAAACTTGAGGAATTCTAGCGCACCAGAAAATGCAGTACTAGGCTCATGTTCTATTCTCTCTTCACAGACAGTTCTCAAGCATTTGACCATGGTAATTGTTTAGCATTCTTTATCTAAAACTGGTTTCCGTAAGTATCACTTCCTGAGATGTTTTCTTTTATTTTAGGATCCTAAATCATTTTCTGCTTTTCTTCTTGGGGTTCTTTCCAGGTAACAATTCAATTCTTTATTCATCTTTTGGCTTTTGATTTTCCCTTCATTTGGTGACGGGCCACATGATTTAGTTTGGAGTTGATTATTAAAGTTTATGTTCCAACTTTTTCTTGCTTGTCCCTTTCTTGTACAGTTCACATCACGAGTCTCTGAAAGCCCAGAAGGCAATCAATGAGGTAAAATATGCCACCACCAATAAATTGAGGATTCTATTCTACATGTCTTCATTTCTGTTCTTTTTTTTCCCCCTTAATTCCAAATACAAACAGCTATTTGTCAAGTACAATATCCACTTCTCGGGAGTCTCTAGGAACATCTTCAGGGCAGCAGACAATCATAAAGATGGGCTTGATTTTGGGGATCTGATTTCTCGGATTGAATCCATGAGTTTTGATTCTACTGGCATTCATTGGCGGTAATTAGTTTAATATTCACCAGCTTTCATATTTTCATTAGTTGCTTTGCTTAATGGATATCTTACTTTCTTTTGGTTCATGTAAGGTATGTAAGGCCCTGTTATTGTTGGGCTTCAAAACAATGTGGTTTAATATGACTCAAATAGCAGGCACATCTAGTTTTGACTATATGGTTCTTTTGCAAGTTATTGTTGTGCTGGGGATTGACTTTCTAGATATTCAAGATATCAGCTTGATTTGATTCCTCTTTATTTCCTTCCAGGTATAACCTGATGGCCAATAGGTTACTTCTTTTGATGGCTATGGCATCAAGAAATGACCCAAATAGCTCTTCAGAAATACTAAGTGAAACTGCTGGTCAGTCTTGTTGACTATGTTCTTTCTTATAAATATCAAATAAAACAATATTGGAAAATTAGTGTAGAGATGATCTTCTTGATGATTTTCAGGTCACTTCCTAAAAAATTTAAAGAGTCAGCTTCCTCAGACAAGGATACTCGCAATATCTGCTCTAAATATTCTATTAAAAGAGTCGCCTTATAAATTGCCGTCTGAGCAACAAGCAGCAATTTCAGGAGGGTTGCATGCAAATGCCGAATCATCTCTTGAGGGTGCCTTGGTTGGAATTTTTCAGGAGGAGGGTTTCTTTAGTGAGACTATGACTAGCCTTTCTCATGTTCATATAATAAGTGATACTGAGAGCTCATCTTCCAGAGGAAACCATAGTAGTTCTTTCCAAAGCCTGGCAGACAAATCAATCACTCGATTTTATTTCGACTTTTCAGCCTCATGGCCACGTACTCCTAGTTGGAATTCTTTGTTAGGAAATGATACTTTCTACTCAAACTTTGCACGAATTTTTAAGCGGCTAACACAAGAGTGTGGCATGTCTGTATTGCTGTCGCTTAAAAGTACACTGGAGGAGTTTGCAAGTGCTAAGGAGAGATCCAAGCAGTGTGTTGCTGCTGAAGCATTAGCAGGGGTGTTACATTCAGATGTGAATGGTCTTTTAGGAGCATGGGACAACTGGATGATGCTTCAGTTAAAGAACATCATTCATGCCCAGTCAGTGGAATCTAATCCTGAGTGGGCAGCTTGCATACGCTATGCAGTTACAGGGAAAGGGAAATATGGTACTCGAGTTCCTTTGCTCCGGCAACATATTTTGGACTGTCTAATGACACCTTTGCCTCCATCTGCAACAACCACTGTTGTTGCAAAGCGATATACTTTTCTATCAGCTGCACTCATAGAGATATCTCCAAATAAAATGCCAGTTGCCGAGATAGAGGTCCATAAAGCACTTTTGAATGAGTTATTGGCTAATATGTGCCATCCATCTGCCCAAGTAAGGATGCTATTTTTATACTCCTTTCCAATTCACTCATTCAACTTTTAGCTCTACTGGTGTATTCAAATTTTATCTTATTCTGCGTTGTACTTTATTGGAAACAATTAGAAAAACCTAAAACTAATAAACAGATTATTATTCTCTTACTGATGCACGAGGACAATGATTAAAGGATGACAAAGAAAGACACTTTAATACTCCTTATCTCTGGTCTTGCCTAATTGAAGTTTTAATGGGACAGGTAAGGGAAGCAATAGGTATTACCTTGTCTGTGCTGTGCTCTAATATTCGGCTTCATTCAGCATTTCCTCATGGCTATTCTGCCGATAAGGGAAAAAGTACCATGAAGAACCAACTAAATGAAGAAAGCTGGGTTCTTTCTCTAACAAAACGAGCAACTGATTTGATCCCAACCATACAGAATTGTAGCCAGTTGGAGATCGTGGATACTCAACCAAGTTCAAGTCCTCAAAATGGGTTCTTGAATGGTGATGCACAAGATGATGTAAAATGGATGGAAACGGTACTTATTTAAGACTTAACTACCTGGTGTAACTTAGATGTTGTAGTTGTTAAATGTGTACATTTTATTTTGCAGCTGTTTCATTTTATCATCTCAGCATTGAAGTCTGGAAGATCTTCTTTTTTATTGGATGTTATCGTTGGATTTCTTTATCCTGTAATTGCATTGCAGGTAAGTGGGTTGCGTCATTTCATTATTTCATAGATGAGTTAAGTTTTTTCCTGGCTATTTGATTTTTGTTTCACACCACTCCAATTATCTTTAAAAAATCTTTATTATAACAAAGAAAGGAGAAACTTGATATTTGTTGGAAACAAATTCTTTCTCTCAATTAGATACCTGAGAAATGAGTTCAATTGGTCTCTCGTTTCCTTGTTGCAGTCTTTTCTTTTGTCATGTTGGTTCTTATTGGATAATGGATATATACTTGGTGTCCTTTTCTCTGTCTGCCAAGTTGAATTTCTTTGGCATGGAGTACATTTTGAGAAATCTCGGCGCTCCTTTGTCTAACATTGTAATAACTTTTGGTTTTTGAACTCTTTATTGACCAAAATGTGTATACTTTGAAGGAAACATCAAACAAAGATCTATCAACACTTGCCAAAGCAGCTTTTGAATTGCTTAAATGGAGGATTTTCTGGGAACCCCATATCCACAGGGTTGTTTCGGAGATTCTTTCTTGTGCCAATGATTCTAACTGGAGGACCAGATCAGCCACTTTGACGTACCTTCGCACTTTTATGTATAGGTATTATGCAATTGCTAGGGAATCTCATAGGCATCGACTTAATCATATGAAATAATTTTTATTTCTTCATGATGTTTTATTTGAGACTATTTCATGTGTTGTTTTCTTGATTCTTTTTCTTCTTCCACCCAACACCATTATCTGCTCATCCGTTTTTCTTTCCAACATGATCTTCAAGTCTCTGTTAGTTATTTGTGACATCCTCTTTTGCCAACTTATTCCGTTTATTGCAGGCACACTTTCATTCTCTCAAATGTGGAGAAGCAACAAATTTGGAGAACTGTTGAGGGTCTACTTAGAGACAATCAAGTTGAGGCAAGTTTCCATCTAAACAACATTGCAAATTGGTTGGTGTCAAGTTCAGATTGGGGTTCAAAAAGTTTTTATATGGTTCAAAAACTTGCATATTTATGTGTGTTCATAATGCTATGGAATTCTTTGGCATGAGAATCTACAAATCATTATTTCACTTTCTATTTCTACTAAAACAGTTAAAACATTGCTCAGGTGAGAGAGCATGCTGCTGCAGTTCTAGCAGGTCTCATGAAGGGTGGAGATGAAGATCTTGCTAGAGATTTCCGTGATAGAGCTTACATGGACGCAAAAGCTATGCAGAAGAAGAGAAAGCAAAGGTTATGATTACTTTTAGTCATGTTGATTGAAATTCCAGTAATTCTTGTCAACCATGATTATTCTGCATATGATTATGACTTGGGTTTTCTTGTGTCTCATCACATTATTTTGGTAATTAAGAACTTACAAATGGTGCATTCTTTTTTTTCCTTTTCAATCTTTGACATAATGATTGGTGCATGAGTGCAGAAGCGCAAGAAGTGATTCTATTGCATCTGTTCACGGTGCCGTACTTGCTTTGGTGGCTTCTGTACTATCAGTCCCCTATGATATGCCCAGGTCAGTCCTTATGCATATGATAAACAAGCTTGTTGCAATGTGATTCTGATTTATGATCGACATTGAACTCCATTTGATTGCTATACCTTTTGTGACTCGAATCCCTAGCCAACCAAACATTCCTTTTTAAATTTTAACTCTGATTATTTGATTTATCCTACTGGAAAGTAGATAAGTATTCAGTTTGGGGGACATCTGAAGCTCCTTTCTCTCTTGTTCTGCATATACCATGCACCTTACCTTGAATCATGGAAGTTTCAGTATTTTATGAATATATTCAAGTAGTGAACTCGCAAATGACATCCTTGAATTCTACTTTTCAGTTATTAATTGGATGTTGATTCTCACGAGTGTGAACATGTTTTTTACCTCTTAAAAGGTGGAGATGTGGATGGAATACTAAAAGAATTTAATTGTGGATGTGACACATCCCAGATCATAGTTCCATCATCTTTATGACTCCTGATTATTTCTCATCTGTTTCCTTCTTAAATGTTGACTTCTTATGGGTAATATTCATTTCCAGATGGTTGCCCGAGCATGTTACTCTACTGGCTCGCTTTGGTGGAGAGCCATCTCCAGTGAAATCTACCGTTACTAAAGCAGTGGCTGAGTTCCGTCGGACTCATGCAGATACATGGAACATTCAGAAAGATTCGTTTACTGAAGAGCAACTTGAGGTTTCTCTCATATAGTTTTCTTTTTATTTTTGGGGAGACTGAAACTTTTGTCTTTATACTTGGTTTCTGATATTGTTTATTTAAACCGTGCAGGTTCTGGCCGATACATCTTCTTCATCGTCATATTTTGCTTGATGTATTTTGCTTAGCCTAGGTACAGAAACATAGGAATGACTGGAATGAAAATCAAAAGCTCAATGATTGAAAGAATAGAAGTAAGAAATAGTGAAACTTATTGATATTTCATTTATAAAATGAATTTTGTTTAGATTTGCACCATTTGTTTTTATAAGATGTCATCACCGTTAATATGGCATCTGATCCTTATACTTTAAAGCCATAGGATTCGTAAGATCATCAGATGATAAATCCCACAACGCGCAGCCTGCACTAAATATAGTGGAGCAATACCTGTGTTTTTGTCCTCAGTTTTTCATGCAAGTGACCTTGTTCGTCATGCCCTTCCGGTGCACATATTCTGGCTTCAGGCCGATGCTGCCCCTTCATTCAAAAAAGATGAGCCACTTTGAAATCCATTAATTGGTACAGCTGGCAAATTTCATTGACGCGGCAGTAGCAGAGTCCCATATCTTGTTTTGGGGTTGCAGGCCAGATTCTCGGACTGCCTTTAATAAACCAAGCTTGATTTTCCCCATCGTATCTTTCATTTTCAACGCGTTTGAAAGCAAAACAAGGGCAGAGGTGCTTCCTGGTGCC
Organism: Erythroxylum pedicellare; assembly: GCA_027563575.1. Lineage (NCBI taxonomy): Eukaryota > Viridiplantae > Streptophyta > Magnoliopsida > Malpighiales > Erythroxylaceae > Erythroxylum > Erythroxylum pedicellare. The sequence goes on from JAOQMP010000005.1 coordinate 21,870,160, forward strand.
GCTCTGGTCTCTTGCAGCCGGAAGTCGATGCGTTTTTTAGTAAGGAGGTTTGAGTATTTCGTCCTCAAAGCATCCAGGGGCTGCAGCAGCCTGCTTCCGCAAGGCCAACCACTTGTGGTGATGCCATTGTGATAACAATCGCCGAACCCTGTAAGGTTATTTTGAGCTTGGTGCTCCAGTATTTAATATTATAATCAGTGCATCCAGGAAGCTGAGGTGGTATTACCGACCATTTGCCAAGCGATTTGGAAATTTTGGTAATAAAGGAAAACCAATGATAGCATTTGGAAATACCAGTAAATTGGGTAGTGGTAGGATGTAGCTCTCGTACTGGTTTCATAAAATAGAGTTAAGCTTCGTGATGACTTTTGTTACGAAGACTTTGCAAGGGACTTCAATTTCGCATATAAAATGAGCCAAAAGTCTTAAGTAGTTGAGTTCTTGCAATTTAACTCAACTTTAACAACTGTTACAAAAACTTTGCAAGAAATTTCAAGTTTGTGCATCAAATAAGCTAAATTTTTGGTAGTTGATTTTTTGTAATTTAATTAAAATTTAACAAATTCCTCGTGTTTAAAGTGTTTTTTTACAAAAGGTAAAGTAAACTTATGAAATTGATTGAGTTAACACCATACAGTGGACAACAATAAGAAGAAAAGAAATGCACAAAGCTTTATACCAAAATTGCCAACCTTTATATTGATCTCAATTGATACAAAAGATATAAAATCTTTAACTCTTTCTAATTTAATGAAACCACCCTTTGCTCAAATAAAAAGTAGGCATAATGCCACTAAGTCACTAATTTAGTTAGTAGTAGACATCCTTGATCATTTTAGGCACTACTTTAGTTAGTAGTAGACATCCTTGACCATTTTAGGCACTACTTTGGTAGGTAACTTATCATTATCTCACTTCTGAGTAAAAGCAACATGCGTCAAATGAAGACAAGACATCTCACTCATGTTCTTTGCCATGTCCTCCTACTTCTTTGATGATTCAATCTACTAACTTTGCCACATCACTCATGATCTTCATCCAAAGATGAAGGTTAACCAACTTTCGAGTCAATTCGTGCATGGTCTGACCAATGCATACTTATGGTCAAGTCTGCTCGTCCATGATCTATCATTTGAGCACAATTTCGTGTCTAATCACGCCAAAAACGTCTTAGGCAAGTCCATCTCACCTTAACCAAGTCAATCAATGCCCCATGATTCATAAAAGCTAGCGGAAGCTTAAATCGTGCTTAATCTTACTTGGTTAAGTTACCTTGGTTCTTTTTCCACGCTTTCCTCATGCTTAATCTATGTTAGATGTTGGCCAAGGCTTACCACTGACTGGCAAAAAGGGTCTTTTAATGTTAAGGGGCTAACAAATCATCTCCATCACATGAACTTGATGCCCTCGTCAGAACAAGTTGAAGGTATTCATTTACCTGATTTTCGAATTGCCACAAGGTAGTGTCTTTCTCCTGAGTAGCCTCCGATACTAGTTTATTTTTCCATTGAATCAAGAATTCTATCCTCCAATTCTTCTTGTGTGGCCTCAATATTTGATGATACAAATTTTTCTTAATTTGATTGTCAAACTACTTCCTTACAACTGATAAAGTTCTTTTTACTTGACTCCTTTTAGGATCTGTTGAATCATCGTGATATGGTTTGAGGAAACTTACATGAAAAGTAGGATGTAACTTTAAATGATTGGGTAACTTGAGATGATAAGTTATGTTTTCCACCTTTCCAAAGATCTCGAATGACCCATCATAATTTGATACTAACCCTGGATGCACTTACTTACTACTAATCTTCTTCTAAATTTGCAGAGTCAGTTTAAAAAGTACCTTATACCCCATGTCAAATTCAAGTGGTCTCTTTCTTTGAACTGCATATTTCTTCATCTGTTTAGATGCTTTGCGAAAGACAATCCCTTACTTCATCTAACAATTCTTGTTTTTTCTTCACAAATCAATAAGCACCTGGACACTTTCCTCCTGACATTTATTAGGCTATCTCGAGAGGGGAAATCAGTAGTTTTTCTAGAACAATTCGAAAGGAATTTTCTTCGTCATCGATGATCTTTGTCAGTAATAACAAAACTGTATAGTATCAAGTAAACTTAGCCAATTTCTTTAATAAGCCATTGACTATTTTCGTTTGACCATCCGTTTGTGAGTGATTAACAGTTGAGAACTTCAATTCACACCCAACATGTTGAAAAGAAACGTCCAAAATTGACCTTTAAATCGGTCATCTTAGTTATGTACAATGCCTGTCGAGACCCCAAAGTGCTGCACCGCATTTACGTAGAAAAATTCCATAATAACATTCGAGAGATGCATAGTTAGAGTTAGCAAAAAACCGCATATTTGGAGAACCTATTAACCACCACCATAATTAAGGCCACATTGTCCACCTTTGGAAATCCATTAATGCCACCATGGTTGTTTAGGTATTCTCTTATTCTTCATATCTAGCTTTTCGGATTACTCTCTCGAACTAAGCAATGTTAAGTTCTAAAGTTTTAGCTATTCGACTTGTACTCCTAGTAACTCTCGTGTGCATGCAATTGCATAGACTCAAGAGTGGTGAAAACTCCTTAGACTAAAAGAATTAAACTAATCCTACTAACTCCCCAACAACGACACCAAAAACTTGATCGAGTAGAAAAGTTTTACAATTTTTTATCCTTGAATATACCGCAATTGCATGGGTCGTGAGTGTAGTATATGAGGTGTCGATCCCTTAAGGAGTTAGTGAACTAATTGAATTCTAAGTTGTATAAAGCCTAAAGGATAACTAAAATGAAAAGGAAACTAAACAGAAAAGTAAAGAAGCAAATATGGATCGATTGAAAATAAAATTGTAAAATTAACACAAAGAAATCAAAATTGAGCACCATCAATGAATAATAAAAATTACACAAGGAAGATTAGTTGATTATGAGAAGGGGGATTTATCTTCTCATCAATTGTTAACATGATTACTTTTAAGTTAATATGGCATTGGTCCTAGACTTTCGAAGGGTAGATTACTCTTTCTCAAGTTATAATTATTAAATCCTAAATCATAACCCCTAATTGAATTATGAAATTTGCAATCTCTTAATTAACAAAAAGCCCACATATCTAATTAGATCTTAAGCTCTCTATTAGACTATTGGGTCATCACACGAGATCTCTCTTCGTATAAATTATCGATTTGATTATTTGTATGATCTATTAGATTGTTTAACTCTCATTACCCAATCTAATCCTTTTGGTATTAGTTCACTATCTCGATTTGTTACTAAAGTATGCAAATACACAAATAATCACAATACCCAATGTATTAACATCAAAAGAAATCACATTAACATTAATTTAAGAACAAATTCCTAAAGGAGTTTAGAATATTATCATCAAACCCAAATCTATCACTATCAAATCTATCTCATACATTTAAAAGAAAGAATAACAAAGATAAAATGAAAATGTCAGTTAGAAGGGTCAGGATGGACTGGGAAGACAATAAGAATAGCAGTCTTAGGGTTGAGATGTATTGGGAAGACAACAAGAATAGCAGCCCTAAGGTCGGGATGGATCAGGAAGACAACAAGAATAGCAACCCTTCTTCTTCCCTCATTATTTCTCCTCCTCTCTTCTTCTTCTCCTTCCTTGGATCTTTCCCAATGTGGCAAATGGAGGCACAAAAATTAGCTCCTCTCCCTTTCCTTCTGTAGTCTTTTCTAATTAGGGTAAAAAATAGGTTTTACCCGGGCCAAAAAAGTCCAAAATATCCATCAAAAAGTTGAGTTTAGAAGCAGGTTCATGTCTACTGTTGCGCATGCCACAATCATGGCCTGATGACAGGGTCTCTGTCACGATTGTGGCAGATCGGGCCATGATCGTGGCTTGCCCAAAAAGTTTCTATCACGATCGTGGCCTTTGGTGTTCATCTGAGCTTCTTTCGAATCTCCTTTGTTCTTCAATATTTGATCTCAAATACTAACAAATACATTAAGGCACATCAAATACATAAAATTAAAGCTTAATAACATGCTCTAACCTATATAATACTCAAAACAAAAATATCTAACCAACTAACACAATTCTAAACCTAAACATACATTAATCAATTAATTAACCACTAAAAATATACTAAAATGTCTACTAAAACATCATGCAATCTACAACTATCAATCAGCATAACGCAACATTTTGCATTCCTAATGCCCACTACTAGTAGACAGTAATCATTGGGGATAAAAGTGACCCCATCATTATTTTAAAGAGCCACGAAAAAGATTTATAACAGTATCTTATCAGGTTCTAAAATTTACATTGATGACATCATGCTTTATTCTCAGACCCAGCAGCAGGAGGGAAGAACTTCTTTATTTTTACAATGCTTGGCAGGTCAGCCATTGAAAGGAGGAGAGGAAGATTTCTAGAGGGAGTGATAAGGCTAATATGGTTTTGAAGTTGAGAGAGGAAATTAGCTAGAATATTCTAGTGGCCTTTGATGGGGTGAACTGTGAATTTATAGTATGAGAACCAATCTTTCCAACGAAGCAATTGGTTTTTTGGTGAAAGTTTTATGTTTGGATGCAATACATTTGGAAAGGACATATTGTCCATTTCTATAATAAATAGATAACGACTAAGGTGGAAATTAAACTCTTATATACCTCTTTTGATTGCCATAATCTCTTTGTAGATTGTGCAACAATGTTTTTCTAAAGGTTTAAATTATCATTTAGTATGTAGACAGTAAAACCTTTTTCCTTCTATCTTTTCTATTAAAATTGCTCCCCAGAATTCTTCATTAGCATCAGTCTGTGGGATTTGTTTTCCCTTTTTAGAAATCTTTAATGGAGGTGGATGCTTCTTGATCTTCTTTAATTGCTTAACTGTCGAAATGTCCTATATATGGTAGCAGACAGGTCACAAAATGAGAAAACAATCTCCTAGATTCCATAACAATTGCCATCATAAAAATTAAGGGAGTTAATGCCGATATAATAGATTATGAATTACAAAAGATAATTTCATACTCGTTATCTATGCTCCATTCATATCACTACTCCTCCAATTTTGAGAAGTTTGAAGGATGGAACAGTAAAATTTATTTTTAGTAAGCTTAAAGATTCCTAAACAAGGAAAACGAATCCTGCAGACTAATGCTATTAAAAAAATTTTGGGAAGCAATTTTAATAGAAAAGTTAGAAGGAAAAAGGTTTTACTATGGACATGCTAGTGAACAATTTAAACCTTCGAAAAGGCATTATCAATAAGACTTTATTTTTTTTCTCCATTCTCGTGTAACCCTTCTCCTTTTTTGTTGGAGATCTTGAAAAATAAAATTTTATTTTTAAATAAGTATGAAAATGATTAAAATTATTAAGAGAATTAATTTAATCCTAAATTCAAAAGTTAAAAATTTTAGTTCTTTATTCATCAGCTAAATTTTAACCTTTCAATATTTTTATTAACCAATCCTAATAGTTTAGGTAACCACATTTGATGAAAAAAGTGCTTATTTTTGCTCTAAAAATA
>JAOQMP010000005.1:21875798-21911632 GCA_027563575.1 Erythroxylum pedicellare
AATTTTAGTTCTTTATTCATCAGCTAAATTTTAACCTTTCAATATTTTTATTAACTAATTAAGGATTTTTTAAATAATTTTAATAACAAACTTTATAAACTCCTTAAACATCTAAAATTATTTAATTTCTCTTATAAATTTATTTTTACTATTAATATTATTTTTATTCAACTTCAAAAAAATTTAGATGATCCAAAATTAAATTAAAATAAAATAAAAATAAATTACTAACTAATAAATAAATATAACAAAATTTATTAAAAATGTGGTCAAGTTATACTATATATTCATTGTTTTATCCAATAAAATTGGAAACGACTAATTCTAATTTCTAACACACATCTCCCAATCAACAATTGTAATTGCAACTAGCAGTATTTTTGGTAATTAAATTGCCTAGAAATGAACTTGTTTAACAAAACATACACTAAGAATTTTATTAATACTTCACACAACACAACTCGTTAAAGTTAAGCCCCTTACAAAACTTTCATACCTTTTTTCATTCTCTTATCTTTTTGATTCTTGTACAATACATCTGTAATGGCCAACTGGCCATATTTATAGAGATGTAGAGTCAGTAATAACTAACTACAATACCAACTTCAATGAAGTTGTCCAAATGAGTTCAAAGACAATTTGGCTTAGTTTTTGACCAAGTCAAATACAACTCATAATCTAGAAGCATGTATTAAGCCAAATTTAGTTTCTAACATCCTCCCTTAAACTTGGTTTAACTATTCTGAGTGTGTTCTTCAACTTGTAAAATTACTTAGCTTTTAAGGGCTTTATAAGAATATCTGCTATTTGATCTTCATATGCGCAATACTCAACTATAATTTCTTTATCTTTAACGAAATCTCGAATGTAATGATGTTTAATGTCAATATGCTTACTTCAACCATGAAATATTGGATTCCTTGTTAAGACAATTGCTAATTTATTATCATAGTATATTATCGTTAGACCATCTTGTTGGCGTTGTAATTCGCTAAGCATCATCCGTAGCCAAATTGCTTGAGTAGCACAATTTGTTACTACTATATACTCTGCCTTTTCAGTTGAAAGGGTAACTATTTGTTATTTCTTTGAAGACTAAGAAAATGTGCCAAAACTAAGATGAAAGATATAACTTGAAGTGTTTTTTTCCTTCTCTTTTCAACATCATCAGCCTAATCGCTATCTGTATATCCAACTAATCGTATTTTTTATTGTTTTAATAAATATTCCATCAGTAACCATACCTTTAATATATCTTAAAATTCGTTTTGCGACTTACCAATGAGATTTTCATGGTGAATCCATAAATTTGCTTACAAATCCCACTCCGTAAATAATATCTAGCCTTGTTGCAATTAGGTACCTCATACTTCTAATAAGTCTTTTGTCACCACTGCCATCTTTCACAAGCTTTAACCTTTCTTTAACTTGTGTTAAAATTGGCTTACACATACCCGTCTTGAATTTCTTAAAAATATCTTTTGCATATTTCTCTTATGAAATAAATATGCCTTCATTTGTTTGCATTACCTCGACACCAAGAAAGTAGGACATTAAATCCATTTGTGTCATCTCAAAGTGAGCAATCATATCCTTCTTGAGTTCTGACAACAGTCTTGAATTATTACCAATAAAGATCAAATCATCTATATAGAGACAAACTATAACAAAGTCTCCTTCTTTGTTGATCTTGATATACAAAGTATGTTCGTATGGAAACTTACGAAAACCATGTATAATAAAATAAGTATCAATACGAGTATACGATGCCTTTGCTATTTGTTTAAGACCGTACAATGCCTTCTTTAGCCAATAAACCTTATCTTCGTCTCCTTGCTTTATATATCTTGGTGGTTGCTCAACGTATACTTTTTCTTCAACTACACTATTCAAAAAGGCTTACTTGACATCCATTTAATAAATCTTCCAATTATTTTAAGTAGCAAGTGAAATGATTAAACGTGCAATATCTAATCTAGCAATAGGTGCAAATACTTCAAAATAATCGATATCTGACTTTTGCTTGTATCTTTTGGTAACTAATCTTGCTTTAAAGTGCTCCACTTCTCTATTGGAATTGTACTTTATCTTATATAGCCATTTGACACTAATAGGCTTCTTTCCTTTTGGTAAAGTGGTTAGCTCCCATGTTTTATTCTTTTATATGGCATATATTTCTTCATCCATTGCTTTAATCCAACGACCATCATTCACTTCTTCCTTAAACATTATTGGATCAAAATTTGCAAAAAAGGTATAATGGGCCACAATGTCATCATCATTTTCTCATCACTTACTTGATAATCTTTCAAATAAGTGGGTGGATGGCGTTCTCATTATGAGCACCTAAATGAAGGTGAAGTAAGAGGAGATGACGCTTCAAGATTAAAATGAGTTAACTCTTTAGGAACTGGAGGTGAAGATGACTCTCTAGTTTGATTAGTTGTTTCCAATTCATTGTTTGTGAGCACCGTTACTGGTAATGATATCTTTTCTTTTTTCTTATCAATCCCGTACTCCTTCAAAAGTAACATCTCGACTTATAACCTTTTGTTTCCATGTTGTAACTAAGAAATATACATTTTTCTGCTTTGTCATCTAGCTTCTTTCTCAACTCATCAGGCACATGTGAATATACTATGCAACCAAACACCCTCATATGACTAAGATTAAGTTTTCGTCCACTCCATGCTTCTTGTGGAGTTTTATCACGAATACTTTTAATAGGACATTTATTTAAAATATAGACCGCACAAGCTATGACCTTTGCCCAAAAACTTTTAGGTAACTTCTAATTCTATTTTTCCTTTTTGCCACTCCATTTTGTTGAGGAGTGTACCTTGCTGTCAACTGATACTTAATTCCATGCTTTCTTAAGAAATCATCACAAACAATATATTATGTGCCTTTATCTGTTCTCAAAGTCTTGATAGAATAACCATTTTTTTTTATATACTACAAAATTCCTAAGTACTTCGCATGCCTCAAATTTCTGCTTCAAAAAACAAATTCATTCCTTCCTACTATAATCATCAATAAGTGTAATAAAGTATTTGTTACCTTCATTTGAAGGAAACTCCACTTAACATAAATCTGAATGCACGAGTTTTAGTGGACATTTGGCTCTCCATGCTTGCCTTGTAGGAAATGGATCTCTATGTTTTTTTTTCCCTAATACATATGACTCACAAATCTAATCAGGAACTCGAACAGTTGGCAAACCTTATCTTTTTTTGCAAGAAACTTTATGTTTCCAATATTCAAGTACCTAAGTCTCATATGTCACAGCCAATTATCATTGATAGTTATAGTATTTAAGCACGAAGTATTATTGTAGTTAAGATATGTTGGAAATAGACAATTGGATGTAATTCTCGTCTTTAGAATCATGCCCTTTTTTATATCACTCACAGTGCATCCATATTTATTGAAGTGCAAATCATAACCCTTTTATGATAGTTGTCTAATGTTTAATAGATTATGGCAAAGAGTAAGAGCATAGTGCACATCAGAAATATAATTTAAAGACCTATTCTTCAATTTTATAACAATCTTTCCTCTTCCCAAAACTAAGCTAGTCGTTATCTACAAGTTTTATTGAAAAATAAAAGGATTCATCTAATTCGGATAAACTTCTCTACTTCCACTTAAGTGATTGCTGCAACCCAAATCTAACAATCATTAACAGTTGTCACTGTTACTGGTTTCAAAGCGGCCATCAACAAGATCTCTGGGTTATTATTCTCAGTGACTCCAGCTCGAATATGTTTTTATCTTCGAGCATGACATTTTCTATTATAGTGACCGTATTTTTTACAATTATGGCACTGAATATGTGTCTTGCACTCAGATTGATAATGACCAAAGTTTTTGCACTTGTGACATTGAATGTTAGATTTATCCCAAGGAGTTTTACTCTCTCTTGCTCCATGCCTAGAATTGGTTCTGAAATTTTTGTCTTCTTTATCTCTAAAATTTGAAATTCTTTGAGTATGTTTTGTTTTCTCTATTGTTGTTTCCTTCTTATTTCTCAAATTTCGTTGCGCTTTTAGAACTTGCTATGTTGTATATGGTGATCTTTCATTCATTCGCATTTCATAAAACTCTAACGAGCCTTGCCAATCATTGAATCATGGACTCCAAACCTTTAGACTCTTCAATGGGTATCACAACATAATCAAACTGACTTGTTAATATACACAAGATCTTCTCCATGATATCTTTCTTCGTAATTTTTATGACCATTATTTTTCATCTCATTGATCAATTTTTCCATTCTTGAAAAATAATCACGAATACTTTCATCCTTTCCTTGCTCCATCAACTCATATTGCCTTTTCAAATCTTGTAGTCTTGTTCTTTTAATTATGTGCGCTCCTTCATATGTTTTAAGCAGAATATTCCTAAACCTCCTTTCTTGTTTTAGCATAAGATATTTTTCAAGAATCTATAACTCAACATATTGACAAATTAAAAACAAGGTCATTTCATTTAATAAACGATCACGAACCAGTTGTGATTCTTCAGGTTTCGGATTTTATTTTTCTACTAAAACTTTATCCAAAATTTAACCATATTCGTTTCTTCTCAAATATAACTCCAAGTATTTCCATATTGCAAAATTATTTTTGCCATCAAAGTCTGAAAAACTTATTGAATTTTTGAAGCCATCTTAATCTACTTAAGCACTTTAACCAAGCTTTAATACCAAATGTTGACAAGTAAATTCCTAAAAATAAACTTGTTTAATAAGACACACTCAATTTATTTTATTAATACTTCGCACTACACAAGCCGTTAAACACCTTACAAAACTTTTACTCCCTTTCTTTTTGATTCTTGCACAATACATATAATGGCCAAATAGCAATATTTATAAAGTAAGTCAGTAATAACGAACTATAATTGCCAGCTTCATCGAAGCTGTCCAGAGGAGTCCAAATACCTCAACTCATAATCTAGAAGCATGTAGTAAACTAAGTTTAGTTTCTAACAATTACTTTCTTTACTTGTTCTTCCCAACCTTCTCTAATAAAAACTCAGAGATCCTTGCGTGCAATTAATCTACCATATTTATACTTCATTCTGTACTATGTTTCTTGGACTAGCTCTACGATGTTTCCCCTCGTTGCATCAGCTTAATCTTGCACTTATAAGCCCTTCTATGGATGCTGTCAATGTACACAGGGTTATGCAGAAGCAAAAAATGGTGAAGCCTCGAAGCACAATCCACAGCGTCGTCCAAGATTCTATCTTTCTTTGCTTGAAAAACATCTCCACTGGAAAGTATATGGTTAAGGGCCAAAAGTTCACGGCTCCTAATACACCGAGGACCTGATTGAAGTAGGGAAATGCTATCGCGATTCCTGTTGTAAACATCACGAACACTGTTCGGAAACACAGCCTAAGCGGATTTAACTCAACGGCTGGTAGTAGTTTGAGAGTGTAATTGTTGTGAATAAACCAGTTGCTGGGGCATTTCATAGCAAGCCACTTCTCTGCACTTGCAAATAGTGGCTGGCAGTATACCTAACATGATCAAATGTCAGTTTCAAAACTACAAGCAACTAAACTCTACATTCTGCACTCTGCAGTCATTTTTTGCTGCCCAAAATTAAGCTTTTATGATCGCGTAGCTTAAGCACAGATAGCTATACCTGATAGCCACCAATCAAATGAAGGACAATGCTTGCATTAGCGAAGTCAACAAGCCAGTATGGCTCGTAAAAGCCAAACCCTGTCAAGAGGTTTCCTGGAGTGTCTTCTCCGAAAGCTGCGTAACCAAAGCTTCCACAACAAAGATAGAAGAATGTTGTAACAAAGATAGATATTGTAGAAGCCTTCTTCATGGTTTCACTTTCAGGTGGAGGAGATCTTAAAGTGTCCTTCATTTTTTGCAGATTAATCAATATTAGTCTTTAAATGGTTGCAGATTTGTGTATCATATCAATGGTAGCTTCTTTTATATCAAGAATCGATCAGAAATCACACCTGTATCTCGATGAGTATAAGGGAATATGGAAACGCGAACTCAATGTCTCCGACTGCTTGTAATACCTTCCATACTTTATCTAATGCAGTGGAAGCTGAGACTCCTGTAATGCTGCCTTTAACATATCCATTTTCTGCATATTCAATATACCATAACTGATCGTGTACCAGATAAGAAATTCTATTAACAAATAAAAATCTGATTATACCTACTACTTTTGCTAAACCAAGTGCAAAACCTATGGAGGCATAGGAGAAGGACATAATTGCAGCAAAAATTGATAGCCATTGTATGTTATGGAAATTTGGTATCTGAGATAGTATTATCTGAACAAGTCCGAACATTAGCATATATGAAGTGTCTCCGTATTCGCATGCAGCTTCGTGCCCTTCTCTGTGGTAACAGTTTGATTTCTGGATTGCCCTTCAGAAACCAAACAAGGGAAAATGAAGATGAAGATATAAAAACCAAACCCCTATGAATTCAAATAATTAGAATTTGGATAGATTAGCTTAACATGATACCTCATACTGATAGCAGAAGTAATTGTATAGGCAATTCCATTCCCACATAAGCTTACTTGTACAAAGAAGTTACACAGCCAAGCATTCTTTTTACCTGAATTCACGTAAATCACCATCTCAATTTTTTCATCAAAATGTTAAGACCTTAAAATTCAAAGCACGTTTCACTCTTAACTGCATCTGCTTGGTCTGTTTAGACAGACAGGTACTTGAGTACAACTGGAATAGCAACTCAGTAGCTAATGGCTTAAAAGTTTTGGGATAGTACTTGATTCAGTCTAATACGTGCAGGTATATCTGGCACCACATAGAAAATTCAGTTCCAACTTTAGAACCAGTTATTGTTGTTCTAACATTCAAATGAATTTCTTAATTGTGTTTATACCACTACCAGTCCTAACAACATTTGGAAGAACACCCTAAATGCATTCTCTTCGTATCCAAAGATAAGATGAAGGTGGCTAAGTTGGAGGTTTCTTCTCAGGAATAGTTTTCTTATATCTAATCAACGTGAAAGAAACCCACTACCAATTGTTATTCTCTGTACTCAGGTTGAAAGTTGGAAACTTAAAATCCCAGTTTAATTTATCTAAATTCTATTTTACTCAAATTCCAATATTTAGTTTGGTAGACTGAAGAGGCATTTGTAAATGCCGATTTTACAATATTATTATAGAATAAGGATTTGTGATTCAAGTTCAGAGGGTAAATGAGATGACTTGGACATGAGAATTCTACCCAAATATCTCTTCCAACTACCATTCAACTATTGATGTAAAGTAGCAGCGTCGAATTTGAAGCTTACCTAAACTCATGTCAACAGCTTCATGGTAAGAGGTATGTCTTCTAGGACCACATTCAGGATCTGGGGATCGATAGCAATCTGAGAGAAGGTAAGTGGAGAGAAGTGTAGTGGCAGCAAAAACCAACATGACCAAAGGACCTGCAATCCACCCTAACTGAGCCATGCTCCATGCTAGTGATAGGACTCCTGATCCTATCACTCCTGTTATTATGTGTGCCACTGCCGTCCATAAGGTGCCTTCACAGAAGTCAAGCCATTTCGGTCAATATAATTGTAGAAGACAAGTTTAAATTCTGAGAAGAATAAAATCATTTTCATTTTCCACCCGCACTAGAATCTACATGGCTCCATATCCTAATTCCTGATTCCTTGCTCTTACAAAAGCTAAGAGAAAAATGAAAGCACAGAGAACGGCTTGTAACCGAGAACTAGTTTTGTTCTGGTTGTCCTTCCGTTGCACGAGCGTCTCTATGATAACTCGAGAGCTCTTTCCAGTATCAGTCAATACCGCAAAAGATTTAAAGGACACCGAAGATGAATCGAAAATTTAAAGAAGCGCAGAAAAAAAAGAAAGAATGAAAGAGCAAAACCAGTTCTCTTGAGAGTAGCCTCCGCCGCATATGCCGGCAACAATTGTGCCTCTAGTTGTCCTGTTTTTTCCAGCATTGCTCTCCTGCAAGAAGGCACGGTAGGCCTGTCGATTTATTCCACAAAACAATCACGTGGATTATAATAATGCTTGGCTGCTATTTGAGTTGTATACGCTTTTTCCATGGAAAAGCCTTCGTGTCAAACTGAAACTCGTGAAAGGTGTGGTTGTTGGATGAGGGTTGGTGACATCATCTTTTCTTTCTTTTATATATTTATGAACATGGTTAAGTTGTATGGGCGGTGGACACCTGGATCACATATTTTGTTAGTGAACTGTTATTTTCTGATGACTAATTTTTAATTCTTTTTTTTTTTTGTTGAAATAAATAATTTGATTAATTTTTTCTTTTTAAAAATAAATCTTTTCCTGAATCATACAAGTCGAATATTTTAGACTAAGCAAACTCTAAGCATAAATAGGATGATTTGTCGACCATTCTTTAAGGTGTGATAATTTGATTTGTTAAAATTGCTTATTCAATTGAATGATAAATAAAGTATGTTATCTGTGTACGTGCGGCTTTAGGAGCTTTTATGGTACTACGTGTAAAAAACTAAGAGGGTTAGGAGACAAAGAGACTTTAGGACAAAACAGAAGAGAACAAGAAATGTCGGCAACTTGGGCTAATCTAATGTTGACACATCAGGACGAGAAGAATAGGTTGAATACGGGACAAAGTAGGATTTTTAATGTACGGTATTACATAGTATAAAAACTTGATTTTCAGCCTATTTTGGCACTTACAAGTCCTTGAATAGATCCGACTAGTCCCACAATTGTTACAAGCAAGCACGCAAAGCTAAATGTCCTAAGCACAATCCACTTTTTAGTCCAAGCCCCTACTTTCTTCTGCACAAAGTACATCTCCACAGGAAAATATATGGCCAAAGGCCAGAAATTCAGGGCTCCCAGCACCCCTAGAACTTGGTTGAAGTATGGGAACACCATAGCAATACCAGTGGTTGATGCTACATATGTTGTTCTAAAACATAGCCTCAACATATTAATTTGAAGAGGTGGAAGCAATGGGATTTTGAGGCTGTAAAACTTATTCACAAAGCTGCTGCTTGGGAACTTCCTGCAGAACCAACCTTCCACAAATGCAAACACTGGCTGGCTATATATCTGACAGGTAAACAAAAAATCACTTCCTAGGCCAACACGTATAATAGCTATCCATGAAACGAATCTGATACTATCAGTTTCTGCTGCGTCACAAGAAAAAGAGTTCAAAGGGTTCTTAATGACAATACCTGATATCCTCCCACCAAATGAAGAGCAATGCAAGCATTTGCAAAATCAATTAGCCAGAAGGGTTCATAGAACCCAAAACCTGTAAGTAGATTCCCAGGCGTACTGTTGCCAAAAGCTGCATATCCAAAGCATCCACAGCAGAGGTAGAAGAAAGTTGTAACAAATATTGCAATCATCGAGGCTTTCTTCATGGTCTTGTTTTCTGGTGGATGCGACTTTAAGGTATCCTTCAGTAACAATATCCTCAATTCACTTCAGCTCTTAGAATTTGAAATAATTCTTTCAGTACCAACTAAAACTCTGTAAAATTTAAGAAAGTTGAAGCCAAACCTGTATCTCAAGAAGAATAAGCGAGTATGGATAGGCAAAAGCAATGTCAGATAGTGCTTCAAAGACCAAAAATAGTTTGTCAGCTGTCTTGGCAGCTGGCACTCCGCTGATACCCCCTTCGATCTTCCCATTTTCTGCCATTTGACAAATTAGAAGTAATTTTAGTTGCATATACGCGAAGATCTATTAACCTTTATATAGGACTTGGTGAGTTAACGGTAAGTTGGTAACCGTTATATCTGAAAAATCTCGCATTTCTGACAAAGTAGGATTTAGGAATGATATAATCAACATAAAAATAAATAAATAATTGTCGATTAGGGGACTGGTACCTATAACTGTGGCAAAGCCAAGTCCCAGTCCTATAAAAGAGTAGGCAAAGGACATGATTGCTGCAAGTAACGAGAGCCATGCCATGTTATGAAAATCTGGTATCTGAGACATTACTATCTGTACAGCTCCAAATAGCAGCATATAGAAACTATCATCATATATGCACGCAGCTTTGTGCCCTTCTCTGTGATAGCAGTTTGATTTTTGAATGGCTCTGCGTTAATTCAAGCGATAGGATATGAAAATCAGCTTTGCTTTTGCACAAAATGTATTTGGTATCAAGCGACGGAGCAGCTATCTAATGCATGCCATACGTTGGATAGTAGTAATCTCAAGTGATACCTCATGCTGGTTGCAGTAGTAATAACATACGCAACAGCAGTTCCAAACATGCTTAGATATTGTAGCAAACCACACATCCAGGTCTGTGTTCTACCTGAACTATCACTATACCAAATTAGGAATACCAATACCTATGTAAGAAGCATTCTTCCTAAAACAGTTCTAAAGTCAAAAGGGTACAACGTTGAACTACCAAGATTCACGCGAACAGCGTTGATGTAAGAGTAGTTTCGAGTCCCGGTAACAGGGTGAGGTGACCTATAGCAATCGGAAAGAAGAAATGCAGAAATGTAGGTGACAATCGCAAAGCAAAGCAAAGAGGCAGGCCCTGCTATCCATCCTAGCTGCGATGTACTCCAAGCTAAGGATAGAACTCCAGATCCAATAACTGCTGTTATAATATGAGCTATAGAACTCCACAGTGTTCCTAAGTTCCCACAGACAATAAATTTAAGTTTGGATTCAAATGAAAAAAGAAAAACTCAAAATAATATTCTAACCAGTTCTTGATGGGTGCCCATCATCATCATATCGACCATCTGCTAGCTCATTAGGGTGTTCTACTGCCATGATTCTTGATCAAAGAAGTTTACTTTGCCTTCTGACAGCAACGAGTTAAATGGTATGATTCATATCTATCCCATCCCTATCACTTATTCAAAATTCCCCTGCACTCCTGGCCAACAACTTCGCAATGGCTATAGAATTTTGATACACAAGTTATACAAGGGATTATTTTCATGCAGACCCCATCTAACTCTCTCTATGTATATATAGTTGCTCTCTTCCCTTCACGCATTTAAAAGAGTATGTAAACAGTTGAGATAAAATTAATAAGAGAAGTCATAATTACTTGAGCTTAATATTACGAATTGATATGGCCTAATCCATCCTCCTTCACTTTATCATATCGCTTTGTCCTTACCTCTTTAAAGTGGATATACAGTATCGAGGCTTTAGTTGTATAGGACAATAAAGGTGGACCTTGTGAATGATGTAAAAAGAAAAAAAAGGAATCTGCTGTCCATTCCTTGTTCATGACAGCCCACATTCGTCCAATAACACGGAACATCGAAAAAGGTCGGTACCTGTTCCATCACAAACACGACCTTCAATCTATGGTAACTTGGGTTGATTTTTTTTCCCTCTTACTTTCAGTCAATTCCCCATGATAATGTGACCAAGATTCTCCCATTTTCGCTCAAAAGTTAGATGCTAATAACTTTATAAGCATGCAGTTTGGACGGACAAATGGTTCCAATCGCTCTGGCCCTGGAAATTCATGGTGAACATACCAAAAGTTAATAGCTTTCTCTTGCATATTGGCACGTCCATATCCATGAACTTCTTTAAGTTAGAGTCACAATAAGGGCAGGTTGATACATTGTCTACGACCTAATTTGGTTTCTAGTTCTTTTTTCTTTTTGGGCGAGGCATCGACCTTTCACAAGAAGACGTAGATATGGTTGCACTAGCGGTTCCATTAAAGAATCATTATCGTCCCAGCTTTTGAGCCTGATATCACTAACGCATCCCCTTCAATGGTCCTTGAGATCACGCCAATCAAACCCAGTAAGATGTTCCTATCCTGTAAGCCCTTTACTTTTACAAGTTTGTGTCTCGTCTTTTTTTCTTTCCATGGCTATTGGCTGGCCCAGAAATATTCTCGCGCGCTTCTACTTCACTGGAAATCTTAAGTACGGTGGTTTACTAATCAAACTGAAGATTTACCTTCCAACCACCATACTATTGTTCTAAGCAAAATTAACTACTCGTAACAATTCCAAAGAACAACAACAACAATACACAGAATAATTCTAATGGGAGGTAATGCTTTTATTGTCAAACACCTGATCGTATGGAGAGATATCGTCGGTTAAAAAAGAGGGATAAACATGCTAAGTTAGCTGCTGAAGAAAAAGGAGATGAAGATGAAACTTTGTTCCCTGCTTGCTTTATTGCTTTGCAAAAGAATGTGCACAGGTGGTCTGGTTCGTAGTTACTGGCTGTAATAATCATGTGACTGGAAATGGAAATCTCTTAAATTAGCTAGATGACTCAAAAGGTACCCGGGTAGTTTCGGGTGATGGAAGCATTCATCTATGACAAGGAAACGGCACAGAAAAGTTGTAGGATCGCCATTCAGATTCCAATTTGCAAAGTTTGATGTTGATATTTTGATATGTTTGTACTTGAGAGTGATGAATCAAAAGAAAAGTTGTGGTTAGATTGCAATGGCTAAGGCTAAGAATATTTCTAGGCCAAAATTGTAATTTAAATCTAAAGATTTGTCTACTTGTAGGTCATAGTAGACCCCACCAATAAATAAAAAATAATAATTTATTTTAAAAATCAGTTGGTAGGATTGATGCAACATAATGTCGTGGCCTACACATGCAACATCAATACTTGACGCAAGTTGAAGTAATTTCGGGAGCTTAAAGATTTGCCAGAAGGAAAAGAAGTTGTTGGATTGAAATAAGTTTGGAAAATCAAGTAAAACTAAATGACTCAATTCAAAAACAGAAGGCAAGATTGGTTTCGTGAGACTATAAGCAACATCCAAGGCATCAAGTTCAATCAAACTTTTACATCTACAACTTAATTTAATTAGCTAAAAGTACATTTTAAACCTTAAAATTTATAGCAAGAATACAACTTGATCCTTAATGCTTCAAAGTATTCAAATTAAACTTCAACGTTTTCAAAACATGTTTTAAATAAATGAAAATTTTAAAATATTTAACTCCTTTGCTGCTTCAGCATTAACATGACATTATTTATATATTTTTAAATAAAAAGTAGACTCCATTGTTATGAAGTTAATTTTTTAAAATCAACTAGAAAGTGAATTTCAACCGTCACTTAACCGGTGGAACTTGCTTTTATAGATTTCTAAAAATGGGACGCACTTACCATACGATAGTAGGGCTTATTTTTTGGAAAAATAAAAAATAATATTATGTCAATATTAATGTAACATTTAATTAATAAAGAATTAGTCTTATTAAATTTTTTATCCACTTAAAATATATTTTGAATATTTTAAAAACGTTAGAATTCAATTTAAATACTTTAAAATATTAAGAATCTATTTTATATCTTTCATATGTACTTTTAGCCCAATTTAATACTATTTGTCTGATTTGGTTATTATTGCACAATATAAAGGGGCTATTCATTGGTTTGTTATAGCATCATCTTGCTTCAATAATTTTTTTATATTATCAAGTGTATGTGTAATAGACACAATGATATGAAATTGTAGGCTTGGAGAAAAAGGTGCACCGTTTAAAAGAAGTGACATATATTATCAAGTATATGTCTAATAAACACAAAGATATGAAATTGTAGGCTTGGTGAAAAAGGTGTATCATCTAAAAGAAGTACTTTATAGACTAAAGAAAGTACCATAGATTTTTTTTTTTTTGTGGTAAAGTACCATAGATTTTTTGCAACTAAACTTTTACAAAAAGTCATAGTGAATCCAAGCTTTATGTTAAGATCAAAGGAACATATGGGATAATGATTTTATGTTTATATGATAATGATCTCATTTATATAATACTACTTCTTTGCTAGAAAAGTTAAAAAGAATGGGCGTAAGTGAATTTGTGATGACTGATTTAGTATTAATGATCTTTTAAGGTCTAAACTCTCAAATTCTAATCCTACAAACTTGCCTTTGGGTACAAATTTAAAGTTTAAGCTTGATGACAATAAGGAAAATACTGATGCAAATCTTTACAAATTAAAGTTTACATACATTAAGTTTGTTGTCATGGTTTATGCAAAATCTTTATCAAATTTCAATTTAGAGTTATAAAATGCATCTTTTGTTATCTCAAATGAACAAGTTCTTATGGCTCTTTACTCAAAAAATGACAAGTTTTTGTTAAGTGGATTTTTTGATTGTGATTGAACGTGTTCCATTGAGGATAAAATGAACACTGTTGGATCAAGTGAGTTCTTAACACATGATCTTGGTAATAACAAAACATATTGCTTACTCTTAATAAATTTACTTTTGTTAGCTTTATTATAATGAAATAAAGCAATATATGAATAATCAAATTCAATGGAAGGACTAAGTGAATAAAGGAGCCAATTGAATTAATTAAGCAATCAAAAGATGAATATAATCAAAGTGGAACATATATGTAATTCAAGAGAGATTAAAAGCCAATTTAAGTCAAGAAGACAAGAACAAAAAAGAATAAAGTCATTCATATGTTAGCCTAAGAGTTTCTAAAGGTTAGACGCACAAAGTATCAAAAAGTTAAATAGGTGATTTGTAGTCGGTTAGACCATCAATTACATGATGGGCTAACCAAGTTGGAACATTTCTAGAAAGAATGGGTGCATTATGTGTGGCCTTTGTCAAATGCGCTTCGACTTGTCAAAAGCTTTATCTTGGATGTCATAGAGGACCACCAAATACAAATGAGTATGTTTTCGTATTGGGCTAGGAGGTCATATAATGGAGTCCAAAAAGGCAACCGTCCATTGCATTATCATTCTAAGAAGTTGAATATATCACTAACAAACACCACAATTTGGTCAAAAAGAATTTTGAGTGATATGAAGTGAGTTGAAGAGCAATCTACAATCTTCTACTGTGAGAATTAGTCGATCAAAATCTCAGTTCTTCACAATTGTTCAAGCATATATTGGCAGATGACCTTATTTATGAGAGTGTTGATGGCACAAGGAGATTTCAAATTAAAGTATCAGTTGCTGATTTATTCAAAAGATGATTTTCTTATTTTAAAAGTGTGTTAGGATTATTCTTTATGGATGTTGATGAAGCTGAGTTTGTAGGAATGTTAGAAAAAGTGGATAAAGAAATGTTGCACCTTATGCTGTTGGCAGCCGTGATGGTATACGCAACTCCACCCCCGTAAAAGCTCTCCTGTGCGAAGACTCCACACAATACTTGCTGTCTTTCTCCTGCTCATTAAGTTTATTTCAAGCATTAACTGATAAATTTCTGGCACATAGGCAAATTAGGCGTTTATGGTATAAGGTTGGACTCGCATACCCAAATACAATTTTACAGCATCCGTCAAACTGCGGACTCTGCCAGGACCATTCTCAGGATCTGGGTATCTATACAAGTCACAGAGTAGGGAAGTAGAGGCAATGGTAATAGCTGCAAAGACTATCATTGCCAGAGGACCGCAAACCCAACCAAGCTGGGCCACACTCCATGCAAGAGACAATACACCTGCCCCTATCACTCCTGCAATTATATGACATACTGCAGTCCACAGTGTTCCTGCAATGAAATAACTAGCTTTTATTAAAATCTCTGATAATCAAAAGTACCAATTGAGCGTGACCGTTGTCGTATAGTGGTAAGAATTTTCTTCAGACCCACAACTGAATGCGATGTGAATAGGATTCCTAAATCTGCATCACTTCACCACCACCTTCATTAGAACAGTCTCACATCAATTTAACAAAGATAGACCTGCAACCACCAATTATTCAACCGGAATAATACCCCATGATCCGTATGAAATTCTAGGAGTCGGAAACAGAGATTACCTGTTCTTTTCAGAGGCTTGGCTGACTCATCTAACAATGAAGAAATGCTTCCAAGTAGTGGAGATTCTTCTCTTACACCACCCATATGTTTTCTGTATGTTTTCAGAACTACCAAATTACACTACCTAATACAAGTAGTTGGGGAATTGCACGTGAAGGCTTTTTCCTTGATTTTGTTAGAATTTGGTGAGTTAGGTAGGTAAGGAAGCCTGAAATCATCAACTGACCAGAAGATCTGAAATGACTAATTTTCTACTCTTATTGGTTTGTTGCTTTTGTGTGTCCCCGCCATTATAGGATTATACAAATGTAAACATTTGCTGAAGTAATCGACAGCAACTTATTGCCAAAGGCTCGAGGCCGGCTTCTTCTGTCATTTTTCTCTCTCTAATCCCTCGTAAGTCGTAATTGCTGTGCGTCTCTTTTTTACCAAACTGGGCATAGGGTTCTTTCATTAAATTTTTGGAAATAAAAGAAGCATGTTAGGAAAATTCTTAGAGAAACTTATTGACTGACTTTGGGCTAATTTTTTGAAAATTTAAAATGGATTAAAAAGAATAAGAGTTTAGTACAACTATTATCTTACTATCACGATATTAAAATACAAACCAAACGACACCGTAGACTAAAGAAACGTCACCGTGTACTATTCACCTTTTAATGTATTCTTGAAATTTCCAGAACGAGTTAAGTAAAAGACCCCTTTTTTAATATTTTACCAGAAGCTTCCTAATTAGGGCTTCAATATCTCCGTCATCAGCGTCTCCAGGTGGTTGTGGAGGTAAGATCTTTCTGGTTTGATCCTCGTAACTTATTCTTCCCTTTCCGTCTTCACTCACTTTCCCATTTTAGGAAATACAAAGGATCTTCCTTTGTGTTTGCGCTCCGACTATTGTCTTTCTTCTCTTGATTGCAAGTCTTTAGCACCAATGGAGGATCTGACGTAACCATCTTATGGAGGAGGGCTTCGTAAGGTAAGAACTCAACTTTAGACTCCTTTAGAGCTATTGTGCGTGTTATAATTGGCTAGATTAGGTTGTGTAAATACTATTCTACGTACTAGGTATTCTTGGATTCGCGTTAGAGTCTCCCAGAAATAGCTAATCTCATGTTGCATTTCTTCTCCAACTAATTTATGACCAATTGTTCTCTAATATTATTATAGATGATTTCTACGAGGGCAAGTGTATCTCTTTCCCTTTTAACAAATCTTCTGTTATTCCTCTCCCACCAGATCTCCTGAATTCATGTTGTAAAGACTACCGAGTAAATACCCTTGTTGTGTTTGGGTGCATGGTTTCGTAGTATCTCTTGGATAATGTCATTCATATTGTTGTGATGGCTATTGAGTGCATATAGAGATGCAACTTGCCTCCATATTCTATTAGAAAACTCTTGGATAATGTACATTCATATTGTTGTGATGGCTATTGAGTGCATATAGAGATGCAACTTGCCTCCATACTCTATTAGAAAACTCACAGGTGAAAAATAGATGATCCCTATCCTCATCATCTAGAGTGCAAAGTATACATCTTTTAGAGGAAGGGAGGAATTTTAGTTTAGATATAGTGCTTAGTCTATCTTTCATGGCTAACCAACTCAAGAAGCTGACATTTGGCTTGGTAGTATTTCTCTATATTAACTTACCCCATCCTACTGTAGGTATTGTCCTATACTTCAGTTGTTTTGCTTGCCTATTTTTTTATGTCCCTTATAGCTAGTCCATTCCAAAAGTATGTATCCTCTCCTTTATCGATAAAGCTCTAATCTGTTTATAGGAAACAACCTAGTTACCATTAGCAATTAACTCTTAGACTTTAGCTTTTTTTTGAAAATCTATCTAGAGTATCCTTGGCGATCGGATGGTGAATTAGAGCTCCTTAACTTGTCTAATTGTCATACCAAAAGAAAATTCTATCCTTTGTCCCTATTCTGCAAGTAATCTGATGTTGTATGTCCTCCACCAGTCTAAGAATTTGGTTAAAGAATCATGAAAAACTATCTTTAGGTTTGATTGCCCATAGACTTTCACCCTTTAATATATAAGTATGCACCCATTTAACCCATAATGATTCCTTTCACTAAAAATTCTCCATAATCTTTTCAACAATAAACCTTTGTTGCATCTACCAATGGACTCCAAGCCTAGTCCTCCATTTGCTTTAGGTTGACAAATTTGAGTCTAACTGACCTTTGTCATTCCTTTTTCTCCTTTTCTCTTACTCTATAGGAAGTGTTTCATCATTTTATCCACTGTTTTGATTAGCCCCTTGGAGAGGAAAATATGAGAACACCAATAGGTATTCATAGACATAATAACTGATTTTAGGAGCTGAAGTTTGCCTCCATAGGATAATGTTTTGTTTGTCCATGAGTCTAATATCCTTTGTATCCTTTCAATAAGGGATATGCATTATCTAAATTTGAGTCTTCTCGAAGAGATAGAGATACCCAAATAAGTGATAGGAGGCTCTCAATTACCCATTCCAATGGTAAGAGAAATATCATTAGCTAGGTGTGCAGCACTCTTCGATAAGATGAAGAAACTTTTTTGAAAATTGATGCTCAATCTCGACATCTCCTTAAAGGCTTGTAAGGTATTCATTTGTATCGTAATTGAGGGGATATCAACCTCACTAAAAAGGATTAGGTCATCTGCAAAACATAAGCTGGTTAGTGAAAGCAACTTACACTTGGTATAGAACTTGAATTCTAGAGTCATGGAAATCTTATATTTTAGCATGAGGGTAAGAGGATCTCCTTGCCTAAGTCTCCTTTTGCTTGTAAACAACTCAGTGGGACTCCCATTAATCATGATCCCAAAAGAAACCATTGAAATATACTCTTTTATCCAATTGATTAAAATATGAGGGAAACCCATAACTTCCACAGTCTGTAGTAAAAAACCCCAACTAACACTGTCAAATGCCTTTTGGAGATAAACTTTTAATGTGCAATTCTGAGGGAATTTTTCTCTTATGTACTCCTTCAGAAGTTCCTGCAAAATTAAGATGTTGTCCCCAATATTTCGCTTGCTTAACGTTGCGTTTAGTTACTGTCTCCAATATGCAAAGACGGAACGAGACAAAAATTTAGAGACAGAACAGAACAAAAATTGGAGACAGTGAGGTGTTTGGTTGTGATAGACAAAATATATAAAACTGTCTTCGTCTTGAAGACAAAAATGTGTTTAGTTACAGTTGACAGAATATAAAAATAGTATCAACGACTAAAACATCCCCTGCAGTAAAATATGATTGAAAATATATAATTCATTGATTATTTTAAAACGAATGATTTGTATTAGTAAAAAAGTTAACAAATAATAATAATAACAATAACAATAAGAAATTAATTTCATATCATAATAATAATAATAATAATAATAGAAGAAGAAGAAGCGGAAGAAAATTAATAATAATAAGGAATTTAATGATCACAACAATAATAAGAAAATTAATTATGAACAATAATGATTATAAAAATAATAATAAGAAAATTAAATTTGTATAATAATTATAATAACAACAACAATAATAATAATGATGATGATGATAAGTTTAATAATACAATTAAGAATAAAAAATTGCTTATGTGGAGGGAAGGATATTTTTGGAAGTTGCTTATGTGTTTTATTTCAAATACGGGGACAAGAAATCTTGTACCACAGTCTTGGAAGGAACAAAAAAATTTCATTCCTGTGCTCTAGAGTCAGACCAAAAATAGGTGGGGATAGCAAGCAAACACTGTTAGGCACAGAAATTTTGTGTCTCTATCATTCATCTCCACTAACGGAGACATCAACCAAACGTTGCGTAAGAATACTCTTTAATTTTTACTGATGATGTAATGTACAGATTTCAATCTATTGCCTATTATTTTAGTAATAATTTTATAGTTGGAGTTAGTGCATGAGATAGGCCTCCATAAAGTAGTGTTACAAGTTTTTGAAATTAAGCACAAGAAAGTCTTGTTAAAGAATTACTCCTTTTTGAAAAAATTCATGTACTACTTCTTTCTTTCGTGATATTCCCCATTGTATTCTAAGTTTTTTGATAGCAGAGTCCGTTCAATCATCTGGTCCAAAAGCCTTTGAGCTATTCATTTAAAAAACTACTCTTTCTACCTCTTGATCTATGACTTGCCTTGTTAAGAGATCCCCTAGATCTTCAAGAATTTGGGTTCCAAAAGCATAAGTAGCATGTCGGCTTCCTCAGCAAAAACCAGGAAGGTGGATTAAACCAAAAAAAAAAGAAAAAAAAAAAGGAGAGCTTTGGTTTGCAATGTTGGTTGCATCCCAGTATAGTTAAGTGTTTAATGTGAGGTCGCTTGTTAAGACCTAAAACACAATTTAATGGAAAAACTAACCAGTACTACGGCAAGCATTTTCCTCAGGACGGATTTAAAAAGTTTTTTGAATGGAACAAAATTTTAATAAAAATAATTTTTTTTATAAAATTAAAATTTTTTTATATAAAATTTTTTAGTGGTGGCGTGGGAAGTGCCCCCAGCGTGGATTCGTCACGATTTTAATGGTTTTCGATGGAACAGTTACAGGGACAGCAGGAGTCAGGAGACAACCGGAAGTCGGGAAGAGCCAAGCCGAGGCATTTAAAGCATTGGAGTGAACATCGATATGAGCACTTATCAATTAGGATTTATTCGGGTTCAACTTGTTTTTCTTATTGGCCCCAGCGGAAACGTACGTAACCGGACTTTAACCTAACCAGGGAAATTTACAAACTAAAGCTTGAATTTTTGAACAGACAATTCAACCGCAAGTGCTTGGCGAACGAACCGTTCAAACAATTACGTGTGTGATAAAGCTTGAATTTTTTGAACAGACAATTCAACCGCAAGTGCTTGGCGAAGGAACCGTTCAAACGATTACGTGTGTGATTGTGGGAGATATAAGAAAGATCCAATTTTGCGTATGCGACAGGAGCATTTCCGAGACTCGAGCTCAAACACTTGATTAGGTCCTAAATGCTCACAATTTTTACGAAAGTCTCGAGGGAAAATGTAAATGCCTGCCAACTTTTATTTTCTGTTTAAACTTCCATACATTTTTAATGCACTTGGTTTTATCCCATAACACTTATCATGGACATGAATGCCACGATAGCAAACAACCTTCTTAAGTTCCAAGTCAGAAACGTTTTATCGGATAAACACGAGAAACGCTGAAAAGTGGATGAGACACCAGCAATAACCCCTCATAATTTCAAAATGTATTGCTTAGTTCACCAGTACAAGAAAATTAAGACCAACCCATTGGATCAAACTGAATTCTACAAATGAACAAATCAGTAAGACGTCTAAAGAAAAATAGACAAGCCACATGGTGAGAAGATTGGCGTTTAACATTTCTACAATATAAACATTTGGCTGCATCAGCTGCTAATGATATGGCATCTTATGCAGGTATCCCCACCTAAACAGAACAAAATTTCAGCAAGAAACCTCTTCAACAATTTCAACTGAAAATATGAGTGTTTTGCGTGGATGTGTACACCATAGTCCACAAAATTGGGTTCAAATAAATCTCTTAAACTGGCTTTCTCCATTGACTAAGGTTTTAACTCTTCATCATCTGCAAAACCACATTCAGGGTCATCCTCTATATCAAGAAAAAGTTTAACTAGTTTCCATCTTCTAATGCGGCCATAACTATAGTGTTATTCAAACTAAATGCATGGCAATGATATATGAGCACTGGAAACAGGATTAAGAGAGGGTGTACTGTGTAGAGTTGACCTTTTGAAGTAGAATCTTCATGTACAAAAAAGCTCGCAGCAACAATAACATAGCAAAGAATGAGCATTAGTCCTTTAAAGTAATTAGATGTTCCTTCCTGCAAACATGGCATGATGATTCATTGGAAAATGTTGTGAAGGTAAAATTTTGAAAAGAAAATTTAAGAAGAAATAGAAACTACTAATTTGATAACCTGCTAACATAAAAGCAAATGTGAAGAAACTTCAGATCACGTTGAGCTTTACCCTTGGAACCATAAAGGATGGCCTCCAACAAAGTTTCAATAAATAAATATTTTGACAAAAGTTCTTTCATTTTCCAGCATTCAAAAGAAAAGTTGTTTTCCTAAGTTAATCCTGATACACCTAAGCTAAGAAAAGAAAGAGTTCTCTGGATCTTGATACAAACCTGTAGAAAGAAGGCCACCACCAATACGGTAATAAAAAGAGTTGCTGTCTCAAAAAGTTGGAAGTTTAGGTCCATGGGTTGACCCATCATCCACCCAATCACCACACAGAATGGTATCTGAGGTAAAAATAACAGTTTTCACAAGAATTAGAACATAATAACAACCAACTAGCCAGTTTTTACATATAGAATTGCCAAGATGTTGTCAACAGTCAACAACCTTTCTTTTTCCTTTTTGCTTTTTTGAAGGTTAGATGAATTGGCTAAAATAGTTTTATTTTTTCTTTTTGAAAAAGTAAGGGGTGCCAGTCAGTGGTGGAGGGTTGCACGGGAGTAGCAAAAGCCCTCCAAAACTATAACATATGTCCAATTTCTTGAATCTTAGACAAGCTGACGACTGAGAGATCCAGCTCTAGAATTTTGTCTCCTTATTAGTAATAGAAAACTTACCCCAAACATAGATATTTGTGTCGATGACCCTATTGCCACTCCCAATGATATATCCTGGAGATACAATTCAATATCATAATTATGGCGTTATGTTACAAATTACAAGGAAAGAAAAAGGGATAAGCTCTTACAAGTTTGTCTTTCATAGCAAACATAATAGCACTTGCATGCTCAGCAGCATTCCCCACAATTGGGAGCAAAATAACGCCAATGAATGCAATTGGTATACTTAGTGCATGGGATGCTCCCTACAACACAACCATCCATCAGAAGGAAATTCAATTAATATTCACCCTAAAACATCAGTTTTAGTTCATCATAAAAAAAGGCCATCACGTTAGAAGTAGTTCTGGTAGGCATGTTTCAGCATCAGATGGTGAGACAACTGGGAAGGTTTAATTGTAATTCTTTTTTTTCTTTCACTGCTTTCCTTCCTGTTTACTTAGATGAATTCTAATTTTTCCTCAAGTTTATTGAAATGGTGCCAACAAACTAACATGGAACAGTGGAGATCAGGGACTTTTATATGCACCGGTTCGCTAACAGTTTCATATCATCAAGAATCACAATCATGTGCCAATGACCAGACTATGGGATAAGCCCCTGATAACCTATGTGAGCAGTCAAGATAGACCAGCTAGCTTGTCAGCCAGCACCATACAGATATATAAAAGGTTTGTTACTACGGTTCATTTTGTACATAAAGTGGCAAGCAATGGAATTCCAATCTTACATCTATAGCATCAACTAAATAATCGGAAAGGACTGATATCCAAGCTGTAAGTACTGCAAGCCAGACCAGTGACTGCACTTGAGAGATCTCTGGACTTTCATCTTCGTCGGCGTCATCTAAGCTCTGTCCATTCCCAGAAGCTTCCTGAGTTCACAGAGTTCACAACAGCATTAATTATCCCATCTCACATGCGTGAAACACAAAGAAACCTGATAATGACATGGTAGCAAACCTCATTAAGGGGGAGATATGTGTCCTTCTGACTCTTTAGCTGGTAAAAGAGATAGGCAGCATATACCAAGAGCATAACACAACTACTAAATCTTGAAAGCGCCATCTCAGATTTCCCATAATGCACCTCTGTGTGTGTATAGTGTAGAACAGCAGGAAAAAGCAGCCCCATAACTGCCATTAACAGTAATCCTGAATCCACAACAGCACTTGCCTGCATTCCATCTTAACTCAGCTGGGATCGAACAACAAATTAAAAGTTTCCAGAAGAACATTAGGAAGAAGTGGAAGTAAAATATGTGTACCTTGTTAAAAACTTGTTCCTTCCCATAAAATGCAAGCCCACCGCAGAAGAATGCACACCCAAGCACCAACAACATGTTTGACAAAATGGAACCTAACAAGGACAACTGAACTATGCGTATCATTCCACCTTTCATTGCATGGATTGCTATAATCAGTTCTGTAGCATTTCCAAATGTGGCATTTAAAAGACCCCCAACTGCAAACCATATCAACATCCCAATTACAGATCCAAGACCGGAACCAATAAATGATAGCATTTACAAGTACACATTATGTCTGTGATTTTGTACCTGTAGGTCCAGTAAAAAACGCAAGCTGCCTACATAAGACATATGCAAGGGACATTAGTCACTAGACTGTCAAAGAATTATGTAAAAAGCAGGAGCTAAAGGTATTAATCCATACTCTGTAGCATAACCTAAACGCTCAGCCAACGGTATAATTCCCAACAAACTAAGAAAGAAGACCCATCCCTGTAATCAGATTCAACATATTAACAGGAATTATAAAATAAGTACCATAGTTGTTTGCAACAGAAGTCTAATAATTTATACTTACATTATGATGCGTTAATAAATGGACCAAGATTGCAAGAGGACCAAAAAGCATAAGCCAATTTAGTTTACTTGAAAAAACTACAATCTTTATGCTTTTGCACACAATACTTCTCCATGTATTACTGCCAATGGCGTGGAGACCAGCAGAAGCTGTTCCGTATTCAGCTATATGATTAGCTTGTATTTTTTGTGATGTTCGTCTGGGGCTACAAAGTCTATCCTCTCGAAACTCATGCACTGTTCCACTTTCAATTAGCGATCCCATCTGTAAGGACAAAACAACACTATGAAGGCCTTTATGTACACAGAAATGCTGCAACCAATCTTTCCTTCTTGCATTAAGCAGCTATCATTAGCCAATTAGTGTGGAGATAGTATAAAGAAAAAAGATAACGCGAATTAAACAAAAAAGTACTTTTCTCAATGAATTACGTAATCAAGCTGGAAAATGATTCACCGAAAGCACAGCAAAAAAAAATGATTCCTAGATCAACGTGAATGTTAAAAGATTAAGGAAGCAACTTACTTGAAGTTGAGATTTAGTTCCTGCAGCTTGTAACTTGTGATCCATCTTCTCGAATTATAAGCAAAAGTTGTCCGCCATGTCCATGAAAGAGCACTGCCCAATAGCGTGCTCCCTGAAGTTTTCTCAACCACAAAGAAACAGGGTCCTGCATTTACAAGTCAAGTTAATAAAACCAAACAAGAAAGAACAATAGGGACATATTCACCTAAATTGCTATCTTGACATTGTAAAACCGATCCTAGATTCCACCGAACGCATCACAATCTGACCTTGAAAACAAAGTTTGGTCTTTTATATGAAATCTCCATCCATTCCCATATAACTTTATCCACAGGAGCGTATTTGATAATATAAAGCAACCCCCATTTGTCTTATAACCCATAGGGAATGTGAATAACACAAACCCATTTTTAACATCGGGATACCAATCAGAAGAAAACTAAAAAGACGAAGAGAAAACGAGAAAATCGATGTGGGATCTGAGAAAGTACAAACCTTTTCAACGGTTTCAGAGAGACAGGAAGAAGCAACCCGCCACATGAAAATACCTGACACACAAGATTCAAAACCGCTATGTCTTAACTAAAAAGGAAATGAACTTGGTAACGTAGGTGTCAAAATGGACCGCAGGTGTGGAAGGACTATTAGAGGGCAAAGCAATAGCTACCTTCTTTTGATGTAATTGAATCCTCCGCCTTCTTCGGTATAGATTTGGCGTGTTTTTGGACGCGTAACTGCAATAAGTTGGCCGACTTCAGACAACAAAATGAAGTCTATTTTACTTGTATCTGAGCTGAGTTGCCTAGATCCTGGTCCTGATCAGACTTCATTAAGATTAAAGATATCTTACATGTCCTCACCCTCTCCGCACGAACTTACAGGCTAGCACGGACATTGTCTCATATAATAATAATATCTTGTGTACATGATATGATGCTTCCCTTCCTTCCTTCTAGTTAGCGTCGCAGCTCATCTAGTCACAGCTTATCTGTGAATTTATTATTTTTTGTAAATACAAAAAAGATATTTTCTGTATCTTACCGCTTGTAAAATTCCCATTTCTTCTCTCTCTCCTATTACCATATAATCTGAAATCTCCTTTATTTCCTTGCAAAAACAACTCTCTTTTATTTGAAAATTAGTCCTTTTTCTTTCTAAGAAAGCATTTTTTAGTTTTATCTAAAGAATTTTTATTTATTCTTGAGCTCAGAAAATTCCTACTTGATAATTACTGAGACATAACCATTAAGTGGTCACCTTGTAATTAGGCAAGGTAATAACACCAATGCGCAGAGCCGGATTAGTTGGTTGTTGTGACCCTTGTAAATAGATTCATTGAACATATCAGAAACATCTTTCCTACTACTTAACAACATACTAATCCTTCGTTCTTTTATCAATCAGAACAATCCCATTCTTCCATGTTCATCTCCTGCTGTGTTGGCTGAAAAGAAACAGCTGCTACTACTCTTCTAAACAAAAGCAAATTTATGCCAAAGGGACGAGGACATCCTGACTCAGAAATTCGAACTGGCATCAGACATGAAAATGGAAATTTTGGCCATGCAACATGCCAAAATTGAGTTCTCCAGTGTCCCCGTTACACAGGAAGTAAGAATACACCCTGTCCCTTGCTCTTAAGGACATAAAAGATATTTCATGATCATCAAGCTGTTTTCACAAATTAAGGCAACGATTTGAAAAGGACTGCAGATGGCCTCCGCACAGTATGGTTGAGTAGGATCGTGAGCGTCAGAAGTGTTAACGCCCCAGCCTGATGAGCAGTGCCAAGCGATACCGGTACACACGATAGTAGTGTAGATATCCCTAAAGTAACCTGCATCATAAAAACAACCCATTTTTCACCTCCTTCGAAAGAAGCATGTTCAAATTAAACCTAAGCAAGTAATCACCTGAACAGTAGCCATCCCAATTGTACTTCCAATCAACGTTCGAACTGCAGGATGTATATCCAACTTTCTTGTGGACCACCACAAGGCCCCAACCGACATTAGGGCTGTAATTGCAAGAATGCGATGGTCCAGCTGCAGTAAAAACTTCAGAACATTTTTCAAAACAAGGAAATGACTCGCTAGATTTCCTTTTTGTTTTTAACCTATCAAAATGCCCAATAGCCAACACTGCCACTCATCTAGTTTAGCAAATGATTGTCTGTAAAGTGTGCAACCGCTAGAATCGTGATAATTTATTGTTCCTTCAAGTTTTTAACAAGTTTAGGATCTCTTTTACTTCACTACTATTGTATTCTCATTCCTCTCTTGCATGGAAACGTAAGTTTCTTCCTCAATATCTCCCTCAAGTAATCTAATTGCTTAAAATATTTTTGTCAGAAATGTCAGATTATGCAAGTATGGATAACCTGCACTGTTGAAGTATTCTCAAAGAAATTCCGGATGAATGGCTTCATATCAAATACATCATCAGGTATCCACGCATCACCCATCTTTGGAAAGGTATGATATGCCCTACCCTGCATTGAGCCATGCAGCCATGATCAAATTTGTCTGTAAGAATCCTGAGGAAATAACGCACTATTGTCGAGCGGTAAAAGGAGAAACGTGAGAGCTAAACTGTTTACATACAGCATCATTTCCAGCGACAAATGCTCTTGAGATTGCAGTAATGCCAACAATTATGCTTGCAGGAAGGGCAAGTCTTTTCACTTTTGCTGACCCTTGAACCCAGGTTACTGATTCAGCAGGTGGTTCTGGCATCATAACAGAAAGAGCAGTCCACAAAAGGCCACAATAAATAACAAATGCTGAAGTAAGATGAGCTGCAAGCCGGTATGGGCTTACTCTTGGTTGAGTATATTCAGAAGCAGGTTCCTAGAGGGAAAAAAAAAAAAAAAAGTAAATTTCAAATTCCGCCATTGAAACAGAAGAGAAAAAAAGTGGAAAATCAACAATAGGCTGCCTATACCTCTAAGCCACTTTTAACCATCCACCAGCCAATCAGGCCCTGCCCAGCACCAAGTGCAAAAAGCGCAGAAAGTCGTAATCCAAGACGTAAGGTTATATACCTCTTGCGTAGAAAGTATGAAAATGGCAAAGCAAACATGAGACCAAGTGCCCTTCCCCACATTCGATGTGCATACTCCATCCAATAAATAAATTTGAAATCCTCAAGACTCATCCCTTTATTTACTCTGCAAAAATTCAAGCAGGAAATAAAGCTACTTCACACTGCTTCTAATGTAATCAGTACTACTTTGTGAAGCTATTGTAACTAGCATAATTCAGGATGGCTTTTTTTTGGCTTACCGCTTATTCTCAGGGGAATGCTTATATTTTTCAAACTCCTCTAACCACTTCTCATATGAAAGAGGGGGAAGACTGCCAGTAAATTTCCAGTCAGTCATTGAAAGGCCGGAGCGAGTTAATCGGGTAACACCACCAAGTACCACCATGCTAAAAACCCATGCAGCAGAACCAACAAGCCATATTCCAACCATCTTCTGAGCACGAGCTCCTCCTGCTACAAGTAGCTTCAATCCCTCCTTACTTTCTCTACCAACAGATACTGACCTGGATATATTCCATGTGAAAGGCCGTCGATGACCCCAAAACAACAATAGGATCCTAGTTTAACCTCTGGATAATGACTCTTTTACTGGATAGTTACCAGAGATTAACAGTCAACATAACCTTCAGTACCAGGCGTCAGTTAGAGTTATTAACCCATCAAACAGTAATGCATTCGTTGTTGAGAGATTTACAAACATTTTAAAGAAGAAAATTGAGTAAATTCCGAAGTACCAAAAGTAAAATTCTAACATCACCAAAATATTTAACAGCTTTTTTTAGCAATGTTCTGCTCAAATGAATGGACAAATCATCTCATAGATAAACCAAAGAATGGCCATTACACTTTCAGTTTGTACAGATAGACTTGCTTCTATTAAGTAAAATGCAAAAACCAGAAAATGAATGTAATGAGTCGATAAGCAAACCAATGAGTAATAATTCAAAGTGACTAACACAAGCAAATGAACAAGATAGCGGATAGAACGAATTTCCTGGGTGACCTTCTTGAAAACACAGAATTTCAAGCACGGAAATAGTTAAACAAGTAAGAATTAGACCCTTAATCAAAGAGATTACAGAAGCCCAATGCAAGAGTAGAATCAAATAACATATGAAAATTCGATGCGCACTTATGCTTGATGAATAAAGCAAAATAGAAGTAAAAAGAATGAGACTTGGAAGCTAAAAAAAGAAACTCAAGAGGCAGAAGCAAAAAACATACCGTAGGGAGCGTTTTAGTTATGAAAGTATAAAAGAAGGATCTTGATCTCGATGGGTGGTCAATCACATATTTAAACACGGTGGTTCTGCCTCCAAAATTTGGCAGTACTCTGTTGGACACTCCATTATCGGTTCTCTTCGCAATTGACGACAACACTAATCTTCGAAACATCTCCTTCCCCGCTCCAGAGGTTTAGCGAGGCTTTAGAGAAATGCGCGTTTTAGAGAGAAACGATAAGTTTTAACATCCTGTGGGCGCTGGGCCATGTCATCTACCCACAGTTATTATTTTGCCAAGAATACTATATTTAACCGTAAGGTTTACAACAAATTTAAGAAAATATAAATTAAACTCTATAATTTAACAAACGTTTAAATTCTAACTCTAAATTAACAGAAAAACTAAAAGTAATGTGACATCCTTAGTTTTATGTCACATTAACAAGGACCTAACATATGCTTATAATATTTTAATGTAGAAGTGAATCTCACGTTATTACGTGAATGTGACAACGTGAGACTCGTATATTTAAATTATAATATTTAAAATTTTGGAACCTATTGAAATAATTTAACTCTAATTGTTGTTAACTTAACCTAATAAATTAACTTTACTAATTAACCTATTAAGTTAACAAAATAATTTAACCTATCATAACTAAACTAATTAATTAACCTATTATGAACCCTAAATCCATAACAAAAGC
This sequence comes from Erythroxylum pedicellare, assembly GCA_027563575.1. Lineage (NCBI taxonomy): Eukaryota > Viridiplantae > Streptophyta > Magnoliopsida > Malpighiales > Erythroxylaceae > Erythroxylum > Erythroxylum pedicellare. The sequence continues at coordinate 21,905,527 of JAOQMP010000005.1, forward strand.
ATGTCGTGAAAAAGTTTGTTTAAAAATCCCTAACTCTTGAAATCCCTAAATGAGTTCCTGAAATTCCTAACTCTTTTACCTTTGGGAGTTTGTCTTTATAGGTGGAATACCAATATGAAAAAAGTTGTGTCCCTGATTCGCCCTCATTCACCCATTAATGTTGTCTCCCTTATTCATTGCCCTTCATCACCATTGCCAATCATTGTTTTCACATTGTTTTGCTTCTTTTTGTTTATGCTTTGTTCGTTTATCAACTTTTTTAAAAGGTATGTCATGAAATAGAGGAATATTGTAAAAAAAGGCATTAAGATGCTCAGTTTGGGAGAGGGAGTTATGGCAAGAGTTATGTAATGAGAAGATTCATTCAGTTCTTATACTTCTAGTTTCTCCTATCATGTTTCGTGAGGTAACTTTTTATTGTGTTGACTATTGACTGATGTGAGGTTTTCAAGTTATGTATGCTTCATTCTCAGTCATTATCACTTGCTCCTAATTCAAATTGCTCGTTGTAGTTTTTATTTAGTTTCTTTTGACTAATCATGGGCCACACTTTTATAGTTGGGATACTTGTCTAGCATAATTCTAGGTCTAATTGATGCGATGAATATAAAATGCAAAAACTCTTATAATTTTGACTATAACGAATATTAGAATGGCTTATAAAGAGCATCATGATCATTTTTCAGTATATACATGTATTGATTTTCATTGTAGTCATCTTTAGGACTAAAAGAACATGATACTGATCTATTGAACTAAGAAGCTTTACATATGAGCTCAAGACAGGAACCATTCTCAATTCTTTTGTCATGGTGACACTCACAGTTTCATTACCATTTGAGCATTTTTCTAAGTTCAACTGATGGCCTTCTGGGGGCTTCTTTCCCACAATTTCATGGTTAGGTTGTTTTTTGATCTAACATATTCATAGGTTGGACTATCACATATTGGAATTGGAAACTGATGTAAGATTTTGAATTTCATCCATTAGTAGCATTAGCACAACCATTGTGTGATGAGTTTCATTGAGTTTTTACAGTGGTTAATATGATCCTATTCTAATTTTTAAGAACGAGCCCAAATTGCAAAATCCTAGATCAAATCCAACTTGTTAACCTGAGTTAACAAGTTACTTGTTAAAAGCTATTGTTTTTTTCTTCTTTTTTCCGCAAATTTCTAAAAGATCTTTTTAGATGACATAGTTTTTTTTTATACATTCTTCTCTACTTTTGGTAGGCGTAATTAACGAGCATGCATAATTCTTTATATATGTCATAAATGATTGTCAATTAATATCAACACATCAATATTTAAATAACTAATTGAAGGTGACACGTGTTTCCAATAACCTTAAATGGTGGGCATGATATTGAAGGGATTTACTTGATGCTATTTGGAAAAGTTAGGATTTATATTTGACCTACTTGGTATACTTAGGATTTATATTTATCTTATCTTGGATAAGTTTGGATTTATATTCATCACCTAGCAAAGATTATCTTATATTTGACATTGATGTTTTCTTTATAGGTGAAATTATATTGTCATTTTCTTTAATATGTAGATGGAATCATCATCACCGACTAATACAATAGTAAGTTCAAAAACAGGAAATGTGGTTTGCTATTGTGGGTTAAAGGCTCCATTAATTACTTCGTGGAGTGATCATATCCTAGTCAGATATTTTGTCGATGCCCTAATTATTTGGTAAGATTTTATTGTTATTTGATTTAAAACTTATGCTTAAGGTTTATTTAATGAAATTTAAAATTTTAAATGGGGAGATGCAAATTTTTCAAATAATACGATGAAAAATTTACCGAGAGAGCTGTTGAAGTGATTCAAAAAAAAGGAAAGAATTATCAATGTTAAAGAAGGAGGTTGAAACAAGTACAACTAAGGAATTTGAAGAACAAATGAAGCTTACAAAGGAGGACATAAATTTATTAAGAAAAGAGAAAAAAGAAATGAAATTCATATTAATGAACATTGTAATAGGATTTGTTATGCTTCTAGTACCTTTTATTTGTACATATATTATAGGGATATTTTATTGAATTTCAACAATGTAATGGTTGATATTAATTTCAACTATATTATGAAAAAATGGTTTTTGAATTATATTTATATATGAATTATTTAATGTAAATATAACTATGTATTGTACAATTAAATTTATTTCATATATGAAGTAGTGGTTAATCAAGCAAAATGAACACTACTACATAAAATCAATAGACATTGAATAATTCAGTTTGTATAAATTGAAGGAAAATTATATGCATGACATTGAAGTATGTTTTCAAGATTAATCACCTCATATTGATTAAGCAAAAAAAAATCAATATTTACATTGTGTTTATACAACACAAGTATTTGTCACCATTATCAAGAGCACATACATCTAAAAACCAATAGGACAAATATCAAAATATTAAAAAGTTAGATTACATTATGTTTACATAATTTAAACATTTGTCACCATTATCAGAAGTACATATATGTAAAAGTCAATAGGACAAATATCAAAATATCATAAAGTAAAGGAATCGCTAATCAAATTTTGCTTTATTTATACTTAACTGCCAAAGTTCAGGTTGTGATGATTGTGTTAATGATGTTCTCCTTCTTATTGCTTCAGCTTGTAATTGTTGTAAAGTAATACTAGAAGTCCTTTAAACCATAAAACCCTTTGTTCAAATGATAATTGGAATATGTGTGGGTCAACATCTTCAAACTTTTTTAATTGGCATGTCTAGATGTACTAAACTTGAAAATTCAAGATAAAGTATTAGAAACACACTTGGTAATTATTTTAACTAAGACAAATTGATAGAGAACATATTCCTTATAATATTGTTTTGTTGACTCAACATAGCATTATCATCAACCAAATTAATGCCACCACTTAACTATAGTTGTAATGAAAACAACTTTGTCATTCATTAAAGCCAATATAAAACTGAAAAGTTGCAAACCTATGAAGTTGCCTTTGTTCTAACCTAGTTATGATAGTGAAAAACATTAGTTACTGTATGTTTATAAAATGGTATTCATATGATTGAAGTAAGCTATACACATTGTGAAAACCATTGACATGTTAAGTTGAGCTTTCCTTATTACATTTTCTAGAGTTATGACCGAAATAACCACATTTTCAACATTTCTGCACTTGTCCTTTTTGAGACAATTTGTTTGGATTTTTCATTTTCTTTGGCTCATTATGTTGTTTCCTTTTACAATTTTGGGTTTATTAGGCATAACTTTTTATCTGAAGGATGTATCACCTCTGTATCATTTGAAGGTCAGAAAATTTCACTTTTAATTGGTTGTAATAATTGTTCAATCAAAATCATGAACCGACCCTTCCTATCGCATGAACCTACGAATGTCTTAGCCCTTTATTTTGAGTGATGAATTGTACCAATCGCATGTTTGCATAGGTATCCATATAGGTCTCATGCTTGACAGCTACATGTTTGTTATCTACCAATCCTCACAATATGCTTCCCATCACCCTTTGAAATCTTCAACATAGGTTGACTATACCCAATTCCAACACAGTTTTTTGAGGTCCTTTCCCTTTCATTTGCTATGTCAATTATGATATATATGTTTGGCACACATTCGATGAACTAAATTTGACAAAGTCTTCTCAATAGCCTTGACCAATCCCTAAGTCAAGTTAAAAAGATATTAGTTAATATTTCATATAATGATTTCAATTATTTGTATATTAATAGGAACATACCTTTTGCATATCAGATATGACTGTAAATCCTTCACCATCTTCCAATTCTAAATCATATGCTGACAAGTTCATGAACCAACTCCATGACTATGTGTTTTCTACCTCTATAACTACCCAAGCCAATAGATACGTACCTTCATCACCATCCCTACCAATTGTACTTAGCAATTGGCCTTAGAATTTTGTTTATAGGAAACTTCCATCAATCACAAGAATTTGTCCTAAATGCTTCTATCCTCTTTTCATGGCATTAAAATAAATTTATAATCTTTTGAACTGCAAAAAAATATAAAGAAGTATTAACATAATGTATAACATAATACAATAAAGTAGGAAGTATTAATACGTTAATGAAATTTTCATTTAGCAATATCTATAGCAATGTACTCTCTTGATTTCTTGATAATTGTAACTCTATTGTTGATTTAGCATTGCTTATCTTCAACTCATGTACATAACCTTGCAATTTTACATATTTATTAATATAATTTGCTGCTCTCTCTTTCCTCGGTCTCTTATTTTCTCTTCTACATATGCTTGAATTAACAAAAATATTGAGTTTTTCTCTGCATTTTTTAACCATTTTTTGGTTGAGATATCGATAATTCTATCCTTGAAGTGTCTCATCATTAATTTGGCATAAACCAATTTTGGTTTGTTTGTTGTGAGAAAAATGTGATAAGTGTTATAAGTTTTAACTTTGAAACATCTCTCGTTCTTATAATATCCAACATACAAAACTCATAGGCATCCATCAATCCACACAACCCTAATTTGATTACTATCACAATTTTTAACTTAACATTTTATCAGGTATGTACTGCATAATTGACAACAACATCTTTAAATTTTTTTATAGTTCCAAACTCCATTCTCAATCTCCACTCATGTGCCACATCTGCAGGATTATCCTTAACATTTGAACTTAGTCTACCCAAGGCTTCACCTACCTCCTCTCTATTAGGATATTCATCAGTACTCATAACACTACCACAATCTATTAATTTAATTTCAACTAGATAATAGTCATCTGGAATATCTACATACAAGTCTGATTGAAAATATGAACCATATTCCTTTATATTCTCTTCCATGTATGCACCCTATTCCTCCAAATTTTCATTAATATAGGGACCCTATTCTTTCAAATTTTCATTCACCTGCAGGCTTTGGTCCTCCAAACTTTCATTCGCATATGCACCATGTTCCTCCATATTCCCATGTGCACTTGGTTCCTCCATATTTACACCCTCCTCATCATCACCATGGTCCTCACCTCTAATTATATATAATATATCAAGATTATAGACAGGTGTATCTAAATGGTGAGTTACACATATGTTAACAATTCCATGTATTTGTATAAGGTTTGCTAGACTAATATAAATTTGGATGGACTCTATAGCTCTCAGTGACTCTTTAAAGTTAAAACCAAGTACTCTATAATATGCCTTATCAATTTGATTATATCCTAAATCCTTCCCCATCTTATATATTTGTCTATTACTAACATAATCAATATCAACCTTCTCAAATGTTGCAATATCCCCACAAACATATATGAATTCAAGCTCTAACATGACTTATCCACCATAAAAAAACTTAATACTTCCATGTTGAGCCATTAAAACTTGTTAAGCAACCATTAAAAAATATTTTCATTCGTATTAGAGACCTAAGCACAAATATATATTCACTAGCAAATTCAAATCATAGATAGTAAGACACAATTCTTAAGAAACAATCATCAAGTTTGGCTTATATAAATTCTAAACATTAATTCAATCTGTAGATTAAAAAAATCAATTTGACTTCAATACCAGTGAGTAGAACAAGGACTATATCTAAAACTTAATCTACTAATTTTGATCATGTAGAACAAATAATAAATATAACAATAAGTGATAATAAATTGTTAATTACTTAACTACCTTGTAACAATTAAAAATAAATACTAAACTATTGCAAAATCGCTCCATTAAAAGAGTATAACTTAGTACTTTTATAATGTTATTCAAAAGTTTTGAGGTATCCTAATAACAAGTATCTTTAGTAAATGGTCAATTTTAAGGTTAAAACAAATATTATGTTACAAAAATCAACACTTCGTCAATATTTAAAATGCTCCAAAAGCTAGAAGAGGCTACTCCCTAGTAAAAGAATTTACTTGTTTGTGAGTTAGTAACAACTATTTATACTTTTAATGAATTATTAAAATTTTTAAATTTTTTTAATAATTTCATTTATCATCAATATCACCAAGTCTTTATCTTCTAAGGTAATATAGTGTTGAAAAAATGTATTTTATTGAAAGTAGCCTTGAAGATAAAGGAAAACTCTTATAAGTGAAGAGTT
>JAOQMP010000005.1:21942568-21953203 GCA_027563575.1 Erythroxylum pedicellare
AATGAGGGGATTAGGTACCTAAAAACATTTCCAAGTTAGTGTAGAATAAAAATTACTTGATGAGGGGATTAGCTATTCTCTTATTTTAACCATTTTGATTACTTATTGGACTATTTGGTTTATAAAGAAAACTATTCTCTAGAAAATTATTTTTCTTGAAAATATTATTCCTCAAAGTTAATATGTTCAGATGCGAGTAAAATGTGTTTAGGCTTAGGCCTTAAATAAGTTTTAAATTTTATATAAAAATTGGATTTATTAAATGGGCTTATTTCTTTGATTAAGCCCATCTTTATTATGTAATTGATTTTTCGTTTTTTACACCAGAGGGTGGGTCTATCCTTATTCATTAACTTTTTTCATATCAAATCCCAACAAGAAAGGAGTCTAAATAAAATACAATCTAAAAAATTGAGGAGAAGGTTTAAATATGGACTTTAAGCCCAATCTTTATGTGTGATTCATAATGATGTGTAATGTATTTCCTTTATTTTATTTTTGATTTAAATAAAAATCATCACTTTGGGATGCATTTATTAGGATAAATCCCATATAGGATTGTTTTGAACAAACCCAATCCTAAGTGATAGTTTAAGAAATAAATTGGACTAATGCCTTTAGTGTAAATATAGGCTTAAATAGATACTACTAATGATAAAAATTGAAAGGGTCAAATCCTTTCTTTAAAAAGAAATTAAAAAGGAAAAAAGTTGAGGTATACTTTTCAAAAGCCATATTTACATTAAATTATATATTAAAAAGTATTATAGTTTAACATAATTAATGATATATAAATAGGATAAATAGATAAAATAATAAAAATTTATAAATTTATTTATTAATAAAAATATCAATCAAATTATCATTCTTTACTTAATAAATTATAAATAAAAATAAAATTTTGATTATCTTATTTATTAATATCAGTACATAATTTTTTTTTTAATGAAATACTTTGTTAGTTCCTTCCGTAACCTAGATACATAGAGCCCTAAGTATAGGATTTGAATCTGTCCATTTGGGTTTCGGGGGGTCAAGGGGTTGGAAAATCTTTGCACAATCTCTGTGATGGTGTCCCAGGATTTAGCCATAGACGTCTGCTAGTTATAGAATCCCATATATTGCTGTTGTAAAGATATGTGAAGAAGAGATGATCTCTTGTTTCTACATGGACTTGGGCACATTGGACAGGTTCTATCCATTTGCAAATAGGGAATTCTATTTGCTTTATTCAATCTATTTTGGATTGTTAACCATAATATAAAGGAGACTCTTGGGGGTGGTCAAAAACTTGCTCCAAATGATTTTATGTCATTCAACCTTCGGTTTCCTACTTCTTAGCAGAACTTTAGTGGTCTTGTTGCTGAGTTTAAGGATAGGTGAAGTAAGCTAGTAGAAGGTATCAAAAGAGGCTAGTTAGGGTAAGTAGGTTGGTTGGAGATGCCTCAGGTTTTGAGGGAAATTCTATGAGCCCTTTATAATTATAGAGCTAAGTTTAAGGTTGAGTGAAGAGGTTTGGGGACCACTTAGGCTGTTGAAATGTTGTATAAGAGTTCCCATGTTAGACCAATTGTCAAACCAAACATATGTCAAGGTGTCATTCCCAATTTTGCAAGAGACATCTTCTTAGACTTTATCTCCTAATTTTAAGATCTGGTTAAGAAAATGAGAGTATGAGGAAAATTTTTGAATGCTCCATAGGCTTCTTTCTTTGAGAAAATAAGAGTGGAGTCATTTATCTAAAGTGAATTTTTATTTATAAGGATCCACCATAGTCTTTTTGGGAATAGGGCTTGGTTTGTGATTTTGATTGGAGTTATGTTTAAGCCTCCTTCGTCTTTGGGAAAACAAATATCAACCCACTTCACTTTAGCTAACCCTTTTGCACCTTTTGGATGATTCTATAGAAGATTTTTTAGGATTCTTTCAATGGTTTTAATGATGCCTTGGGATAGAAATATATGAGAGCTTCAATAAATATGGAGAGAGTTTAACATCGATTTGATGAGTTGCACCTTCCTAACATAGGAGAGAGACTTATTTACCCATGAACTAATGCTTATATGTATTTTCTCTAGAAGTGGAATGCATTCTGTATATATAAGTCTTTTAGTAAAGACTAGTAACCTGAGATTCAATAGAGGTGTGTGTTTGAATTGCATTCCAGTTGATTGAGAGATGAGAGGTCCTAAGGCAACAACTTTTTTCCATAGGAGAAAATGGCTCTTTGTTTGGTTGAAATGTAGACCAGATAAGTTTTTAAATTCGTTAAGAGCTACCATATAACTTTGAATGGAATCCATCGTGGCCCTGCAAAATAAAAGTAGATCATCTGCAACATATAGGTTAGTCAAATCAAACTTCTTGCATTTTACAAGATACCTGAATTTGGAATTTTTGAACACTTCATGCTTGATAAGAGAGTTGAGAGTCTCCATATAAAGAATGAAAATGTAGGAGGACAAGGGTTCCCTTTGCCTAAGACCTCTTGTTTCCTTGATAAGAGTGGTAGGAGTGCCATTGATCAAAATAGATAAGGAAAAGGATGTGATGCACTTTTTGATCCACTTTATAAAAATAGCTGAAAATTTATGGGCCATCAGTAATGTCTATAATAAATCCCAACTTACGCTATCATAAGCTTCGTGAAAATCAAATTGGATGTGCAATTTGGAGAGTAATTGGACCGGGAGTAGCCTTTTAGGAGCTCTTAGACAATAAAGATGTTAATCCTTATATGTCTGCCTTGCAGGAAGGCATCTTGGTTATCACTAATCAGTTGGATTAGGCGTTTTCTTCAGTCTTGTGGCAAGTATTTTAGAAATGACCTTGTAGATCAAGGAATAAGTCTGAAGTCCCCAAATTGTGTGGGGTTAAAGCACTAGGAATCAAATAGATAAAAGTTTTGTTGATCTTTTTGAGAAGGATCCCCTTGGAGAAGAATTCCTTGATTGCCTATATAACAAAAGGTCCTATCTCACTCCAAGATTTTTGAAAGAAATATCCATTAAGGCCATCAGGGCTGGGAGCTTTGGAGCCATCCATGCCAAAAACTACAGCCTATATTTCGATGTTATCTATTAGTTTTGTAAGAAGATCCGAATCTGTAGGTGAGATTTGTTTGAGGGATAGGATAAGGATTTGAGGTCTTTAATAGTAACATTAGAAGTGTTAGGAGTAGCTAAAAGGTCTTTAAAGTAACTTACTGCCTCCTCTTAATGAAGAATTGCACCATGCTTGGAAGATATAGAGTGAATTTTGTTGCAATTTTTCCTTGCCAGAATTAAATTGAAAAAGAAGCGAGTATAGTTATCACTGTCCTTTAGCCAATGTACTCTACATCTTTGTTACATAAGAGAACTATGGTTGTGTGTAACCTTTAAGAATTGTGATAGCACTCATTTTTCTTTTTCAAGTAACACTGGATTATTAAGGTGAGAAGCAAGGCTAGCTTGAAGAGCTTAAAGTTCGAATTTGTAGGAGCTTATAGTAAAAGTTGTAGGCCTTTGCATAGAATTTTGGAATTTCAGTTCCTATTTGATGATTTTCAGTTTTTAAACACAACAAAACTGCTTGGTCCCGTGAAAATTATGTTCAGTACCTTTTGTATATGCCTAATAGAATCCCAAGACAACCACCAAGAAATTATTGAATCGGAAAGGATGATGCTTGATAACCTTTGGGAATGAGTTGTCCATTATAAGGGGGTGTGATTCGAAAAGAGGGGTTCTTTAAAAGTAGTCAGGCTGTTGGGAAAGTTTCGAAACCAAATGTCATTTACTAGGGCGTGGTATAATTTTTTCCTAAGTAGTAAAGCTGATTGTTCTTTGTTAGACCGGATGAAAGTATGTCCAACATACTTAAGATCAGTCACCCCTAAATCCTCCACCATATCTTTCAAATCAAAAGTATAATTCTTTATATTACAATGAACTTGTGCCTTTAAGGCATATAATATGGAGTTAAAGTCTCGACAGATGAGCTATAGGGTGGATACAGTATTACTGCAAGATTTGAGGCTATTCCATAAGTCTCATATTTGGAAATAAGAGTTGCTTGTATAGATGAATGAAACACCAAGTTGGATGTGCTCCTACATGAAATATAGATTCAAAATGCACAGCTTGTTCATTTACGTCTAAAAGATCAACCTTGACTTCATCCTCCTTATAGTAAATAATTATTCTGCCGAAAGCATGATGTTGGTAGTTGGTAAGCATGTTCCAATGGGAATAAAAAATGTCCAACTTGGCTAGATTTTCTAATTCGTGGTTTCAAGTAAGCTGATGATGAGAGGTTTCTATCGTAAAATAAAGTCTTTTAAAGTTGAAAGTTTAATGGGACAATTTATTCCTCGAACATTCCATGCGATAATGGACATGGTTAAAAGGTTTGGCTTGTGGGGCCTTTTCCTTTTCCCCTCTTAGATATCCTTCTCTCCAATGTTTGGATTTCAACATTTCGTACAGATTCTTTAGGTGCAGTAGAAGCTTTAAGGGTTGCAATGATATCTGATAGGATAAGATAGGATTGGTGTGACTCACAATTAATTCTCCTTCAACATTATGCAGAACTCCTGAAGTAGTGGGTAGGGTGATATAGTCAGCATTATCATCTATTTGAGTTACAATTATTGTATTTGGTGTTTGTGATATTTACTAATCTATATTGTATGATATACTGTGCTCCTTTGATGTATGCATATGTATAGTTTGACAATCTTGGAATAACTCATTGTTTTGCATCTCCATGTTAACAGGTGCCATGGAAGCATTAGTAATTGGAAATATAGTGACACTAGATGTCGAGGAATGAGGTTTTTCCAGGGGTTCAAGAGGTGCAGTTACTTTAGTTGACTCCATAAGCTCTTGGTAGCTCCCTGTTTTGAAAATTTTGTCTATGGCCTTCCAGATTTTGGTTGGGGTTATGGAAGGCGGTTTCCAGTGGTAAGAGATTTTAATTGTGTCTTCTTATAGTTTATCTTCCTCTCCTAATCTCATCATTGAAATTGCATCAGGAAGTTCTTTAGAAGTATCCACACTAATGCAAATCTGGGCATAACTAACACATTTCTTCTTTGTTGTATGTTCATCCATCCACTGTGGTTGTCCGATGTAGTTGGCTAGTGATCTAAGCCCTTGGGTTGTCCAATGCTCATGTGGGATGTTGTGGAAGTTAATCCAAAGTGGAATATTTTGGATTTTAAGGGTTTTAAAATTCAAGTGTGGCTGCCAAGCTTATAGGAAGATAGGATGGTTACCGAAATGCTAGGGACCTTCCTCCATAATCTTCTAAATTTTTGAAGTGGAAGTAAAGGTGAAGAGAATCAAATTAGCTTCAAATAGAAGAACATCTATCAAGCCTCTTGTTTTTCGTAGCTTACTAACCCATTGAAAGACTAACAAAAAGGGTGCACTTTTGCCAAAGAAAAAAACAAGCATGGTAGATTCCCAAGCCCAGGCTCCCTCCTTCAAGACTTCAAGGTTAGTGCAAACTACCAGTTTACCATTCATGTCCTTCAATGGTGAATAGGTCAAGATTAGGGGGTTTGTTCCCAAACTACTTGCTTCCAAGATTTCCTAGGAGGAGTATCCAAGGACGAAAGGGTTTCCAGGACATTGAAAGGAGGATTATTAGTGGAAGGAGGGTTGAGGATGGTGGAAAATCAAATGGGAAAGGGGCTGATGTATTGGTCATTATGAAAGTTAAGTCATTAGATAGGAAAGGTTTCACTTTTAGTTGAGGTTTGTTAGAAACAAAGAATGCTAAAAAGAAAGTTTGAAGGGCGGGATCGTGTTGTATATGTGAAAATTCAATTGTGGACTTGAGATGGTGGATGTTGGTTAGAAGCTCACTGGTTTATAGTGAAGGTTGTTCAGGAATTGGCAAACTGGGGGAAGAAGTTGGAATGCCAAGTAGAATGTAGAATGAAAGGGGCTATGGTAGCAGTGAAGTAATGAAGAAGTTTAAGGGTAAAGGTGTTTAAAGGAAAGGGGAAGAAGGGACATGGCTGCTGCTCTTAGTGAGAAGTTGGAGGCTCTCTCTCATGGCTATTACTATCTTGTCTTTTGTGCATGTTCACTTTTTATCCTATTTGAAAATTCATGAATGAATTGTCTACCCTAGTAAATGATTATAACAACCTCTATATGAAAATCATAAAGCAATCACAATAATAATTTTTAAAAAAGTAGGAAAGGTGAGAAATTTTAAAATAAAATAGTACAAACGAATCTTCTTTATCCTACATCCACCTTTCAAGTGTTGCTTGAGAATTCACTATCTTCTCTCTTCAATAGGTGAAGAGGAAGCCTTATACATTTTTTGTTGAGATATAGAGCTTGATAATACATTTGAACTTTACATCATTTGGGTCAGTTATTAGAGGGAAGTTATGTATTTTGTATTCTCCTGGGCATATAAATACGTTCTATTCTTCTAGTGTACATGTATTGAAAATATTCATAGTGAAAAAAAACCCTAGCTACCGTGGACGTAGCCTTTTTTTTTGTAGAAAGCCGTGGATGTAGTCAAACATTGGTAAACCACATAGATCTGTGTGTGTTTGTTTATTTTCACACTTGTTCTTTGATTATTGTGATTGATCGTTTATAACATCTTTCTCTTTGCTATGACTGAAAAAAATCCTTATAATCTTTCTTATTTTGTTATGGAAAAAAGGCAGTTATGTACTTTATATTCTCTTGGGCATATAAATACGTTCTATTCTTCTAGTGTACCTATATCAAAACTATTCACAGTGAAATAAAACCCTAACTGTCGTGGACGTAGCCAAACATTGGTGAACTACGTAAATCTGTGTGTGTTTGTTTATTTCCACACTTGTTCTTGGATTATCGTGATTGATTGTTCATAACATCTTTTTCTTTGCTATGATTGAAAAAAACCTTATAATCTTTCTTACTTTGTTATGGATAAAAAGTAACTCCTTATAAATTATATTAAAGGTCAAAGGAATCCCCACAATATATATCTTAAATAGTTCTCTAATTGCTAAACAAGCATAATTATATACAACTAAAAAAATCTCTTATTCACACAAATAAATTAAGGCATATATGAGGCCCCAAACTATATCTTAGGAGTAACATGTCATGTCTATAAAATTATATGTAATGGGTGTTAACGAATATGAAAGTGAGTGCTTAGTAGGGATATAATAGGTATTAATAAAATTATTGGGGATATTATGCATGCATAAATATAAATTAATCATGGGCTAAAATGCTATATGAATTAAGATGGCACGTAATTACATGGAATATGAAAATGGTGTGGCCAAATTGTGATTAACAAAATTGAAAAGTAGGAACCAATGGGAATTAACCACTTATCACTCTACACACCATAAGATTTAAATATAAATATGAAGAGGGTGAGATGAGGCCGACCCTAACACTCAAAATTCAGAATTTTGAGCTCCTCTCTACTTCAAAATTCATACTAAATTTGATCTCTAAAGGGGATTTTGAAAGAAACACAAGAAATTAGTGTATTTGAAGTCTAAGGTAAGTTAATTTCATGTATTGATATGAAAATTGACTCCTTCCCCACCTCCTCCTCATCTAGGGTTTTGTCATATGTATATTGTTGGAGATGAGTTTTGAACGAGTGTGTTATTTGTAGAGGTGGAGAAGACCAAAGAAGAAGGCAAAGGGAAGCAAGTGGAGTGAAGAAAAAGGGCTTTGATCACTCCTTCAAGAGGTATATGAATTTTTTATATGTTTGCTTGAAATTATGAGTGTAATGTGAGGGGAATTTCTAAAAGAAGTATTCCATAGGAAAATGGGATTTTTTTTGGTTAAATTTGATGTGTTTTTGCTTTGCTCTTGCAGGATAAGACAAAAGTTAGTTGATTTGGGATGTGTACCTAGCTGAATGGATAGATTCCACTAAACAGGCTTCTATAATTTGGCCATACTTTGATCTGTAGACATTAAAATTGGCTAATTCCAATAGGAGATTAAACTAGAGTCATAGGCCTAAAAATTTCATGAAGGAATTGAAATTTGATTATACCTCTAAGATTTTTTAATTCTGTCTTGAAATTGAGTTAAGACTATTGTCCTTGTTTTAGAATATGTTGTAGTGTTTTGGGTATAAATCCAAGAATAATTAACCAAATTACATAAATTTATATCATTAGAAACTTAAGACATAAAGGAACATTTTTTTAGAAGACCATTTTGCCTAAAAACCTCAGTTTCTGGGTCAAAATAGCCATACAAAATAGATTTAGAAACCTATTCTAAGAAAAGTTAGAAATTGGACATGCATGACTGCGAGTGTAAGGGCATAGCCGTGCATAATACATTCTACCTAAAAATGTCATTTTGAGACAAAGTGCACAGATGTACATGAAAGCGGTATAGCTGTGTATCACCCCATTTTAACTTGAACATGAATTTTCTTCACCCAAATGCTATTGAACTTCATCCAAACCTTTTTGGATGTCAATGAAACTTAGCATTATAAGGGGAATATGAGACTTATCATGCATGTCATTTTTGTATACCTTAATGATTTCATTTATTTATTATTGAAAAGGAATATGATCATAAAGCATATTAAATAAGATTGGGCTTGATAAACATTTTCAATTATAATGCAAGCAAAATGGAATGAGTTTGTATGTTATGAATTTGTTACTCTATAATGTGATTATAAAATGTAATTATAATGCTTTGATGATTATTTTTAACCTGCTAAGTCTTAGTTATGGGTAAATATGTATGCTTAGAATTTTGAGACATTACAATCCCTTCTGTTTTAGAGACTCACGTCTCTTTTGTTTTAGAGACTTACGTCTCTTCTATTTTAGAGGCTATTACCTCTTCTGTAGATACCAATCATAGGTATCTTCTGTTTTCTTCTTGTTACCCATGTCTGAAGAAATTAGTAGGCAATTCTATATATGTTTTGATATTTATGTTCTGATGCAAGATTATGTTCTGAATAATCTCTAAATTTCATATTCAAATATTTTTATGTGTATTAAGATATTTTATGACTTTTATTTTATAATGCATTTTCCATCACTTAAATGTCATGAATCAAGTGCATGTGGAAGATAGGTGACTGATGTGAGTAGTCACCATCTTGCATCATTATTCTCCACTAAGCTATATGCTTAGCACGGTGATTTTTTCTTCATGTAGGTCATGATAAACAGGGTTAAGGTTGGGACAACCGCAATAACCAAAGAAGTGTGTATAACATTTTAGAAGATTTTTGTAACTAAACATTATATTGCAGTCATAAATATTAAGAAGGGATTTTGTTGTAAATGCTTGTAAGACTTATGAAGATCTCAGTATGTAAATGGCTTGTAATAATCATAACTTATGATGAGATTTTCAATGTATGGATATAAGATGTGTAATTTATGACTTGTATAAATCACTTTGAAATATGTGAGCAAGTCTATTAACACGGGTAATTATATGAATTGTGATATATGTTTTTTCTATCTTTGGGAATTGTTGGTTTGCCTAGGTTTGTTATATGTGCATCCGTATACCATCTTAGGGGATATTAGGGTGTCACATCATATGTTATATGATATACATATTCATTTAAATGTTCTCTCTAGTCTCTTAATGCTCTTAGCAACTCTCTAATACGCTAAAGGTTCTTTCCACAACTCAATTATGATCTATTTATACCAAAAACTAACTCAAATAGTTATTAAACACATAATCTAGTTATTATACTAGATAAGATGAACTAGTTGATCATTTACCTTTGGCTAATTAAATATCCTTCAATTAAGGTATCGATTAGTTGGATAAAAAATCCTCGCTCGATAACTTTTTAAGACTATCATTAATTAGTCAATCCCTGTGGTTCATTAATGAACAATGCTTTAATCGATGAATAGTGTAACCATTATAATATCTATTCACATATTAAGTCATCCAAAATTGAAATTCCAGCCCTCTAAATTTTCTAAAAGGTTAAAAACTCATTTTCTTTGATAAATTTTCTTTAAAAACATTTTAAAAATTTTCCAAATTTTAGTTAAAGATTAAGAGTTTCTTTTTTCTAAAAACTTTCTAAATTTTCTTTTGTTTATGACAAAGTATATATAATGTTTGGTCTCTTAGAAAAAAGATAAAAATAATTGTCACACATAAAGAAACTTCATTCCTTCTTATTATTAGTTTTTCATTTGAACTTCCTTAAAAGTCTCTTCTTGAATTATATGCTTCACGTTACTTATTTTTATCCTTTAGTTACTTTCCCTTTCTATTGAAGTTGATCTTTGACCTTTTACTTGAATATTTAACAAATTAATTTACTAATATTATCAAAGATTAAAAATAAGTATTAACATGTTTTATTATCATCAAACCATGACACTTAATTCAATTGACTTAATTTGACTTCACGTTATACTTAGAATATATTATTAATTATTAATAAAATGCATTAATGTTAAATATTTATTTATATTTTATATAAAAGTAAAAAAATTTAAATATGATAAATCAATAAAATATTTATTGATAAAAATAAATAAGAAATCAATAATCTTTTTATTAGTATAATAAATAAAAACTTCATGAAAGACTTAATTTATTGTCATAGTAAACTAATAAATATATCATTAAC
>JAOQMP010000005.1:21953303-21964787 GCA_027563575.1 Erythroxylum pedicellare
CCATTCTCGCGGGGCACGGATTCGGGTATCACCATTGATATCGGGTTCGGATCCAGCGGGAATGGGGTGTTACAGATCTTCCAAATCTTAGAGGAGTTTTCACAAAGCCATCAAAAGAAGAAGGGAAGAATTGGAATGATTAACATTCCTAAACTCTTGCTTTGTACTT
The DNA here is from genome assembly GCA_027563575.1 of Erythroxylum pedicellare. Classification (NCBI taxonomy): domain Eukaryota; kingdom Viridiplantae; phylum Streptophyta; class Magnoliopsida; order Malpighiales; family Erythroxylaceae; genus Erythroxylum; species Erythroxylum pedicellare. The sequence goes on from JAOQMP010000005.1 coordinate 21,953,473, forward strand.
ATAAACTAAATGACCTTCATATATGGTTGATATTATAATTATGAGAGAAGATGAATAACTAGAGAGTGTAAGTCAATCAAATGAAAATGAAGCTATAACATCACTTAAAGATTCTAGTGATAAAGGTATTGATTATAATGTTTGAATGTAAGATGCTTGTTACTAGGAGATCATTAAGTCTTCAAATCAAGGATGATGAGTGAAAGCAATAGAGGATTATATGTCACATTCATGAAAAGTTATGTAGTATGTCTATGGAGGAAGCTATAATGATATGGCTAGCACTATCCTTATAAAAAGATTTTGTTTAATATGAAACATCTAAAGGTGTATAAGCTTAAATGACTTAATGAATGTAGGGAGAGCATGGTGAATAAGCAGGTGTTAACTTTCTTTTCTATTAGAAGGTATCATGATTTCCTTTTCGATTTCTTTTGTACCTTTAACACCTAAGTAGGTATGTAATAACCAATTGATATTGAAACGAGAGAATGAAGAAAATAAAAGTGAGAGGATGAAAAAAAGGAGTAATATTAACAGTGTTCTTTATACTAATCAACATATGATTGTACCTTTATATAGAAAGGCTTGCTTCCTTGTTGATGTGGGTGAAATTTCAAAGATGAATCCTTTTGAATTTTAGGGGTATAATGCAAGCATGACTAGCCATAATAGAGGGTCTATTATAAGTAGGTTTAATTCAATTACTTGAGTTAGAATCAGAAAAAGTTTAAAGGTGCAACACTCATCTTTGGTTGAACATAGGCTCACACATAGTGTGTCCCAACTCATGCCTTGCTAAATGTAGGATTTAAAGTTCCAATGTATAAGACAACATCTAATATGGTCATGTCCAATACTATGTCCAATTTCACAAATTTATGGAAGAATATATGATTTTAGGTACGAATGTGTCTTAGACCATGTCTAACTTTGCAAAGTTACATAGAGATCTACGATTTTAGACATAAGCATGCCCCAAATTATGCGCACTAATGTTATAAATTTTGTAAATAATATAGTCCATCCATGATTGTGCTTACTTAAAACTCTAGTCTTTCTTATTTTGTATTTAAGGCATTTTTTTTTCTAGTTGAAGACAACTTTGAGATATTTTTTTATTGAGAGTTATTAGTGTTTGTCTTCCTTATCCTTCATTAAAATTCAAACTTATTTAATAATTTTTTCTTTGTATCATTTAAATCCTTAATGAAGTTCATTATTGATTCTTTATAATCACTATGACAATTCTTTTATACATTTGTTTTAACTTTCTTGAGTTTGATTCAAACTTGTTTGTGGGTTCTTTATAGTATATTTTCAAGTTGGTTTAAGTCAATAAAGTTATAGTTCCTGTATCACTTTGGTATGCATCTCCAAACTACAACCAGTTAATCAAGAATCTGATGCTTACTTAACATATTACAATATGTTAAAAAAACTAGATTTAAATCTCCTAACAATGACGTAAAATTGAATAATATTATGGATATGTTCATTAGATGACATCATGACAAGACTAGATTGTTGGTATACCAATTATGTCTATTGAGAATATGATCAAGAGATATTGGCAATGTAGTTTATATAGATCAGAGGGGGTCGAAATATTTATGCTTTAAGTTTAGCAAAAAAAGCCAACATAATAATAGGGTTATGATTATAATGGGTTAATGTTTTATACGTTATGTAGGGTTTATTTACTTAGTATTTGACACATTTAAATATATATAGCAAGATATAGTGCATAATGCAACCTTCTTTATATTTATCCAATTGATGATATTTTCCATTTAGAATATATAAGGACGAGTAACAACTTTATCAAAATATTTTTGGGGTTAATTTTAACTTAAAAGGGAAAAAAGTGAAGAAGTTAAAAAAATTATAACAGGCACTAGACCTAAAAGCATAATATGTGTTTGTCTTTCATGAAGGTCTTAGTAGCTGAGATATAATATTAGACTAGCACTAGACGTGAAGTATAATTGACACCAAACTCATCTTTATTTTACACAGATTAACAATATAAAACTGACAATGATTATGAAATGTGTTAGGCATTAGTTACATAACAATCCATGAAGAGCAAAAAAGGTAGAACAAGGCTAATGCTAGTCTTGGATCTACCAAAAGGCACCAATTCTCATAGATAAAATATGCAATTACAAGATTCTATAAGTTTAAGTCATCTAGAACTTTATTTTTGTAATCCTAATTATATGTACTTATATTAAAATTAATCTAAGAGACCTTTATTAGACTTAGATTATTGTTAGACTTCTCGTAGATTTATATAGCTACCTTAGCCTACTTAGGAATAGAGAGTTCTTTTAGACTTTTAGAGAGATTTTCTCTTAAATTTCTATTCGTTTTTAAAAGTTTTTAATTTTTTTGCATCAAAGAGGAAGACTTACATCAAGGATTAAAGAAGCAAGTTACAACTTCTCTCAACTTCTTTATTTTACTCTTGTATTCTATGATGGGATTTACTTTTAATGTTTCGTTTTTATTATGTTTAGTAGCTAACAATCTTAGTTATGTAAGATTCTTTTAATTATTTATATATGATTTGCTTTTTCACTGAATTTATTCTATTTAATCTTAATTATTAGATATGTGATTAGCCATTATAGATTCAATTATAAGGATTGTACAAAGGATTGACATGTAAAGTACAATCTATGCACTAGGAGATAAAAAACTTTAGCACTAGAGAAAAATTATATCTTACTTTACTGATAATAATATAGATTAACTATGCACCATAAGTTCGATTAGGTTATACTGGCTATTAACGGTTGGTAGTTGCCCACTAGGATATACCTACATGGCTCAACAGAGGGCATAGATACATCAAGTTAATTGTTATTTTAGACTAAATAAAATGATAATTATATATCTATATAACTGAATTTTGAATTTCTAGTGGTTGGTTACTTGTTATGTTGTAGTTAGTTTATTAGTTAAATTATCTTTAATATACTATTTTTTTACTTAGTTTATTAACTAAGACTAATAGATTTAGTGCTAGTTCATTGTGCGATTGATACTCTAGAATATTTCTAGTTTTATTTAGCAATCTATGCTTGACTTAGTGCAATTGCAAATACATATTGGATATTAGATTGCCTACCAAGACCCCCAAAAAGTTATATGTGTTTTGATTTATTTTATACAATTTTATGAATAGTATATAAATCATCTCCCTTATTTCATCAAAACAACTGGTTTTTAATGACCATATCTTGGTTCTTTTATACGACTCTCTTAGTCCTTCCATCACCTAATGACTAGCAACCATTAAAAACCAATAGTAAGGCAAAAACCTTAACATATAAATTGAACCCTAATATTTTGATAACAAATGAACTCTAACAATTAAAAAGTTAAAAATCAACCATTAGCAAATGGAAATAAGTCTCCATTCATTATATATCACATTAAGACAGATGTGGTACAAATTTTGTATTTTTAATTTGACACGTAAGGTCTACTATGTCATATAGATGCTAAGTGACAAATAAATCCCATGTGTTAGATTATAGTTAAAATTTTAAGTTAAAATTTTTAATTTTAAATTAAAATAATTTAACTAATTTACAATTAACTATAATTAAATTAATTACAATTTGATTAAATAAAATTTCTAAATTCCTGAATAGTCTAAAAAATATTAAGCCCCAACAAAACTTGATTCCTAATGTCTCCCATCCTCCAAGGATTAACACATGTTCATTGTTGAATTGATTTTTACTAGTTCTTTTTAAACAAGATCATAAGCCAGGAGTTCAATTTACTTAGTCATTACTTTGTCATTTGCTAGCCTTTGATCTACTAATATTGTATTTATGTGTTCATCTTTCGCTTGTTTACTTGAATGAATAAGTCCCAATTGAGACATTGGTTGTGTATTATTTTGATAAGGTAATGAAATACTTATGATGGCTCTCTAATTTAAACTGAAACCTAACCTGATTTTCCAAAACTAAATGAAAACATCATGGTGAGCACATGGCCAAAAAATGGAAATCACCAACATTTTTTTGAAGCAAATATTACAATGGATAGGTGCTTGTTTTATGTGTTACGGTGAGTTGGTGAATCTTTTTTAAAAGAGAAAATAGTAGGAAGTAAGTGTTGGCATTCTTAACAATTCAAGCAAATGGTGGAGACATCCATAAAAGTAAAGTCTTCTCCTTGTTTGGTATTGTTCCCTCTCTTTTGTTCCTCTATTCTCTTTTTTTTTTTTTTTGGTTTTTGCTAGCCACCTTCTTCATAACTTCTCTGTCTCACTCTCATATGCTCATTTTTTTTTTAGTTTTGTTCTCTATGTGAATGTCCCATCTATTTATTCTCTATTAAAGAGCCAAATATCCATTCTTTCTCTTATTTATTCTCTGGGTTGTTGTTTGAAGGTTAGGGGAAATTAGAAATTAAGTTTTAATGGGAATTAGGGTTCTTCAAGTTATTTGGGAATTTTGTTTGATCAGATTGTAATTAAAGTAGTTAATTAAGGTTCATTGTAATTAAATCAGTTTAAAATTTAACTTTAATTTTGATACATGGGATCCACTATGACATATGACACAGTGGACCCCTTATGCCACATTAAAAATATAAAATTTGTGTCACACTAATGCCGATGTGACACATAACAAATGGAGACTTAACTTTATCCAATTTTTTGTGCACTCATAATTTATTTTTAGTGTTTTATATACATTAAGGTTTATTTTAAACGCTTTGAAATGTCATAGTTCAAGTTGTATTTTAGTAAAAATGATTCACTTGTGGGACTTCCATGTTGATTCTCTCGTTTCTACTACATTCAAGTCCATTATGAGGATGAGCGAGAGAATGAGACATCATTTTATTCATCTAACTGGAAATGGGAAGAACACCTTCTTTTGGTTTGATAATCGGTTATCTATTAGGCCTTTGATTAAGCTACAAGTAGCAGAACCTCTTAAATCCTTTTTGGACTTACAAGTTTCAGTAGCACAAGCTCTCATTGAGAAGAATTATTTCACAATTGCTAGTATACCTGCAGAGTTGAAGAAAGAAATTAGTCAGACTTTTCCTACTTTAGATGAGGATTGTATAATATTGAGAAATAATGCTAATGGAAGATTCACAAACTTGTTTTATAGTAAAGTCATTGTTGGTGATTTACCAACACTACATATGAAAATTTGGTTTAGTTTGATCATCATCATCCTCAAGCTTCTACAACCGTATGGGTGGCTATGCTGAATAAGCTACCAAATCTTGATAGAATTGTGAAATTCACATAACTTGTTAATTGGTGCATTCTTTGTAAGAGTGATGAAGAAAGATTTGATCATTTATTTTTTTTAGTGCAGCTACGTGTCCAATACTTGGAAAGCTTTGTTGTGTAGATGTTTAATCTCTAAAGCTCCACAAAATCTAATCTAGCTCAAAGAGGTATGCAGTGGTATGAGATACTAGAACATAACGGCTAGACAGTGTTTTTGCACTTCCTTATCTTTTCATATGACAGTTGTGTGGGATGAAAGAAATGCTCGAATTTTCTATGATATAAGCATCCCTAATTGGCTGTTTGGTAAACTTTTAATGCAGAGGATATGGACGCATATTAGCTTACACGTACGTAAGGGCGTGGACCTTCACTTTCTTAAATCACATTGGGGAGTATAAATTTAATTTCAAATCATCGTGTTATTTAAGTTTGTAGCATGTGGTTAGTTGCTTTTCTGGTAATCTCCTAGTTCTCATGTACTAGTGCTCTCATTTTGAGTACATTTCGTGGCTTAATTTAATTATTCATACCTTTCTAAAATTTTTTGTTAAAATTGTGATTTTTATCTTCGCATTATCACAAAAGGTTGGCATAAGTTTTTACTATAATCTTTGCTACTACTTTTGCTCCTTATTTAAGGTACAAGTATTATTTTCATAATGTTAGGGTACAAAATGATATAAGAGATAATAGTGGGAGCTTATTTAGACCTTTTGTGAAATGTTGAGGTGTAAATCATGTCTTTAGCATTTCTTATTTCATGTGATTGTAAAATCATGACAAAGAAGAGTGAAGATAGAGACACAAAGATGTAGTAAAATTAAGAATTTTGAAACTTAGCACTTAAGTCCTTAAATTTCTAAATTTAATTTTTTGTCAGTACTGTGCTAAACTATCAATATGATGGGTGAATCTCCAAACTTAAAAACATATCATATTATTTCATTTCACTGTAAGTTAATGAAATTTTAATTAAAATTTGAAATTTCGTGAGTATAAAATTTAAATAATATAATTTAACAAAGTTTTATTTTACACATTGTCAAATTTTAGAATTTCAATTAAATCTTAATATAAAATTTAATAATTAAATCATTTGCTCAAGGAAATTTTTGTGTGTGGTCTAAATCGAACACAGTTACTAAATTGGTCTAATTGTGACTTAAGTCTAGGAATAAAGCTAATGGGGTCTTTGTTTCCATTTTTATATTTTGGTTTTCTATTTTTATTTTCAAATTTAGTAAAAAAACATGTTTGTTTAGGGGGTCATTTAGTTCCACTTCTGTTTTGCTGTTGTTTTTGGTTTATGTTTCCTATTTTTGGTCTCTATATTTTTCCTTAAAAAAATGAAAACCTATTTGGTTGAGATTTGTAATATAAAAACTGAAAACAAAAACATGTTTGGATTTATAATCTTGTTTCTATTTTTTTATAATTATACTCTTATGTGTAATAATTATTATAATACATTATATTTTTAAATTACTTAATTATCATTATAGCTAAAATTAAAATATGTGTATGTCCATCAAACTATAATTCTTAAAAACATAATAATACTATCATTTACGAAAAGAAACATAAATCAATTAGAAATAATATAATCACTCTACATTTGTCTGGCAATTTCATCTCACTTCCAAGACATACCTCGAAGTTGTGCTAGAGTAATATTATACTTCACTTGAGAACTTGCATCTTCATTTTCACTTTTCCTAATTTTCTTCATTTTTAGCATAACTTTCAAATAATTCATTGTTTTGTCCATGTATTCTAATATAGTTGTGTATAACACAACAAGCAATAATGATGTATTTTTGTTTCTTCATATTATAACTAGACATGTTTTTAAGTATAAGGAATCTTGCTTTTAAAATGTCAAAACATATTTCAATAACATTTCTTAATGAAAAATTCCTGTAGATAAACAATTCTTGTGGACCTTGAGGTCTTCTTATACCTCTATAATCTTGCAAATGATATCTTTCACTTCGATATGGTGAAAGAAATCCAGGCTTATTATTGTAGCCCGAATCAACCAAACAGTAATTATCTAACATATAAAGAACATAATATTAACAAAGGATACCAAAAATGAATCATAATTACTATGTTTATTTAAAATAATATATTACCTTGTGGAGGCATAGAAAATTGATTTGTTGGATTTGTCATTGTTTCTAAAAGAATTCGAGAGTCATTTGCAGTACCTTCCTATCCAGCCATTACATATGTAAAGCATATGTCAAATGAGCAACAACACATAATATTTTAGGTTGAATTAATTTTTTTGCCCCTGTATGGTATTTGTTCATTGGTTGGAATATGTGCATCAATATGTGCACCATCTATTGCTCCTACACAATCCTACAAATTAAAATATATATTAAAATAATTATTAATTATAAGAACATAATTAAAATAGTAATTAAATATATCGTACCTGAAAATATGGAAAGAATTTTGAATTATGTTGAATCTCAGGAGGTGTATTAGTAAAAGATGGTGGAGTAATGAATCTTTTTACAAGACTATTAACTACATATGAGATTTTACGAAAGTACTTCAAAATTGTTTAGGTCAAATGTTGAAAGGGTTCTACATTGACTTTAGTTGTCTCACTATGACCTATAGTCATCAAGAAGATTGCTACTTGTTCCTCCATAGTTAAATGAATTGTTGCCTTTAAGCCTTCTAAACTCTTCAACTCATCACATAAGCTCAAGAAGATTATCTTTCTCATTCTTAAAATTTCATAAATCCTTGTAGGATTCCCACTCAAAAGTTCCATTATCTAATCATGACATGGTAGAGTAGAAGTTCTATATGATTGCTTTTGTAAATAAAAATATTTATTCTCTCCCCTAGCTAGAGAAATAATGAGTACTTTCTTATGTTCATCATCAGAATCTGATTCGAAGTTTGATAGGAAATTCATGTGCCTGCAATGACAACATTAAATAATTAATAAAACATTCAATCAAAAAGTTTAATGAAATGTAGATAAAATATTCATACATTAAGTCAAATATTCATACCTTTCTTTCCCTGAACGAAGGAAGCGCTCTTCACCGTATGCCCTTCTAAGAGATCGGTTAGAGCACCTAAGAAAGGCTACTTTTAAGCGATAGCATGAAAATATAATTAAAGTGACATAATCCAATGCAGCTTCCTTGTATCTGTCATCTTCAGAAAAATATCCCTATAAAGTGGAGAATCATGTAAAGCCTTTATAGCTTTTCCATATTGCACATCGTCAGCACCCAATTCATCTAAGGACTTCACACATTCCATCATTATGTTACACTCTTGAGATCTACTCTCTGCAGTGGATGATGTTTCACTCAGTTTTTTCATAAGTAAATCATTCTTTTTCTTATTGTTAACCAGGTACAACCAAGACCTATTCTACAATGTTAAAATATGTCTTCTTTGCCTTCTTATTCTTAGGAGGTTTCTTTCTCTTAGTTATAGAACTTATATCTTGATCTTCTTTTTCATTATATGAATAATCTTCATCAACATCATTTTGATGTTCCTCTTCTGTACTATTCGATAGAGATTTTGTTTATGGACGTGCATGCACACCAGTTGTAGTAGTATCTCACAAAATATGACACAAGTCTGAAAATTCTTTACATCCTCTTTTCTTGAATCTATGAACTGTTTTATACACCTGTAATGATGAAAAATGAATATGAGAATAAATATTATATAATCTAGTATATTAATAAAAAAGACATATTTTACCTTAAATAGATTTTCCCAACATTCATTTGTAGCATTAACTTCACTAGTAAGAAAGTTGAGGCCGAGTCGTATTTCTTTCAGTAAGTTCTTGAAATTCTTCAATCTAGCCCTTAATCCATTATACTTATTCTTCAATTGAATATTAGTATACTCCTGATTGAATTTTGTTTGAAGCCCTACCTTAATATTCTTCCAACCAGATTTGGAAAAAGTAGTAGTTGTTTGATTTCCCTTCTTCACTTCATCAACTATCAAGGAGATTAAATACATCTCTATAGTATCATTCCATATCCCACCTTTTTCATTTATTTCCATACGATCATTTGAATCATTCATATTGTTCAAACCTTCCATACCTAAATGTAACCACATATAAGTGACATGAATCATAAAAATTTCTACAAAGTATTAAATGGTAAATATGGTTCAAAATAAACATAAGATAACCAAATGAATGTTAAATTGCATAAAGTGCATGGAAATGATTGAGCAAAAATAAAGGTGTAAATTTGATTCTATAATATAAAAGTAAAGACGTAAATTTAAGAAAATTCATAATATATGCATGATGGTCAAGCCAACAGCCCGACTTCGGCTCTCTTCATTGTCGCAAGCTTCTCTTTGCCACATTCTTTGTTCTCCCCTTACTATTCACTGATTTGACAAATTAATATGTTGGACCACCCTACTAAAACTCTTCTTTGCTCTCCGCAGGCTCTCTTCTTTTCCTTTTTCGCGCAACTTTTTGTCCTCTCCTCACTATTAATTGATTTGAAAAATTAATATATTGGACCACCCTTACTATTCAGTCTTCTTTCCTCTCCTCAAGCTCTCTTCTTTTCCTCTTTCACGCAATCTCTTATCTTAGAAACCGCTTCTCTTTCTGTCAATATATTAAACGATGCTAAGGAAATCCTCCAAAGCTTTCACCATTTAAGCAACAATTCAAAACTATAATTTGAAGAATTACTATCCTATTTTAAATAGTGGCGATCTTAAATGAAACAAGCATTTTATTGCAGAAACAGAGCCTTCAAGGAGTACCTTGACCAATTAGAAACGTGAATAATGATACCACTAAAATATCACGAGCTTTAAGATAGTTATCAATGCTCCAAACCTAGGAACACAATTACTTATTCATCGGAGCTAATTCTTACTAACGAACTAGGCGTTCCTAAATTTGTAACCTTTTTACATTATCTTCAAACAAGGTAAACAAATGATCTTATATTCACTTAAAACATGCAAGATACTTTCATACTACAACTTTTCATTCACTTTTTTCATTTCAGGATTTGTTAATGTACGAGGAGGGATATCATTATATCCCTCAACTAGGTGATCAAGTTGTATATCTGAGATAGGTATTACATCGTTATGCTATACCTGAGTATTGTCCAGTGATTTAATGAATGAATTTAATTATGATATAGTAACATGCAAGATTTAATGAATTAATTTAATTATGCTATAGTAACATGTCCATGTTACTGTAGCATAACATGCACTCTATTGCATGATTTCGAAAAAGAGAAGGTGATGGACCTATTATGTTTCAACACAAATAACAGTAATCGAGCAACGAGTTACAACACACACATAATCAGATGAAAAAAACCTGGAAATCACATACGCTAGAAAACATAGGAGAGGGCAAAAGATGACAGAAGATGCATAAATCATAGCTAGTAGAAAACGTAAAAGAAGGCAGAAGAGGAAAAAAGATGCAATGATGAAGAAATAGTAGAAGAGGCTGAAGACGGAGTCAACGTAGGGAAATCATTTTCGTTAAATATAAAAACCTGTTTTCAAAATACATCGAAATGTCTTTTTTACATTTTAAAAAAATCATTGTTGTTTTTTATTTTTAACAACAAAAAATGAAAACATCTTTAACCAAACAACTTTTGTGAGATTGTTTCTTTTTTTTTTACAAAAACAACAATGAAAAACCAAAAAAAAGGAACCAAACACCTCTTTAAATTTTTAGTTTTTGTTTTTGGTTTTGGTTTCTTTCAGCTTTCAAAAGTTATGAAAACCATAAAAAGTGATTTTTGTTTCTTGTTTCTGTTTTTTTAATAAACTAATTTACTATCATTTAAATATATATTATTTATTTTTAATAAAATTTATGAATAAATTTAATTCCACATTCTATATTTAATAAATTAAAATTAATTATAAATAAAATTATTAATAATTTAGTTCTTATAATTAAATTATATGTAATTATTTTTAATAATTGTTAATAAATATGATTAAATTTAAAAGATACAAA
>JAOQMP010000005.1:22025860-22039188 GCA_027563575.1 Erythroxylum pedicellare
TTAAAAATATAAAATTGTTTGAAGTTTTTTTCAATTTAATAATTATTCTTTTAAAATTTTAATTTACTAACTAATATTTTAAAATTTATAATATCAATGTTTGTTAATTTTATTATTATTTTTAATCATATAACTACTAAAATACACTTTTAACCTGACATTTAAACATTCATATAGTATTTTACATATATGTGGACCAAAATAATCTACAGTCAGTAACAAATTTAGTTAAATCCTTAATTTTGATTTCAATTTCTTGGTGCCTCCCTCAGTTTTCAACTCTAATTTTTCATAAGTAATTTTACTCTAAGATTACCGACAAACACATGCATTTTCTCTGTCTAAGTATATTTTGTATCTTGTTCTTTATTCCTGTTGCTTTCCAAGCTCTTTGTTGATTTCTTCTTTTATTTTAAGTGCATGAGAAATTTTTTTCCTCTTTTATGTTATTTCTTTTTTTCTTCTCAGTGCTTTCGTTTCATAACCTTTATAACAAGAAAGTAACCCTAATTTATTTGTTTTGTGATTTTGTTTCAAATTCTTTTTTTAATCATAGAACTCTAATTTATTTATTGTGAAAGGGTAAGGTTTTTTATAGACTAACTGAAGGAGAATTTAAGCTAAACGTGAATGATAGGAATTGGTTTGGAGATTGTGGAAGAAGTTTGGATAATTTTGGTTTCTATCGGGTGAATTGAGAACTGGGTGTTTGAAAGGCAATTTCTGGATTATGGAGTGGGAATTTGGTTTGATGAATTAAGTAAGATTTTAGAACTTTTTGTGAACTACAAATTCATCTCAAGAATCATTTCAATTAGGTGAATGGTTGAAAAATTATGGAATGTTTTTTGGGAATATATCTGACTGGGCGATAGAATGAAGATGGTTGAGAAATTTGGCATTTTTGGTGAGGCAGGAATTTGATCTAGGTAAAATGGTTAACAGGAGATTTATAGGGCTATATGTGTAGAACAAACTTGTTTTTGAAAGTTTTTCGTTTTGGAGAACAAGTGAAAAGATACACGGGATTTCGTGACTGGAATTTGGACTGGACGATATAATGAGAATGGTTGAGAAAATGTGTGTTTTTGATCAGTATGGAATTTGAACTGGGTAAAATCGTTAACTGGAGATTTGTAGGTCAGGATGTGAAGAACAAACTTAGTTTTTTAAGTTTTTCAATTCGATGAACGGATGAAAAGATAAATAGGAAATCGTGACTGTAACTCAGACATAATCTGGAAAATGCACAACATAAGAACAATTGAATGTTTTCGGCAAACAAACAAGCCCAATGATTATTTTCGGAAAACAATCAAACCATACAGAACTTGATATGTCAATGAGAGTAAATTTAATGAAAAATATTTCATTTACTTTTTTGGATATTTTATAAATTGAAACAAACTAATTTAAATAAGGAAAATGCTGAAAATGAGCATAGTCACATGTTGACTTCACTCATTCCTTATAACAGCCAAATTTAACACCCTAAATAATAGCTAATTAAGTCTTTCAAGCCATATAATTAAGGTCACAAATTCATAATTAAATTGACAATAGTAAAACAGGAAAATAGCATAGTAAATAGGTGAAAATAAGTTGTAAAGTTTGCAAAACCAGACCAAAACTAATTGGGATCACTTTTACCGAACTTCACATCCTTTTTGGGCTGCATTTGGGTTTCTAACTCCTGCTCAAATGGACTTTCACAAATCAGGACCTTAAAGTCTCCAAAAGACTTCAATAAGGCCTGAAACTTAAGAAAACAATTCAGCCCAATTTCTTCTTCTCCAAGGCCCATTACTTCAATATCTTGGATGGCTAAACTAAATGGTCCTCCATCATCCTCTCCCTCTTGAGAACTGGCCTCACTTATCGGACTTGGGCTTGTTATGGTATCTTCCACATAAAGCTTCAAATCACTAACATTAAAACTATTAGATATGTTGTAAAGGGTTGGTAACTCAATCTTGTATGTATTGTTGTTAATCTTCTTAAGCTCTTTGAATGGACCATCTGCCCTGTCATTCAGCTTGGGCTTCCTATCCTTAGAAAATCATTCTCTTCTCAAATAAACCCACACCAGATCTCCTTCCTGGAACTCCACGAGCTTCTTCTTCTTAGCTTGTCTTTTGTAAGCTTCATTATGCTTCCTTATGTTCTCCTTAACCTGCTCATGAATGTTGACAATTTCCTGGGTCCTTTTTTTAGCTTGTAGGCTTTTTAAAGGCCCATCTTGCACAAATGGACTAAGGATGATTGGAGTTAATGGATTGGACCCATAAACAACCTCAAACGGTGAGAATTCAGTTGAATTAGACTTGGAACAATTATAAGCAAACTCAGCTTGTGATAACATGACATCCCAATTTCCCTCTCAAAAGACTTCTCAAAATTCCCCCAAGTGACCTATTTACTACTTCAGTCTGGCCATTGGTTTGTGGGTGAAAGGTTGTGCTAAATTTCAGTTTAGTCCCTAATCTAGCCTATAACACTCTCTAAAAATGCCTCACAAACTTCACATCTCTATCACTCACAAAACTCCTTGGAATGCCATGTAATTTGATAACAATATGAAAATAAAGATCCATCACACGATGAGCATCATTAGATTTAGAACATGGTACGAAATGGGCCATTTTAGAAAATCTGTCCATAACTACCATTATGTTATCAAATCACCTCTTTGTTCTAGGTAATCCTAAGACAAAATCCATACTCACTTCTTCCCAAGGGCTATTTGGTATAGGTAGGGGTGTATAAGGGTCGTGGGTTTGGGATTTCATTTTGGACATACTACAATTGTTACAACCACTAACAAGCTTAGCTACCTCTCTAAACATCCCCGACCAAAAGAAGTTAGAATGGGCTAGTTCAAAGATTTTATCCCTCCCAAAATGGCCAGCAAGTCCACCCCCATGGACTTCTCTCAATATAGCTTCCCTCAAGGAACAATTTGGAACACATCAAGAACCATTTTTGAACAAGTAACCATTATGAAGAACAAAATCCCTAAATGCACCATTGTTTTCTCTAGTCCTAGCAAATATTTCTCCAAAATCTTTGTCACTCTCATATAACCCCTTAATATCATGAAATCCTATCACATGTGCATGCATTGAGCTTAACAAGACAAATTTCCTAGACAAAGAATCAGCAATAATATTTGTGGTCCCTTTTTTTTAATACTTTATGACAAAGTCAAAGGATTGAAGTTATTGTATCCAAGTAGCATGTTCATGACTCAGATTGGATTGACTTTGGAAATATTGTACAGAATCATGATCAGTGAAAAGAATGAAAGGATTGGCCATTAAATAAGACCAAAAAATTCTAACAGCCCTAACAATAACATAAAACTCTTTATCATATGTTGAATACTTCTTCCTAGCTTCATTGAGTTTTTCACTAAAGAATGCTACTGGTCTACCCTCTTGGCTTAGAACAGCCCCTTTTCCTACCCTACTTGCATCACACTCAAGTTCAAATGGTGCATTGAAATTTGCTAAAGCTAAAACATATGCTTTTGTCATCATCTTTTTCAAGGTGTTAAAAACAATTGTAGCTTGATTAGTCAACTTAAATTCTCCTTTCTTCATACATTTAGTTATAGGAGTAGTGATTGAATTAAAATTCCTAATGAATCTCCTATAAAATGAGCAGAAACCATGGAAACTTCTAACTTGAAAAAGGCTAGTTGGGACTGGCCAGTTAAGAATTGCTTGGACCTTTAAGGGATCTATACTAATTCCTTCATGGCTAATGACGAATCCTAGGAATGTCAAAGATTGATCACAAAAATGACATTTTTCAACATTAGCGTACAAAGACTCATGATCTAAAACCTTAAAAACCATTCTCAAATGCATGATATGTTCTTCTAAAGATTTGGAGAAAATAAGAATGTCATCAAAGTAGTCTTCAACAAATTTGTGAAGGAAAGGTTTAAGTACCTCATTCATCAACCTCATGAAAGTTGATGGTGATTTTGAAAGTCCCATTGGCATGACTAACCACTCATAAAGTCCCTCTCTTGTTTTGAAAGTTGTTTTCTACTCATCTCGTTCTCTCATTCGGATTTGATGAAATCCATTGACAAGATCAAGTTTAGTAAAGATTGTTGTTCCATAAAGATAATCAAGCATGTCATCAAGTCTAGGAATTGGATGCCTATACTTGACAGTAATTTTGTTCATTGCTCTTGAATTAATCACCATTCTCCACTTCCCATTCTTCTTTGGAACCATAAAAGTGAGCACAACAAATGGACTAGTTGCTGGCCGAATGAAATTCCTCTCCAAAAGCTCATCGACAATCTTTTGCAACTCCTCTCCTTCTTTAGGACTCATCCTATAGGATTGTTTGTGTGGAATAATAGCATTTGGTATAAAGTTGATTTCATGTTGAATGCTTCTCATAGGAGGCATCCCCTTTGGAAGTTCTTTTGGAAAAACTCTAGGAAACTCTTCAATCAAACTTTGTACCACATCAGGAATTATTAGCTTCGGCTTCACATAATCTTCAACATCTAAAGGCACAAATGATGGCAATTCATTCACAATAAACTTCTTTTCTTCTATGCCCATTAAGGAAACTTCATGATCTGCCCTTCCTTTTACCTCCAGTTTCATTGGTGTAAGTAGAAATTTCTGCCCTTATACTTCAAGGAATATGTATTTGCTCTTCCTTGATGGCTAACATTCCTATTATACAACATGGTTTTCCCAATAGCAAATGACAAGTTGACATTGGAATCACATGGCACCACACTTCATCTTCATACCTTCCAATGGCAAAAGGCATAAGACATCTTTTTGAAACTTTAATCTTATGCTTCTTGTCAAGCCAAGTGAGCTTGTAAGGACTTGGAATGTGCTCGGTTTTTAAGCTGAGCTTGTCCTCCATTGTGGTTGAAACCACATTCTCACAAGCACCATTATCAATCACAACATTGCACTTCTTTCCCGATGTAATACATTTTATGTGGAAAAGAGATTTTCTCTTTTAATCTTCACCTCCATTTTCATTGTTAAAAGTCTAAATAAGACTAACATTTCAGCATCTACTTCTTCTCCACTAGCAACAATTATTTCATCACTTCCATGTTCATTTTCATTCACTTCATCACTAAAATGGACAGATTCTTCAAGTTCATTGTCAATTTCCTCCATTTATTTTAAAGCCATAACTTTCCTATTTTGACACTCCGATTGTAAATGTCCATAGCCTTGACATTTAAAACATCTAAGCTTAGAATTGCTGGGCATATATGGAACTTTTGGAGTGTAAGGTGAAGTGAATTACTTTGCTTTGGTGGTGAAATTGGTGTTCTTTGTGACGAGTTTTGAGGTGGTTGAAATTTTGGCTTAAAGTTGGATTGAAAAGGGCTAGCTTTTTGGCTAAAAGTTGGGCTAGGTTTGGCTAATGGTTTCTTGGCTTTTCGGTGTGTAAGGCTAGTCTCACATTTAAGAGAAAGCTTCTTCAATTCATCAAAAGTGTCAAAAGGATAAAGATTTACCATGTCTTACAAATCGGTGTTAAGGCCCTTGATAAATCTTAAGATGATCACTTCTTTGGTTTCGTCTAAGTCACACTTCAAGAGATATTGTTCAAACTCCATAATGTACTCCTCTACTAACCTGCCCTCTTATGTCAAACTGAACATTGTCTCTAACATTTTTTGCCTATATTGAGGAGGTAAAAAAGTTTCTTCTAATTCAACCTTCATTCGGTTCCATGTATCAATTTTTTGCTTCCCTTCTCTATCCCTCCTATTCTGCAAATTATCCAGCCAAAGGGCAGCATACACTTTAAATTTCATAGCCACAATCTTCACTTTCTTATTCTGAACTACATCTTTCAAATAAAAAATTCTTTCAACCATATACAACTACTCTTGAAAAACATTGGCATCAATTTTCCTAACAAACTTAGGCACATTAACCTTAAAATTAAACATATCATCTCTATCATTCCTAGGTTGAACAACATTTCTAACAGCAGTCATACGACCTATATGATGAGGGCCTCTCCCTCTCCCTCTCCCTCTCCCTCTTATATCAGCTCCTCCTAAATACAAACCATCATAACCAGAAGAGTTAAATTGAGTAACGCCATCATTGAATTTATCTTCCACAGATTGGTTAGTTTGGGAATTATTTCTAGAGTCTTCACAGTGTCTATAGTAGAAAAAACAATGTCTCTAGCCTTCATAGCCTCAAACTCTAGGTGTGTAGCTTTAAACTTCTCCATTTGAAGACTCATTTGATCGATTTTTTGCAAATAGTTTCTCCAAATAGTTTCGCATTGATCCGAAGATGGTTGGGTGTCAAACAACCTTCTCTAATACCAACAATGAAGGAGAATTTAAGCTAAACATGAATGATAGGAATTGGTCTGGTGATTGCGGGAGAAGTTTGGACAATTTTGGTTTCTATTGGGTGAATTGAAAACTGGGTGTTTGAAAGGTGATGTTTGGATTATGGACTGGGAATTTGGTTTTGATGAATGAAGTAGGTTTGTAGAACTTTTTGGGAACTACAAATTTGCCTCAAGAATTGTTTCAATTAGGTGAATGGTTGAAAAGTTATGGAACGTTTTCTACGAATATATTTGACTGGGCGATAGAATGAAGATGGTCGAGAAAATTGACATTTTTGGTTAGGCTAGAATTCGATCTAGGTAAAATGGTTAACAGAAGAATTGTAAGTCTAGATGTATAGAATAAGCTTGTTTTTGAAAGTTTTTCGGTTTGGAGAACATGTGAAAAGATACATGGGATTTCGTGACTAGAATTTAGACTAGACAATATAATGAGAATAGTTGAGAAAATGATGTTTTTGATCAAGATGGGATTTGAACTGGGTAAAAACGTTAACTGGAGATTTGTAGTTAGGATGTGAAGAACAAACTTTGTTTTGGAAGTTTTTCAATTCGACAAACAGATGAAAAGATAAATAGGAAATTGTGACTGTAACTCGGACAGAATCTGGAAAACGCACAACGCAAGAACAATTGAATGCTTTTGGAAAACAAACAAGCCTGATGATTATTTTCGAAAAACAATCAAACCCTATGGAACTTGATCTACCAATTGAGAGCAAATTTCATGACAAAAATTTCATTTACTTTTCTGGATATTTTATAAATGGAAACAAACTATCTTAAATAAGAAAAATGTTGAGAATGAGGCTAATCACATGTTGACTTCTCTCATTCCTTATAACAGCCAATTTTAACATCCTAAATAACATCTAATTAAGCCTTTGAAACCACATAATTAAATTCACAAATTTATAATTAAAATGATAATAATAAAATAGGAAAATAGCAAAGTAAATAGGTAAAAATAAGTAGTAAAGTTTGCAAAATCAGACCAAAACTAATTGAGATCACTTTTGCCGAACTTCACACCCTTTTTGGGCTACATTTGAGCTTCTAACTCTTGCTCAAATGGACCCTTAGAAATCAGGATCTTAAAATCTCCAAAAGTCTTCAATAAAGCCTGAAACTTAAAAAAATAATTCAGCCTAATTTCTTCTTCTCCAAGGCCCATTGCTTTACCCATTGCTTCAATATCTTAGATGGTTAAGCTAGATGATCCTCCATCACTAACCTTTTATTAGTAGACATCAATTCATGTAGTCATCTTTTTATTTTGTTAGTAGGACATCATAAAAAGGGAACCACTTTGGGTTTGTAGATAATGAAACATAGGAATATATCCTCTCTTCCGATTAACCAATTTTTATCTTATTTAACTAAATCTTATATATGTACTTAAGATTCACGCAAATATGCAAACAAAATAAAACGAAATGGGAATTGGCACACTCCAAAGGAACAGAAGATTCTGTTACGAAATATAGTCCCCAGTTTTCCAATGTTCTCATTTTCACATCGCAAAAAGGACGAGGAAAAATGTAAAAGCTTCAGTCAATTTTAGGTCAAGAACGGTTATCTTGCATTTTCTTCTATTCACTTGAAAGCACCAAAATATTAGAAAAAGCTAAATTCCCATCTCTCTGCTACCTCAAGCCGAAGTCCATGCTTAACATTATGCAATAGATTAAGAAGGTATCCTTTCTAACGAACAAGAAGCAGACCAGATGCAAACCAAAAAGCCACCTAATAGGCAGTTTTCTTCTTAGCATCCCTTCCCTCAAGTGTAGTGTAAGCTAACACACACACACATCGTGAAATCACCTCTGTCCCTCCCTCCCTCTCCCTCTCTCTCTCTCCACATGCACGCGCACACACACACACACACACACACACACACACACACACATAAATAAAGAAAGCAACTTTTCCATCTAATGGCGTGATGGAACACCAGTGTCCCTGCGTGCCCAAAACCACTGAAAGGCGACAACGAAAACCCAGATCAAAACTTTGGTCCTCTGTTAATAAGTCGCCTTAATTACGAGCCCAGTAGTGCTATAGTGTAGTATAATAGTAGCAGAGTGAGAAAAGAGAAGAAAGATTAGTTTTTGTTTTTACGAGGAGAGGACATAGTGCAGACAATAGTAAACCTGGGAAAGGCAGGAGAACATCGGTTATTTGATTGCATCCACGAAATCACTACGGCTCTGTCTTTTTCCAGGATGACCGATTCTTCTGCTTACAGAGTTGAAATGATGTCTCGTCTCACTCAATGGAGGATAGAGAACCTCGCTTCTTGCAGCTACCGTAAGTCCGATCCTTTCAAGATCGGCAAGTGGAATTGCTTAGTTAACTTTCTTCCAAATCAACCTTTTTGTATGTCGGGTATTTTATTGGTAACTAGTAAAGAAATTCGTTTACATGCCTGTCTTAAATAATGTTATAATATTGGTTGTTTCGGTTGACTGGTTCTAAAAAATTTGCTAAAGATTTAGTAGGGTCATCACGTACAGGTTCAGTTGCTACTACTCGTATTTTAGTTGAGCTTGTTTGTTTACCTTTAATGGAAAAGTTTTTGGCTTTGATAAAGTGGAATTTGCATATGGTTGTCCTAGGAATGTAGAATTATGAAGTGTGATTTTGAGATTTAAATAAACACATTACTGGTTACAGAGGATGGGACGCATGGTCGATGCCCAAGATAGGATGGGCTTACGTTCCTGTTATCCTGTATCTGGAATGCTTCTCTTATCGACTGCTAGATATGTTTTCTTCAGGAAGATGAAAAAATATAAACAAAGTCGAAGACCTTTTACTTGATGTTTCTTCTTTAGTTTTTTTTTCTTTGTTCTTTTGGCTTATTCTGCTGAATTAACCATGTTCGTTTATACTGGACTGTAGGCATTTGTGTGTTGAGAAAAACCGGGTGTTCTTTGTTAAATTATTTCCAGAAATATCGAATCTAACCAAAGAAAATACCCCAGTTGCATCATTCCTTATTCAGGTTATTTGTTCTGCATGCAACTAGAAGACCTTTACTCATCCAGGTAGTTAACTTCAAAAGAATCTGACTTTTCTCATCACTGCTATATTACCCTGTGAATTATATATATGAAAACTCTGCATTTAGCATCTCCTTGTTAGCTAGACGGAGGCTAACTTGGGTGATTATATTCTGCGTCTAAATTACCGAAGTTTGATGTTCGCCTACAATTTTAAGGGAAAATGTTATGAAAAAAGATACCATATCATAGTCCATGAGAAAATTTTTGATGTTTCAATGACTAGTGGGTGGGTACTTAGTTTCTCATTTTCTCCCAATTCCTGTTTGTTATACTCTTACTTCACGAGCTGGACATTGGGTTTCCGTATCTACTCTTCTTTTTTTGTCAAGTAATGGCATGTGCAGAGATAACAGACAAGCAGCTTAAAACTAATGAGGATTTCATTTGGGCTCTCGAGGTTCCATTTACAGGAAAAATCATCGTTGATGTCGAGTTCCTTGATTTAAAGACAACATCTCCAGACGTATGCTCTTACTTAATTTATCAAATGTAGCATGACGTTAAAGGAATGATTTCCATATACTTTATTGCAATCCATCAATCATTTTAATTTGTTCACTCTACTCTCATTAAATGAATGATTCAAAACTTTGCTTATGAATTGTAGTTAATAATTTACGTGTAGTTTGATTAAAGCAATATTTGTTATGTATAGGGTGGAGAACCTTGCTCCATATGGGTGCAGGGAGTTGATGGAAGTTGATCTAATGCTACAACTATTTCATACCTTGGTCGAATGCTAACTGAAAGCATCCATATAGACATCACAGTTAATACCTCAGATGGAAGCATTGGAGCTCATCGTGCCATTCTTACACCAAGATCACCTGTTTTTTGCAGCATGTTTGTTCATGGCCTCAAAAAGAAAGAGCCATCAATCATAAACATTACTGACATGTCAATTGAAGCCTGCCAGACTTTTCTTAATTACATTTATGGAAATATCCAACATGAAGAATTTCTTAACCACCGACTGGCGCTTCTACATGCAGCCGATAAGTATGATATCACTGACCTGAAAGAGGTGTGCCATAACAATCTTCTAGAAGACATAGACACAACAAACGTGCTTGAGAGGTTGCAGACTGCATCTTTATATCAACTGCCAAAGTTGAAGAGCAGTTGCATGCGTTATCTTGTGAATTTTGGGAAGATATTTGATATTCGAGATGGTTTTAGCTCTTTCATGCAATATGCTGATAGGGATCTAATTGCTAAAATCTTCCATAAAGTTCTAAATGCGTGGAAAGGATTCTGAAACTCTGCCAGTGACTAGAACAGGGGAAAGGAAGAATATTGCTCTAAATTCCCCACAAGGGGGTTTGGGTTGCCTGCTTTGAGTGTGTTGACATCATTGATTCTTAGTGCAAATGATTCATTTACATAGATATGAATCTCAGACCTAAACCATATCGTCCTTGTTATTTGGGTGAAATATATGTTCCAGGATATTTAACTAGGATGTTATTAAGAATCTTCTTACTATACTAGTAAGCCAATCGGTATACAATAACTTGAGATAACATTTCAACATCAAACATCAAACACAAATTAGCAGTTATCCGTTATACACCAAGCTGGCTTATTTCATACAACAAACTGTTCTCAACAGCACTTCGTGTTATGAAAACAAGATAAGAGTGATTATCATCAGTTCAGATCATCGAAGTCTAGCTGGTTCCTGAAATGTAAACAATAGCTATTGTTTGCTGAAAGTTGAAAACAACTTCTATCATAGTGCCAGTTGGAAGACCCATCCAAACAACCTGTTGTAAGAATAAATCACCCAAAAGAATTACGTAATAAGGAATGAGAGCAGAAATGGTTTAGAAGAATTTGGAGAGGGAAGAACATGCACATAATTATGTGAAAGAGAGAGAGAGAGAAAAAACAAATCTCATTCAGATATGACATAAACTCGTATTTGTTACAACCTAGCCTAAATACAACTGGAATACGATATCGTAGTTTGTCTATATGATAACTATGGTGGACGTTCTTTAAAAACACTGCATTTCGTACTAAATTCTAACGGCTACTGAAGACATGTTCGTGACCATCTCCTTCTTCGTCTTCTTCATTTGCATCTGTAACAATCCCCTTCCCCTTAACATCTTTTTCCATTGAGTTCACTTCTGAGAAACGTCTCTGAAGGTCGAAAAGATATTCCCACATTGCGCCGGTCTCGTCTCCGTCTGACCATTAGATAAGCCACTGGGTCACTGTACGGTTATTTCTCTTAGTCATGCGTCAACCTAGGATCGCCACTAGTGTTTGCTCGATGGGAGTGATAAACTCGAGTAATGCTGAAGATGTGTTTCCTAGCTTCATGACAACGTTCTTCAGTTGTGATATGTAAAACACCGGATGGATTAGTGATTTTGGCAAGCAACTCTAATTTATATGCCACCGCACCGATATGTTGTAATACTCTGTATGGACCATAGTAAAGTGGTGGTAACTTCTGATTATTTCTTCCCTATAATGAGTGTTGCCTATACGGTTGTAATTTCAATAGCATCATTTCACCCACCTCGAAATCCCTTTCTGATCATCGTGAGTCCGCATATTGTTTCATCCTATTCTGAGCCCGTTGTAAATAGAATTGCGTTATTTTTGTCATTCCTTCTTTACTCGACAATACTCTGTTAACTTTTATCACCATGGAATCTCCTGCTACGTATCGAATATAAACCAGAGGTGGGTATCCGTAGAGAACTTCGAACGGTGTCAAATTGATAGAGGATCAATATGTGGTGTTATACCACCATTCAGCCAATGCCAGCCATTCGCTCCACCTCTAAGGCTCCTTTCCACAGAAACACCAAAGATAGGTCTCCAAGATCTTGTTCACCGCTTTTGTAAGACCGTCTAACTGCGATTGATATGCAGTAGAATCCTTTAAATGGACACCTTACAATTGGAGTAATTCTTGCGAAAACTTGCTCAAAAACACCAGGTCTCTGTCACTAACAATAGCTTTAGGCATACCGTGTAGTTTAAATACATGGTTAAGAAATAGCTCTATGATCTCACTTGCTGTGTATGGATGTTTAACTTAAACAAAATGAGAGTATTTGGAAAATCTATCCACTACCATCAAGATGACCGACTTCCCTTTTGATCGAGGAAGACCTTCGATGAAATCAACGCTAATTTCTTTCCAGTTCCTTTCGGGTATTTTAATAGGTTGTAGTAACCCTGTGTAAGCTGAGTTATCATATTTACTTCTTTGACAAACTATGCATGCCTGCACATAGTTCCTCATGTCTCTCGCCAACCCTTTCCAAAAAAACATATTTTAATTTTTTTTTTGTTGTCAACACCCCTACATGTTCGCCTATAGCATCATCATGGTTGATTGCTAAAATTTGTTATCGCAATATAGGGTTGACTCCAATCACCAGTCATCCTTTCCATCTCAATAAGCCATCCTTCCACTCATATGCCTTTGTTTTCAATTGACCCGCCTCCAGTTGTTTCTTAATTTTTGCGATTGCTTGATCTCCCTCCCAGCTCTTCTTGATTACCTCTATTAAATCTCCATGCATTTGTATTATTGTGAACATTAACATCTCCGTACTAGTTATCCGAGATAAGGCATTGACAACAATATTTTCCTTCCCACTTTGATACTATACTTCGAAGTCGTACCCCAGAAGTTTTTGAAGGCACGATTGTTGAAATGGATTGATAATCGTTGCTCTAGCAAAAACTTGAGGCTACGATGTTTTGTTTTAACGATAAATTGTTTATAACTCAAATAATGATGCCAGTACTTGACGACTTTGATGATTGCTAAAAACTCCTTCTCATATGTTGATAATCAGTGGTGTCGAGGGGCTAGTGATTTACTGAGGAAGGCAATTGGGTGCC
>JAOQMP010000005.1:22059766-22076200 GCA_027563575.1 Erythroxylum pedicellare
ATAAATTTAAATAAAAATAATTTATTAGTAATTAAAATAAAAATATTTTATTTTTAGGTTTTATTTAATTTATAATTATTATTAGTAATAAAATATTTATTATTATTTTAAAAACTTTGAAAAAAAAGGAAAAAAGAGAGGTAAGAGGAAAGAAGGGAAATTTTGAAAATTTTGCAAAAAAGTTCTCCAAATGGTCGACTTTGATTCTGGTAAGATCGAAAAGCTTGACCAACCATACAATTTTCACGTTTAACATTCACTTTTCCTTCCAAAATATTTTGTTTAATAGATCGAAAAGGTAAAATACATTAATACATTATACATGCACACTCGTGTATGTAAAAACTGTATACCCAATTTACTTATTAATCTTATAACAAATACGGGGATTTCTTCCAATTCATTTTGTTTATTAGATCGAAAAACTTAAATACATACACACTAATATGTTTATTTAAATTCTACGTCTATTTTACTTATTAGTACTGTAAATATATAAGGGGGTTTTTTCTACTTAGTTGTATATGGCCTCACATTTAGATTGATTCTTTCTCACCTACGTACTTTAATAACCAAACTAGACAATTTTAAATAATGTAACAGTCCAAGTTTTGCTTTTCAGACAACAAACACTACAGTTCCACACGAAATCCAAGAACTCAAAGACGAAGTGAGAAGAATGTTGATGTGTCCTTCAGATGCGTTAACACAAAAATTAAACATGATTGATTCAGTTCAACGTTTGGGAGTTGCATATCATTTTGAGGCTGAGATTGAAGGGGCATTACACGAGATAGCTGCTAATTTCAACCATGAGATTGAGTATGATCTCTACACAGCCGCTCTTCAATTTCGATTACTTAGACAGCAAGGCATAAAAGTTTGTTGCGGTAAGTATTGTGTCTTCTGAAACAATTGAGCATGTATACCACCTCTGATGTTTCTATATATGTACATACTTTGAAACAAATCATAAAATGTTTCCAACTGTATAGTATTTGTGCTTTTGATCATGCAGATATATTTGAGAAATTCAAAGATAGCAGAGGAAAATTTAAGGAGTGCTTGCTTAAAGACGTTCCAGGAATGTTAAGTTTATATGAGGCAGCGCATCTCGGGATACGTGGAGAAGATATCTTAGATGAAGCCATAGCTTTCACTACGACAGGACTTGAGTCTGTATTGAAACAATTAAGCACAAAGTTAGCAGAACAAGTAAGGCATGCCCTGAACCGTCCTATCCGTAAATGCCTACCAAGGTTGGAAGCAAGGCACTATATCTCTTTGTACTCCACAGATGAATCTCATAACAAAACCCTGTTGAGGTTCGCAATAATGGATTTCAACCTGTTGCAAGGACTTCATCGGAAGGAGCTTAGTGGCATTACAAAGTTGGTACTAACATTTTTAATTACGGTCCACAATTACAAATAAGCTAATATATATTTATTATTTGGCGTCTATTACAGCCATAATCTTAATTAGTATTTTTTTTAATGACCGAAAAAGTTGCTTCTCATTATCAGTTACTTTCAGAAAAAAATATTCAATTACCAAAATTTGTAGCAGATGCAGCTGTTATTTATTTATTTGTTAGGTTTTACTTTCAAGTGAATGAGTGGTCCAATCTAAACTTTCGAAAAGCTAACCTGAGGCACAATCTATTACATGTTCATTAAATTTGCAGTTGAATGCAACCTGAAGAGGAAAACGTTCCCATTGTTTTGTTCTACTCATTGTTGAATTGTCTTTGTCAATTATCAGGTGGTGGAAAGACGAACAGGCGTCAACTAAGTTCCCCTACGCGAGAGACAGGATTGTGGAGTGCTACTTTTGGATACTTGGGGTATACTTTGAGCCTAAATATGCTTTGGCAAGAAAGATAATGACTAAAATCATATCCGTGCTATCAATCCTAGATGACACTTACGATGCTTATGGGACAAATGAAGAACTCCAACTCCTCACGGAAACTATCCAGAGGTTAACGATATCTATAATTAGCTTTAGTCATCTTTGTTTCGTCTGAATATTTTACGCATTTAAGTCAAAACAAACATACATATAATTAGGTGGGATACTGAAGCTGCTGATACGCTTCCGGAGAGCATGAGAAATGTCTGTCTTATGCTATTTCGACTCTACAATGATATTGGAGAAGAAATGGAAGAACAAGGAATGTCTTTTGCTATTCAGTATGCTAAAGAAGGAGTAAGCATTGATTTCCACATTCATACATGTTTTCTCATTTGGTCTTTCGTTTAGATATAATTTAAATCTATAATTTATGCACCATTCTTTGGACAAAGGGGAAAAGAAAGAAAGAAGGAAGTCCCTTTCATTTAAAACATAATATCCCTGTAGATATCCAAACGTTTCACAGCCCTGTTCATCTAAGCCTGTAAATAAGTATCCTTTTAAGTTGCTAATATATACACTTCTCTTAGATGGTAAAAACAGTCCAATGCTACTATGCTGAATCCAAGTGGCGCGATGAAGGCTATCTTCCAACATTTGACGAGTATATGCAAATTGCCCTTTTCTCCACCACCTACCCATTTTTGTCACTGGCATCGTTTTTGGGTATTGTGGAACCATCAACAAAGGAGGTTATTGAATGGGTGCGAAATTTCCCCAAGATTGTTGAAGCTTCAACCATCATTTGCAGACTCATGGATGACATCGTATCCCACACGGTAATCAAAGAATCTAGCTTTAGAAAAGGGAAAAAAAAATTCAAATTACTAGTGACGTACGGTTGCACCATTGATATGATCTTGTTGCAGATTAATGTTGTTGGTGCAGTATTGGTGTCTGTAACTGAAGTTGTCAACTCTAACGAAAGTACGTATTTGCATTTTGCAGTTTGAGCAAGAGAGACACCATGTAGCTTCAGCGATAGAATGTTACATGAAGCAATGTGGTGCTTCAGAGGAAGATGCGATTGAATACCTACGCAAAGAAATTGCCAATGGATGGAAGGATGTAAATGAGCAATGCCTAAAGCCAAACACAGTGCCAGATTTTTTTCTCGAACGTATATTGAATCTTGCACGCGTGATGGATATCCTATACAAGGACGATGATGCCTACACTAATTCATATCTCGCCAAGGACATAATTTCTTCAGTTCTCATGGAATCTCTATCCTTCTAAATCACAGTTCTCGTATATGCTAGCCAACTTATGCGTCCTTCACCTTTCCGTTTATCAATATATAATGGTGTGCGTAGTTATTTTGTCACTACAATAAAGTTGATCTTTGACTGTGAAAAAAATCGTAGTGCTGTGAGTAACTTGTTGAAGCCTTTCTAATTTGTAACCACTACCGTTTCTTTAAAAAGTAATGATATAATACATTATTATTAACCGTTTCTTTTAGAAAGTAAAGATATAATAAATTATTATTATTATTGTTGTTATTATTAATATTATTATTTATATGATTACACGAGGCCGTATAAAATTCTTGGATAAGCCATCTCTTTGGCGTCAACTCATTTTAAGTGATTTAACTTCTAATCAATTGACTATTTTACTCTTTGGTGCAATGAGGCTGTATAAAATTCTTGGATAGGCCATCTTTTTGGCGTAAACTCATTTAAGTGATTTAACTTCTAATCAATTGTCTATTTTACGCTTTGGTGCAATGAAAAACGAAAAAAACTAAGCAATAAAAAAATTCTCTCATGCCCCAAAACCTCTGCCTTTTCTCTTATTTTCCACCCAAACTTACCCTTTTTACCCTTCATTTTTTCCCTCTTTCATAACTATCTCTAGACACTTTCTCTGAACCTGCTCTCCTACCTCTGAGCCCATCAGATCTTCTGTTCCATTTTTTGTGTACCAACTCTGTCCCTTTTAATCTCAACCTTCCATTTATATGGGACCCACATAAATGGAAGGTTGAGATTAAAAGGGACAGGATTGGTACAAAAAAAATGGGATAGAAGATCAAGTCCTACCTTTGAGGCTCCAGCCTCAATGACAGGCCCCCTAGACATCCTTTCTGCCAAAGAGAGAGGACAACCATCCCTATCCTAAGCTGACTTTCTTGCACTTTCCATGGATGCATTAATGTCTCATTCGGTGTCTAAACACAGTGGGAAAATCTCTAGCAGCTAAGGAACTACAAACAAAGCTCTGGCCACTTCCAATTTGGTCGGAGCATGGAGGAACCAATTGAAGACAACCCATCACAAGTAAACACTTAAGCACGATCAAAATGTGTTCAAAGATGGAGTCTTATCGAATCGTTAATGGATCTAGCATCAAAATGTGCTCAAAGATGGAGTCTTATCTCCATTAGTCAAATTGTTGATAGGGGGAGCCAAATTATGGTCCATGGCTCTGCTAGGCTTCTTTTGATCCAAATACCCTGCATTTCCGGTAGTCAATGCTTGGGCAAAGTCACGGTGGGGAAACAAAGCACTTGGGAAGGCAATTTTAAGGGAAGATGGCTTCATTCTGTTCAAGTTTTCCAATAGTAGCAACCTTGACAAGATTATGAAGTAAGGCCCGTGACACTTTGTCGGAGAACAACATCTCTTCATCCAGAAAATAAGACCTGGAATTTAAATGGACAGAGGTAAGATTGACATCTTGCTACTATGGGTTCAGTTCATAACATCCCGATGGAGTTTTAGACCATTGAAGGTCTGAGCTACTTGGCTAGTTCTTTGGGTAAACCCATTTGTATGGATTCCTAAACCATAACAATGGAATGAATATTCTATGCCAAAATGTGCATCGAAGTCGCTAAGAATTCCTCCCTCCCTGACTCACTACCCATTCTTCGGCTAACTGAATTGGGTGAATCAGAAAAAATCGTCACCTCCCTCTCTTATCCATGGCAACCGACGAATAATAGCAAAGTTTGGAAGTCTACGAGTAATTTGTTTCAAACTGGATGGCATGATGAGTTAATGGGTTATGATATAGTTGATGATAATGATCGTGTAATACTTGTGGATAGTGTAGTTATCTTTGTATCTCCCTTAGTGGAGGCAGATAATCATCCTAGTAGTGTTGTGGATGTTGTTAATTGGGTGGTTGATAATGTTGAATTAGAGAGAGTTGATGATATTGTTGAGACTATTAATAAGGTGGTTAATGATGTTGAATGTGCAAGAGTTGATGTTAGTAGTGCTAGTGTTTTATTTGATACAACCCCTGTTAAGACTATTAAAGATAACCATAGTGTAGGGGAGGGAAAGAGTCGTGTAGTTATTATAGTTGAAGATATGGTTGATGTTGTTAATGGTAAATTAGATGATGCATCCCTATTAAGGCCGAAGTTAAAGCAAACGGTGTGGTGGATGTTGCCAGAAATGCTATAGCAGAGGACTATGATGAGGTTGGTAGTAGTTAGGGGATGGACTTGGTAGTTCTTTAAATGAGTCAAAAGACAACATGAATATTAATCCTTTGTCCTACTCTTCTAGAGGGGTAACTAACTAAGATTCAAACATGAATGTTACTGAAGTAGATGATCCTGTTGAAGCTTTGTCCAACAACTGTATATCAAGTTCTCCTTGGGTTAGACTTGAACATAGTGAAAATATGAATATAATCAAATCTCTCCATTAACCTTTGGATAATCATTTAGCTAAGAATGGTAGATTTGTCATTGATTTGACTCATTACGCTTTAGATGCATAAGTTACTGATCTTATTACTCAAGAGGAGATTAGTAAACAAGCTACAGAAGGAGAGCAAGCAGTCCATTGTTTAATTGAACATGATTTGATAAATCCTGATTCAAAGCAGTTTATAATACAGAATAAAATAAGGAGGAGGTATGCTAGTAAGAAGGGTAAAATGCAATCTATAGGGGATTCCCCCTCCAGTATATGTCTATCTTAGTTTAGAACACAAGAAGGTTGAATGACCCTCTTAAAAAATCTATGGTGAAGGAGCTGGTGAGGGATAAGAACCCACTTTTACTTGGTCCTCTTGAAAATAAAATAAAGGACCTTTTTAACTTTTTGATTCTCGTTTCTTTATTGATAAAAGATGTTCTCAAATCACAACTCACATGTCAATGGAAGAATTATATGTCTGTTTAATGCAGATTTGGTTAGAGTGACTGTTTTTGAAGAATCTGATCAGTTCATGCACTTTCACTGTCACATGAAACAACTGAATATGGGGTTGGACCTTACTCTGATGTATGCCTCTAATTTTAGTTTTCAAAGAGATAAATTATGGAGTGAGATACAACCTTTTGAGAAAGAAACTTGATAGAACCCTTGTGACCACACTATGGTTAAACCAGTTCCCTACTTCATTTGTTCACTTTGGTGAAAACTTGATGTCTGACCACTCACATATGTTGATTCAGATACTCTAATTTTAAATCTATGGGGACTTCGTTTAGATTCTTCAATACTATAACTGGTATGGTGGGCTTCTTTGATCTTGTTAATACCTATTAGCATACTAATGTCACTGGTTACAAGCCTATCAATTCATGAATAAGCTCAGAGGTGCGAAGGCGGCTATTAAACAATTCATGCTAGGTAGACAATCTGAGTTTGCATACCCTGAATGAAAAAACTTATCCTTAATCAGAAAAGTTGTTATTTGAATCCCTGTAATCTTGAGTATCGACAGACTGAGATACAATCTCTATAGTCATATTAGGAAACTCTCAAGTTTCATAATTCAATCGTAGTATAGAAGGCATAATTAGAATAGCTGCAGGATGGAAACTCCAATACCAAATATTTTCATTCATCATTGCTTACTCAAAGGAATGTTAATCAAATTCCTATGCATTTTAACAGTTGTAGGCATTGATTAAAACAACCTCCTGGAACTAGCTCAGAAATATTTTATGGAATTAATAAGTACAGTGGCTGCTGTTTCACCTAGCTCAAATATTTGCAGCACATTTAAATGCAACCTTGGGTTGGATACTATGAATGCTCCCCTCTCCCCTGTTATACTTCATGGTATTAAAAAGGTTCTATTCAATTTGCACCTTTCTAAATCTCCAGGTCCTGATGACTTTATTACTTTGTTTTTTCAGCATACGTGGGACATTACTAGTGAACTACTTATTGAGACTGTTCAGGAGTTCTTCAAGTCAACCAAACTTTTGCAAGAAATCAATCATACTTTCATTTGTTGTGTCCCCAAGAAGCATATACCCACTATTATGAATGACTTTTAACCAATATCCTATTATAACACTATCTATAAGGTGATATCGAATCTTTTAGCTGGAAAACCTTAAATTAGCCATATTAGATATTATCAACCTTAGTCAAGGTGCCTTTATGCCTAATAGAAATATTGGAGATCATATTTTACTAGTTCAAGAGTTGATGAAAGACTACAATTCAAGTAAAAAAACTAAAAAGCTGCTTATTAAAGATTGATTTTTTAAAAAGCATTTGATACTATTAGCTGGGATTTCATAAGAGTTTGTCTTGAAGCTATCCAATTCCCTATTTATCTAGTGTAATTGATCATGACTTGCATACAAACCACATCTTTGAGTGTTCTTGTCAATGGCAATCTTACCAAATTGTCCAAATCAGCTAGAGGCATTCGATAGGCAGACCCCTTATCTCCTTACTTATTCACTCTGATTATGGAAGTTTTTCTAGGCCTTTTTAACTAAGCTCATAACATCCAATGGGGGGTTCAAATATCGTCATCTTTGTAAATAAACCAATCTCACCCATATTATATACGCAGATGATCTTTTACTTTTGTGTGAACCAGATGTCTATTTTATCAATATTATGATGAATGCTCTTAGCGTATTTGCTCAATGGCCTGGCCTCAAGTATAACCCTAACAAAAGTAGCCTCTTCTTTCTACAGATGTGCAGAATTCAAATGAGATAAGAAGACTCATTGGTTTTACCATAGTTTCTTATACCTTCAACTATTTGGGTGTACCTATTATAGCTTCCAAACCTAAATATCAGGATTGTATTGCCATCATTGAAAATTTGAATTCTAGAGTTCTGGCATGGAAAAACAGGTTCTTATCCTATATTGCTAGATTAACTCTCAGCATTTCAATTCTTAGTAGCTTACATATCCATTGGACAACACATCTAGCATTACCTAGGAAAACTATAAAGGAGATGGACAGAATTATGAAGACCTTCTTATGATTTGGTACAATTGATAACTCCAAGAAAGCAATCAAATCGAGTGATGTTATTATCTTGTAAAAGAAGGGAGGGTTGGGTATTATTTCTATCTTTATAATGCAAAAGGTCTTGATGTGCAAGAGGTTATGGAGATTATACACTGACCAAAACATACTATAGATCAAATGGATTCATGAACACTACCTAAAAGATACCAATTTCTGGAAGTTAGACTACTATAGAGTTGGTTCTCCTACTCTTAAGCATATGATGGCTATGACGGAGCTCATTTATCATACAACATAGTATTGGCAATAGGGATAAGACTTGGACTTGGTATGACAAATGAATTGACATTAGCCCACTGGTCCACAAACCCAACTTACAACACATAAGAAATAGATTGCCTTTGAATTCTAAAGTTTCTTCTTTGATTTTGAATGGTGAATGGCATGGAGATTTTAGGGGATTCCAAAATTTGCTAAATTAACTTCCACGATTTAATGATCTATAAAATGCTGATGTCATTTCCTGGTCTTTAAACTAGAATGGTACTTTCTTTAACTGCTTTTGTTATCAACTCTTTACCGACAAAGTGGATAATGTACCTTGGTTCAATCTATTATGGAAAAATGTTGTTAGTCCCAAGGCTTCTTTCATGTCTTAGCTTACAATCAAGAACAGACTGCAAACTAAGAGTCAATGGTATGGCAACCCTAATACAACTTGTTTACCATGTAATATTGTTATTGAAGACAGGAATCATTTATTCTTCCAGTGCCCTATACTAAAGCTATTTGGAGTAGAATCTTTCATATGTTACCTTATAATTTTTGTGGATATAATTGGGAGAAAAAATTAAATTAGATCATTTCTAATTTGAAGCGAAGGAAACCCAATGCTACTTTCTTCAAAGCAACATTTACAATTTCCATTTATGCCATATAGAGGGAGCGGAATAGTCGAAGATTTACTGATAAGAAGATAGAGAAATACCAACTTATAGAAAGAGTTATTAACCTCATCAGAGCATGCATGTATGCTAAACATATGTAGGAATTTTTTTCTATGGATATGAAGAGCATGTGGGGCTTAAATTTTGTGTGTTTTTATGCTAAGGAATATGTTAATTCCTTTGGCTATTTCCTTTAGCTTTGCTGCTTTTAATTAGTTCTCTTTAAAATATTGGTCATTCAGCCTAGAACTCATTGTAATGTTGCTTAAGTCTCATCTATATATTACTTCTTTCATTTTAAAAAAAACTAAGCAATACGCTTAATGTTAAGAAACATGAGAATTTACTTATAAAGAAAGCTTAAAGATAATTGAATATAAGAATATTATTGATAGAATGTCTAATACAATGTCTAAGATATAAAAAAATGATTTTTATGACATAAATGAAAATTGACATTCATAAATTTTAAACAATTGTTACAAATCATAAGAATATAATATTGTGTACCCGATGCAAAAGATGTCATTAGTGAAAAGAGATTAAGAAACTTCACCACATTCTTACTTAAAATTGGTTTATCTCACTTGACTACCTTTTGTCGTTACAAAAACTTGATGAAAGACAATATTTACCCTTAATGAGTAGAGAGAGGACCAATTTATATATCTATAACTTTTAATCTATACGTCTATCAAGTGACTAGAATAAACGGTTGGGATTTATTCCACTATGAATTAGAAAATATAGACCAAATAGAACTCTTTTATTATATTAATAATGATATTAATATATATATAGAGAGAGAGAGAGAAAGAGAATATGATCATTAAACGGGCCATTTTCTAACATTTTTCCATCTAGCACAATACTTTAAACTTTATTTTAGTAGTGTAAACATTAGGGATGCACAAATAAATCTCTTAATATCTTTATAATTTACTTCAACATAATAAACCACAAAATGAGAATCATAACGTTCTTGCACTTTAACATCACATTCTTCCTTCCATATACCACATCACTAATGATTATCAAGTCAGGTAACATAAGTGATATAAACACCATAAAGGTCCACATTAATATCTTATAGACAATTTTATTTCTTATTTAATAGCAGTTATATGTGCACATTCATAATTAATAAGCAAATTGCTAATCGAAATTTTTATTGAGGTCAAGAGTGTCAAAAAGTCATTAAAAACAATTATCAATATAACCAAGGCCCATTCTTTGAACAAGTTTCTTAAATATCTTTGATGGAAGGCCTTTAGTTAAAAGATTTGCAATCATAAGATCCATCATAATATATTCATGATTAACTTATTTTAATCGTCAATTTTCAATTAATAGTAAGTGTACAATGTAGATGTAGCTAGTACCAATAAGTACAGGTCGATCTCACAAAAACAGTAGTTACTCGTAATTGCCTTTCTCCTATTATCTAACCTAAGGATTGATTTTCAATAAAGAAAATTAAAACTTAAACAATTAAAATAAAGTAGGCAACAATATTGAACACTGAGATGAAAGAAGTCACTTAGAAAACAATCAATAGAAGGAGTTAGTGTCTAGGACATAAATCCCCAAAAACCTTAAATAATTGAACTTTTATTATGTAATTGTTTTATTGAATATTGGACCATGGAAATTCCTGCGTATGCTAATAACTCACTTGAGACTACTCACAACTAATCTTAGAATTATCAACATATATTATTCAAGTTAAAGGTACTAAGATTGCTATACCGATTTGTGAATTCCACTCTTAGGCTTAAATCTAATCTAGAGGATTTATGTCGACCTATCTCTAGGTTTACAATCAATTCCTTTCAATTACGGTAGATCTATATACGCACAGGATTTCTCATTCTCTATGTTATTAAATTAAATTATGTACTAATATTCTAGATCTATTAGAAAATATACTAAACATATAATTGAATCGTAATAGACCAATCAAAACAATTACATTAGATAAAAGAATCAAAACACATTATAGCGCAAACTAGGGTTGATTTCATTAAGACACTAAAGATGTTTAGTTACACATAATAGAAAACAAAATCAAACATAAACTAGAAGGAAAAAATAGAAAACCAAGAGTTCATAATTCTAAATCTCCCTTTTTCTTCTATCGAATGTTCTTACAAGTTTGAGGTTGAAGTTGTAATCTGTTGGATTTTTTTATGATTTCTTCATGTTTTCCACTTTTATGGATCAATATCATCCCTTCTGGATGTTCTTTGTGCCCATAATGGTCTCTAAAATATTTCTCTTCCTATTTGCCTCCTCTTACGTCCTTTTATAGCTAAATTTCTGAGACATACACAGTCTGAGACACGGCCTTGTATTAAACCATGTATCTCTAAAAACATTTAAAATCATAACTTTGTATGCTTTGAGAGACTTATATGACTGTGTATCTCCTAATTGCTTCAAATCTTCATTTTATGCCACGATTTCACCCGAATTCTTCTTCATTTAGTTTATAAAAACAATTATAACCTATAAATGCACTTGGAGTGAATTAAATACTAAATATATAACAAAATGACGAGATATCAATCAAAATACATCAAATACGAGTGTATAAATATATTCAAATATGCATCTATCAAATATCCTCACACTTAAGCTTTTGCTTATCCTTAAGCAAACCATAATCAAAATTATAAATCTTACAACATCCATCCTTCATTAATCTAGATCTTTCCGCTCATACTATAAATCATCTTGTCATATTAAATCAAATTATCATATAATTAGAGTCAAGTTATCCTAAAATTAACTTCCTAAGTAATATTAATAGTAATTACATCAATAATTGCATTAAAATAAAAGTATAAAACTTTACACCCTCACCAAGATTTGACTAAATACTAGGGTTTAGGGTGAAAAGTATCAAAACTCTCAAATATGTGAATAGTAAAACTCTTACCATATGCTTGCAGTATTATCACATCTTCACCATTTATGTTTAAAGTAGAAACAAAAAAACAAGAGGTCTTTATATAGGTTGTAATGGGGCTTAGGTAAGGTATGATTGGATAATAAAAGGTTGAATTGAAGAAAAATTACTAGAGATAAATTACAAGAAACTTTTTTACAAATACATAGGTCATTTTATTGCAACTCCATTGGTACCATATATTTATTCGTAATTTTTCTAATGCTCATTTTTTTCAATCAAAACATAATTTTGCACATTCTATACCACAATTAAAGGATAATGGACCTTTCAATATTTTCAAGTTTCAAACAAACACGTAATGTAAATAACCTTTAGGGTACAAAATAACAAAAAGGTTTCAAAGAAAAATAGGATAAGGTTAATAATTAGGTTTAAATCAATGAAAAAAGCTAAGGCTCAACTTGGTTATTCCTAAACGATAAATTATTGGTAAGATAATAATCAAAGAAATAGACTAACACAAATTGTTAAATCTAGGTGCCCTTATCACTTCAATGCTTCCATGCGTATATATTGCATCACTATAAAATTAGGCATTACTTTTATCGTCATCTATCACATTGGTGGTAGCTGATCGAATAAACCCATCCATCTTGTCAGTTGGGCCATAAAAGGTCCAACATAAATTATGTTGACCTTCCTGTCTTCACTTTGAAGCCTAATAAATTAGATAACTGAATGCCCTAGGTCAATTGACGTCTACTCGCTCATGCTTTAAAGGTAATAGATGTCCACATTCTGGACGACTTCCTAACGATCTCCTTAACCGCTCAGATTGTGGCTTAGAATAACGTGCATGTATCTGAGCGTTGGATGGCGTAATGTCAAAGCCTTTGACTTTCTTGGGTCATAGTCATCTTCGGTGTTGATCCTACTCCAGAAGTGTCGAGGAGACAATCCATACAAAAAATATATCCGTAATGTAAGATACTCTGGTGTCCCTAACTACTTCTAGTTTTAAAAATCGTGGTGGAGAACTCTATATAGCTCATCTAGTACATCTCCCACATCATCTAGAACTAGATTGTACTCAAACAATCCCCATCATAGCATCCTCTCTCCATGAAGAATGTGGAGAGGACCTACAATGTTAGTTCCCATTATGAAGGTTCCACAATACCAAATAATTGGGACCATACACCAATATCCATAAGCTCTTGAACTTGTTGGGCTAAGCCAACCTACTCCAATTCCTTCTCGTCAATGTATCTGCTTACGCCAAACTTCTTGTCCTTCAACCACTGATAATGTTCCTCTTAGGCCCTGACATTAAACAGTAGCATCCGTAGCTACTCTAAGTGTTGGACTATAGTGGAGGATCCTTTGCATCATTGCCTCTTAGAAGCTTTTCACGTTGTGATCTTGTCCTTATGCCTACAACTTTGAATAAGTGTGAGAAAATTAACATATAATTTACTAGAGGTATTCTTTTTCCCATACTTAAAATCAATTATGCTCACTAAACTATTAATTGCGAAAACAAACTAACTATAAAAAATTAAACAAACACATATAAAAAAATTAACAATTAAACAAATTTAATTAGAAAAATCAATGAACAAACTAATTAATCTCAAAATTAAAATTAGAAATCTTATAATTAACAAATTAAGCTAACTTAATTGATTAATTACAAATTCAACCTTAAAATTGAAATTGAAAACCCTAACTTTGCAATTACGCAAAATTGACAAAATTGAAAATTAAATTTGTGAAATTAAACACAAACCCAATCTTTAATTAACATTAAAAAAACAACCAATTAATATTAATTTCATAAAAATAACACAATTTAACAATTAGTGAGCTATAATCACACAATTACGTAATTCTAGTTGAATTTTCACCCAATTCACATGTAATTAATCGAATTGAATCATTAAAACATTTGGGCAATGATTAATTAATGATTAAATTCAACTATTAAACTACACTTGAGCATAAAATCACAAAAATTCTCTAAAAATCCTAGAATTGTGAAATTGGCATTTTTTGTTGAAAAATCTACAAATAGCACAAAACACCCAATAAATCATATATAAATAGGTTAAAGTAACAAGAAAACTTACTTGGGTGTCACTAACTTGGCTGAAAAATGCAAAAGTTAGTTCGAGAGAGTTGGAGGGCAATGACGAGAATGAGTGAGGGAAGAGCCAAAATAGGAAAAATAAAGGAACTAAGGCGTTTTAATGTTTATCGTAGACTTACACAGTCTGATAGACAACTATGTATCAAACCATGTAAGTCATGGAATTTCATTTTTTTGATGAACTTACACAATTTGGTACACTAGCGCGTACCAAACCATGTAAGTGACATTTGCATGTTTTAAAAGTGTCCAACTCTTTACAAACGTGTGCAACTTCAATAATATATGAACAAACTTAAAAATTTTGCACTTTAGAGTCATAAGCCTTTAATATACATACCTTAACGCTGTAATCATGCATTATCTTATGAAGATGCTTAATGTTCTAATCCTAAAGCACATAAAACTTAAAAATAAATCCTAGTCTAACATGGAAATAAGAATGCAATAACATAGAATTTAAAATAAACGTAAAATAATTCATAGGTTGCCTCCCATATAGCACTTGTTTAATATCGTCTGCTGACGTACCCTGCATATTTATCCTTATCATGGGTCTATGATTAGTGACTTAATTCCACTTGTTTCTCTGCATAAAGGTTCCGTAGACTATAAGTCAGCCATATATTGCAAGATAATAACAAGGACATAATTTATCAAATTAATAAATCCAATTGCATGCATTAATGCCCTTTTCAATGATAAATTGTTAATAAAATAAAGGATAACGAAACTCCCTGAATCTTCGATTGAGGCAAGCATTTTGTCTTGGAGGAAGCGAAAACCCTCCATACTTAAGGTAGCTACCAATGCCTCATCAGTAGTTTCCTTATTTGGTTCCTCTGCTCATTCTTCCTCAACCACCTCTGTCTACTCTTCTTCAAATACCTCCTTCCATATCTCTACTTCCTCATTTTAGATAGAGGTTTCTTCTTCTTCTTCTTCTAGAAGCTTGTTTCCATTCATACAGGTGATTGCAATTCCATGTACTTTATGATCTGTTTGAATAGTACTAGGCAAACTCCCTTACATCTCATCAGATAATATCTTTGTTAACTAGTCGATCCGATTCACCATATTTTGTATGTGAGCCTCTGTTTCCTAATGCCTTATGATTGATTGTTAAATAAAATCAGCCATCATATCTTCCAGAGTTGGCTCCTTTATTTGAGGTGTTTGGTACTATAAATATTCAGTTGGAGCATAATCATTCCATCTATAAGTATAAGAGTTGTTCTATTCTGAATTATAATTGTTTTCGTATGGTGCACTATGAGCTTGATTATACATGCTCAGTTGCTCCCACATATAATTCGATACTTGACATTCATGATTGTAATAATTACTCTAAAAAATGTCACAACACGGTATAGACATCAGTTGAGCTTCTGAAAACATGTCAAAAATCCTCTCATTCATATATGATGATGTTACATATTAGAAAGACAAATCGTAACTTCCATAAGAGTATTGTCTGCTTCATCCTTCCATTGTCAATTTGGTCATGATGTTATTTCTCAATCTCTAAAATAATCCAAAGACACTCTCTCAAAGTAGAGAAGTCCAAAAGATAATTAAATGAATAAGACAAGAATAAAACAAGATACAATAAAATAAAATAAATACAAAAGATAATGAATAGAGTAATAGAATTTAGGTTTTCCTAATATCAATGTTCCCAATAAGGGCACAAAAAACTTGATTGACTTATTTTAATCACCAATTTTGAATTAATCGTAAGTGCATGGCATAGTTTTAGCTAGTATCGACAAGTAAGGGTCAATCGCAAGAAGATAGTGATTACTAGAAATTACCTTTCTTTATTATCTAGCCTAAGGATTGATTTTGGATTTTAATAAAGAAAATTAAAAGTTAAACAATTAAAATAAAGTAGGTAGCAATATCGAACACAAAGACAAACGAAGTCACTTAGAAAATAATCAATATCAGGAATTAGTTTCTAGGTCATGAATCCCCCTAAAACCCTTAAATAATGGACCTTTTATTATGCAATTGTTTATTGACTATTGGATAGTGGACATTCCTATCGCAGGCCAATAACTCACTTGAGACTACTAACAACTAATCTTGGAATTATCAACCGATATTATTTAAGTTAAAGGTACTAAGATTGCTTTACCTATTTGTGAATTTCACTATTAGGCTTAACCCTAATCTAGAGGATTTATGTCAACCTTGTTGGAGTTATGTAAATATGGCGCCCTAGAAAGCAAGTGTATTTACATGTAATTTTATCTTCTTCAATTACAGTTTTGTAATGAAAATATTTATTATTAATAAAA
>JAOQMP010000005.1:22081186-22097549 GCA_027563575.1 Erythroxylum pedicellare
GGAAACAAGTATGGATACAATTCTCTCATCTCTCGTGCATCAATGCACATCTAAGGTCATCTGAAGAAACACGAGCAAAATTATCCTACGTATGATGTAGAGATGGCAGCAGTAATCTTTGCTTTAAAGATTTGGTGACATTACCTGTATGGTGAGACAAGTGAGATTTTTATTGATCATAAGAGTCTAAAGTATATATTTCAATAAAAAGATCTAAATTTGAGGCAAAATAGGTGGAATAGAATTACTAAAAGATTACAACTGTATGATCCAGTATCATCTAGGGAAGCCAAATGTTGTGGTAGATGCTTTAAGTAGAAAATCCTCAGGTAATTTGAAACATATTGTAATAAAAGAGAGCTTTGACTAAGAAGTTACATGATTTGATGGATCCAGGTACTCAGTTTCAAATTTTAGATGTAGGAATATTACTGGCCAGCATCAGAGTGCGATCAATATTATTGGATAGGATTAGGATCACCTAAGGTCGAAATCCCAAATTTCAACAACTTATTTATGATGTTAAAGAAGGACGACGTGCAGATTTTGAAATTGATAGAGAAGGCATCCTCAAAATGAATAGGAGACTATGTGTTCCAGGTATAGAAAACTTAAAAGAGAAGATTATAAAGGAAGCGGATTATGTTGTATATAATGTGCATCCAATTTTCACTAAAATGTACCATAAAATTAGAGATACGTATTGGTGGGACGGTATGAAGAAAGATTTGGCTGAATATGCTTTTAAATGCTTGATGCATCAACAAGTAAAAACTAAGCATCATAAGCCCTCAAATAAGCTACAACCACTGCTAATTCCTAAATGGAAATGGGAGAGGATCACAATGGATTTCATGGCTAGCCTACCTTATACCAAAACTCGAAGTGATTCAATCTGGGTGATCGTAGACTACTCGTGAAGGCTACGTAATCGGTGTCCAAGCTCGCTCAAGTTTATATTGATCAGATAGTATACCTCTATAGAGTACACGTATCAATAGTTTCAGGTTGGGGATCACATCTCACATCTCGATTATGGAAAACATTACAGGAGGCGTTGGGCACTAGATTGGAGTTTAGTACAACATTTCATCCTCAGACTAATGGACAGTCTGAAACGACAATTTAGAACTTAAAGGATATTTTAAGGATGTGTGTGATAGATTTTGGCAGTAGTTGGGATTGACACTTGCCTTTAATTAAGTTCGCTTACGATAATAGTTACCACAGTATTATTGGGTTGGCCCCATACGAGGCATTGTATGGATGAAAATGTAGGTCATCAATGTGTTAGGAGAAGGTAGGCGAGACTTAGTTAGATGGCTCAAAATTAATCAAGATCACATTAGAGAAGTTCCCATTGATCAAGTAAAGGCTAGAGATGGCTGTCAATAGACAGAAGAGTTAAACTGATCCAAAGCGTAAGGAAGTGGATCTAATTTCAAGTCAGAGATTTCGTATTCCTTAAAGTATCTTCAATAAAGGGTGTGATGAGTTTTGGAAAGAGAGAAAAATTATCTCCAAGGTATATTGGACCTTAGGAGGTAACGAAGAGGGTTAGAAATGTGGCATATCAGTTGGGATTATCTCCAAACATGGCCCAAGTCCATCCAGTATTCTATATTTCTATGCTTCACAAGTACATTCCTGACCTTTCTCATGTACTCCAACCATAGACCGTGGAAGTGAGCGAGAATTTAACTTACAAAGAGAAACCAATGGCTATCGTGGATTTGCAAGTACCACAACTTCAATTAAAAAAATCCCATGTTTAAGGTGGTGGGGAGAAATGGTCGCATTGAAGAAGCTAATTGGGAGATAAGAGTGAGAGATGAGAGAATTGTATCCATATTTTTTTTCTTAATAAACCTTATTATAAAATTTGAGGACGAATTTTTTAGTAAGTGGGAGAGAATGTAACATCCCGTATGCTATATATATATAAGACAACATCTTCTTTTTCCCCATTTTCTCATTTTTTCATTTTAACCCCCCAAAAGCTACTATTTACGAATTTCCTCTCTTTAACCATTCTTCACCACCGGTGACTCAAATCAGTTAATGTTATATATCATTCTCTTCCTCTTGACGAGCCCATCACAACCATGCTCATTTCAGCTGCCATCATCATCGAAATTGTCACAAAAATCGAGAAAAAAATAGATAAAAAATGCCAATCTTCGATCCATCACTTCCGGTGATTGTTGCCGATCACCATTATCACCATTCGACTCATCTCAACGTCAGGAACAAAAACCCCATGATCTAGTCACTAGCGGCCATCCAGATCGTCATCGATTGATGAAAGAAGAGGCTAAGGTTTTAGCTTGTTTTTCTTCAATTTGTTCAAATATGTTGAGAATCTGAGTATGTTGCTTTGGAGAAAGTTGTTCTACTTATTAAGAGCTTCATTTGGTATAAAAATAGTTGAATTATGAGACTAAAGATTTTCCATTGACCAAGGGAATATTCTAGCAATCAAAGGAATATTCCAACCCCAGAGG
The DNA here is from genome assembly GCA_027563575.1 of Erythroxylum pedicellare. Taxonomy (NCBI): domain Eukaryota; kingdom Viridiplantae; phylum Streptophyta; class Magnoliopsida; order Malpighiales; family Erythroxylaceae; genus Erythroxylum; species Erythroxylum pedicellare. The sequence goes on from JAOQMP010000005.1 coordinate 22,083,691, forward strand.
TACTATTTCTGTGACCATTTTGATAACTTTTATGAAAAATTCTAAAAATTATACTGATCATTTTCCTCTAAAGAACCATAGTGAGATTTTTGACAGTTTGCGAATTAAAAATCACGGAACGTTTAGACGAGAATAGGAGAAATTTCCAAACTACCGGAACGCTTTGGAAACTGATATCCTCTATAGCTAAATCCTTGACTGAGGCTAGAAATCCTTAGCACCCTTGTATGAGTATCATGTTGGCCACTACTTCCTTCTCTCTACAATCTAAGGTAGCATAATGATAGGATAACCAGTCCATTCCTAATATTACATCAAAATCCATAACTGGCAATACCATAAGATTCGCTACCAATCTCCTACCATTAATCTCCACGAGACATGAGTAGTAGATCAAATTTACCTATATGGCATCAATCAAAGGTGTAGATACTGATAAAGATTCATCCATCCTATTCTGTGATATTTTTAACCTCATAGCAAAGTTGGGCGGCATAAAAGAATGAGTCACTCTTGAACCTATGAAAACCATAGCTTCTAATCCACAGACGAGAATGATACCTGATACCAATGCATAAGAGGCCTGTGCATCTTGAGGGATAAGAGTGAATGCCCTAACGTAACCACAGCTTACTTGCTGAGAGTTAGAGTATTGTCCTAGATTGCAGCCTCCAGATCAACCTCCCAACTATCTCCCTCCAAATCCTCACTCTTGTTGACCACCAAACTATGATCCTCCTTGTGGTTGTTGAAATGGAGGTTGTGCCACACTAGAAGAGGAATGTTGATAACCCATCACAGAGAAATCTTTGATCAAATGCCCATACTAACCATATTTGTAACAAGCTCCTGGTGGTATGTGACATGGACCCTAATGCACTCTACCACACTGCTGACAAATGGAAGAAGCTAATCCTAAACTACCATGCCCTGAGTTTTGCCTGCTACTACTACTACCTACACCAGGCATGAATTTGAATCCTCCTAGATGTCTATGACCAGATCTCGCCTTACCATGAGCTCAGACATCCTTCTACCAAGAACTCCCACTCTAGCTGAACCCTAGCAAAAAGTTTGATTGTTGCTGCTGAAAACTAGAGGATCCTACAAAGTGCCTCCTACTCTGCTCTCCCTTAGACAAGGTACCCTGCTCCACTAGAATCCTCTCTAACTACTTGTCCATACCCATTAAGGTAGAGAACTTCTCTTGACAGCTCATAGTCATGCTGACGAGAAGAGGTCCCATCCCTAACACATAATGGTTGTTCTTACTCAGCTCAACTGAACCAATCTCTGGGGCATAATGACTTAAGAGAATAAGGTCGATGGTGTACTTGTCTACTATCCTATCTCCACAACGTAGGTTTAGAAACTCTGATCTGAGTGTCTCACAAGTTTCAAATGAGAGGAAGTAGTCCATAAATCTCTCTCTAAACTGCGACCAAGTCATTGTACCCAAGTATGGAAGGATATGATTTCGGTACCAATTCTTAGTCATCCCTTGCAAAGACATCTCTACAAGACCCACTAGCTGTGTATTATAACAATGCAGCCTCTAGCATCTCTACCTCATCGAGAAAATCAATAGCCTCTCGAGGTTTAGTTCCGTCGAACTCTATCGAACAAAACCTTGCACATGTCATAGATAATTACATATTCAACCTCTCATATTCTGGGACTGCCACTTGGGGAGCTGGTTGCTGCTGTGCTGCATCATCATCATCGAGTCTCGAAATATAGCATTGCCAGCCTTTATCCCTGCTAGGAATGCCTACACATCAAAGGCAGGTGGCCTAGGAACTCCTTGTAATACCTCCTATGCCTCGACAGGGACCTCTCTTATCTGGGTCGTTCTGCACTTACCGCTCCTTCCAGTTGAAGCGGCAAGGGCAGATGTCTTATCCTGAGCTGAGGCTTCATCATAACCCTCTTAGTCAAGTCGAGCGAGAAATCGAGTGCATCTATTCATGCTCAAATTGAAAGCAAAAGAATGGTCAATACCACCAGTGAGAATATGAACTTATTATGTAGGAAGTTACTTTAAAAAGAAGTGGATTCATATATGTCTGCAGTGACAAACAAAAGAACATCCTAGGTTATAAATCTGTAATCTAGGCTCTGATACCAACTCTGTCATGACCCGAAATGGGCGCGTGACAGGCACATGGGACCCAAGGTCCGAAACCCCAGATCAAACGTAAGCTTACCACTAGCGACAAAATAAATTCAAACCATAAGAACGTAGCAAGTCCATACAAGACAATAACAAAACTGCGCGTCAGAAAGAAGTGTTACAACTCATGAAATCCAGTCACTACGATGCTACAATACAAGGTAAATGAAAATAAAGAAAGGACATACACAAACGTAAGTAATCTGTAGTAAACACATCAAGGGAGTCACTGTAACGAAGTCGATGGTAGCTGACCTGAAAATAAAGATGAGGGGAGTTAGACCTCGCTTCATTAGCTCATACCGTCCTAGGATACCCAATGCTATACGCACAGTCATGCATGAATAGCAAAATACATACAAATTATATTATACATCTAATCACATCAACATCACAATTAAATGGTGGGGAGGAATATCTGTGGGACCCTAATCTCCAAGGGTAAGCCCTCACAACTCTAAACCTCGAATGGCTTCGGGGAGCTATACATCACCAATGACCCAACCATACTCCCATACTCATGTAGTTGTAAGGCTTTCTTAATCCAAAGGGGCTGCAGGGAGTCAAGCATCACCAATAAACTAGCCCTCGCTCAAAGCGTCCAAAGACATAAGCGTCACAAATAAGGATCCGATCGGGAGTCAAGCATTAACCAGAATTAGCTCATAACATATCTCAATATCATAAACAAAACAACTCTCATAGTCATAACTAGTGTGCATCTAGTCCTGTTGCATACCCATTAGGTGGCACGTCCTACAGATCTTTCCTTCCCCACAATCGAGCATAGCAAGACATATCAAATTATGAAGCATGCAATTTATCAAGTAAATATTCAATTATACAATGACCAATACATGTATGCAATACCCAACCTAACGTATAAGTATCGATCGATGTGTGTGTGTGTGTGTGTGTGTGTGTGTAGATACACATGCACATGAATGTGGTTATGCATTGCTACATGATGTCATCTATACCAACATTGAACAGTATTCATTTGCTAGTACAATTAAAGTAACAGTAAGTCGATATGAACTTACCTAGTAACCGAACTTGTCTACCCGATCCCTCCAATAGAGTCTCACTCCTGCTATACTTAGTAAATCAAAAGAAAAATATCTCAATCAGTGCTAATTAAGAGTTATTGGGCTTAAATAACAATTTAGGTATCATTTGAATTGCCTAAGTAGTCCATTTATGAAATTCGGAGATTTCTCCTATTCTTGCCTAAACATTCTGTGATTTTTAATTCACAAACTGTTGAAAATCTAACTATGGTTCTTTTGAAAAAAATTATCAGTATAATTTTTAGAATTTTTCACAAAAGTGATCAAAATAATCACCGAAACAATACCTCTGACAATTAGAATATTCCTCTGATTGTTGGAATATTCCCTACGATCACTGGAAAATCTTTAATCTTAGAATTCAAAGATTTTATACCAAATGAAAGCTCTTGATGAGTAAAACAACTCTCTCTAAAGCAACATACTCAGATTCTCAACATATGTGAACAAATTGAAGGAAAATAAGCTGAAACCCTAACCTCTTTTTCTGTCAATCGGCGGCGATCTGGGCTGAGGTTGGCGATGAGATCATAGGGCTTTTGTTCCTAATGTGGAGGCAAGTCAAATAGTCGTGGTGGTGATTGAAAACAACCACCAGAAGCAACGGATTGATGATTGACGTTTTTCATCAATTTTTCTGACAATTCTAGCGACGATGGTAGCTGAAATGGATATGGTTGTGACGGGCTCGTCGAGAGGAAGAGATTGGTATATAACACTAACTAGTTTGAGTCATCAGCGGGAAAAAATGGTTAAAGAAAGGGAATTCGTGAATACTAAATTTTGGAGGGTTAAAATGAAAATATAAGAAAATGAAGAAAAAGAAGAGGTTGTCTCTTGCATGTCTGAATGTTACAATGTTATTTGATTGCTGACCGAGAAACCATCTTTTAGTGGTGCAAGCATTTATAATGACAATTGTTATAACGTAGTGGAACAATAGATTCATGCAATCAAGGCTTTCATCATAGCTGCTTTCAAATGTCAATTATGTTAAGCCAAGCTTTCCTGCCTGGTCAATAGACCAACTACATATCTTAAATTTCCTGGGAAGAGTTGAATAGAGTCTATCTGGTCTACATGGACCAACTTAACAATAGAACTCTGTAGGTTCACTTCACAATTGCAACCCTGATTGTGATAGTCTGTACATTCATACAACCAACTCAGTTCATTTAAATATGAAACATGGATAAATGTGCAATCTTTTGACTTGGAAACCGCCTTTTTTATATGTCTAGATCACCAAAAATCTCTTCACCAGTTCTTCCACTTATGGTTGATTAGTGTATCATGTGATTGTGGAGCGTGGTTTTATTTAGCAGTTGTAAGTGGGTCAAGTCCACTTCAAACTTGAAAGAGAACTCAAAGGAAAGGGGAGGGGAAGGTGGAGGAATTTTTAAAACATAATTATTTTATATCATCTGTTAATTTCAACAGATAGTATGGCCACTAAATGTTGCAGTCTCACTGTCTGTCCAGGCTTTGTACAGCAAGGGTGTAAGTCAAGCTGACATGGAGAAGGCAATAAAAGTAGTTTTTGAGGAGGGTTAACATGGAGATCAAAATGTCAAAGAATTATATGGATCATCTAATGGCGCAAGTTTCAAAGCAGTGGTTACGTGGTCAGGATGTTCCAAAAGAGACACAGAAATCAAGAATTTTTCGACGGCTCCAGCAGCGTGGTTTTGACTGGAGAGTCATTAGCGTTGTATTGAAAAAGTTGGAAGTTCAATATCCTCGTTAGAGTGCAATAAGGATCTCTTAATTCCACACCAGAGATACGGGCCATCTGGATTTAAACAATGGTTCATAATTTGCTCTGTGGATAGAATCACTCTCCATTAATAGGCAGTGTTGCGACCAAAAGCTTAGCACTTCAGCCCTTAACTATGCTACATTTCATCTTGCGTCAGCCTGCTTTAGTGACATCTAATCTGTACAGAATGAAGTCCATCTTGATGGTGGCACCTCCAGGACAAAGCAGCAAGTGGCCAACGATTGTACCTACTGAAAATGGGCTTATTCATGTACCATGAAGTGCATTTCCTCCAATCAGACCTTGTTGGTTATGTTGGTTTAAATGTCAACGCTTTTTACGTGTATCTCAGAAAAATCAGTAATTTAGTTGGTTCCTCGGAATAACATACGCTCATGGTTCTGAAGGAAACAATTTGAGTTCAGCTCTTGTACTATTAGATGGGATGTTGTTTTGAGTTATATTGTCGTGACTATAGTTTTCATGTGGATGTCTGTAGCATCGCATGTGATCAAGGTTAGGATGTAGGACATAATTTTGCTACTTATAACCAAAGGTATGATGGTCCTGCAAGTGCATGTGCTTCTGAATGTCTTCTAAACCAAGGTTAGCATGTCTTCTGAGGAGCTCTTTTGGTTCGCGGCTGGAAATTAAAGTCTCTCTTAGACAGCCCATGAACATGTGAGCTTGTGAACGTGGGACCATGTGAGCTTGTGAACGTGGGACCATGTGAGCAACTGCTGCAAAGACTTTTTGTACTGTTTCTGTAAAAGATGGATACAAACAGACACAGAGAGAGCCCCTTTTCCTAACATTAAATTCGATTATATAGAACCGAACCAAGCAATTGGTCCAGCTTCTACATACTCAGCCCTCGTTCTTTTTGCATCAGGTAACAACTGAAATTATTCAACATGTCTATACTATTGAAATTATTCAACAAAACTCAATCCTTTCAAAAACCTTAACTTCCCTAATTTTTCTTGTTAATATTATTACACAATAACTGTGTTGACTCCATTCTGTAAGGGGAATTACAGCTTGAGAGAAGAAGAAAATGAGAAGGGGTAAAGTTACAATAGACTAGACTTCCCATTTTGATTGGCCTGTGTGAATTGGAATTTTTGTGAGAAAAATGCTGAAAACAAGTTGGATGTAAGCCTCTTTTCAAGCTCCTCACTTGAACTAGTGTGAAATGGAATCATCAGAGAATGCAAATGAGCAGTTAGAAGAGCCTTCTGAAACTAGAATCCTGGGATGAGGAGTACAATGAACAGTTGTTAAATCACTCTTTGAAACGTCAGATTCTTTTTTTAAGGCATCAAGGTGTCGAATCTCCTTTAGCATTGCTACAACATCCTTCATGGTCGGACGCTCATCCGCTCTTGTGCTAATGCACAGAAATGAAACAGCTAATGTTTGTAGCATTTCATGCATGGTAGGGTCAGCTCTTCCTCTGAGCTTTGGATCAAGAATGTGAGCAGGGTCTTTCTTACTAGTTAGGTGGTCCCTAACCCACTGAACCAAGTGTGCACCACCAGGCAATGTTGGATATAAGGGATGCCTTCCCGTTAGGATTTCTAAAAGTATAACTCCAAAACTGTAAACGTCGCTTTTCTCGGTGATACGTTGCATGGATGCATGCTCTTCACAAAATCGAAAAAGAAAGGATAAGAACCCAAGAAAAATGAAGCAAAGATTACTTTTTGAAATTTTTTTGGAGTAAACTGAAACTCGTTGAATGTAGACTTAAAAGTACCTGGAGCCATGTATCCATAAGAACCAGCAAGATTTGGTCTCTGGTATGGTTTGAATAAGTCATCATCAGTTGTATAGCTATTCACAACTTTTGCCAATCCAAAGTCAGCTAGGTAAGGTTCATAGCCTGTTCCTAACAGAACATTCATGGCCTTAACATCACCGTGAAGAATTGCTGGCGTACAATCGTGGTGCAAGTATGCTAGTGCATTAGCCACTCCTAATACAATTTCATATCTGGCTTCCCATTCAGCTTCTCCTTTACCACCAACATGAAGAAGCGAGCTCAAGCTTCCATTGGGAAGATAGTCATAGAAGAGCAGCTTCAGATTCCTGTTATAACCCCAGCCCAAAAGACGAACAATGTTTCGGCGTCTTATGGAACAAGTGCTCGGATTTCAGAATTGAATGCCCCGTACTCTTCTGATGACCACATCTTCTTAACAGCTAGAGTGTCACCATTTGAAATAATCACCCTGTCCACCACTCCAGAGCTGCCTTTGCCTATTACATTTGATGATGTTAGGTTCCTAACAATTTCACCAATGGAGAACTCAAGCTTTTGATACAAAATTATCTCCCAAGTGTCATCCTCCATCTTCCTACCGCTGGCAATACGGGTTTGGACTAGCAAGTAGATTGCTAGTGCTACTAAGAAAGCACTGGCACTAAGGAGAATGGACATAACAATCTTCGTCGCTCATCTAGCGCGGGCTGTTTTTCCCCTTCTATCAGTTGGTGTTCCTACGGCTCCGTCAATGTAGAGACGTTGGTTTGAAGCAAGGTCACTGATAGGGTGTTGGGCAATTCACCAGAGAAATCATTGAAAGAGACGTTAAGAGAAACAAGGTTTTGGAGGGTTGCTAGAACATCTAGCTTGCCCTCAAACTTGTTGTGTGAAAGGTCAAGTGCTGCAAGCTTGTTGAGTCCGGACAATTCGGAGGGAATCCCACCGGAGAATTGGTTCCAACTAAGATTGAGAGCGATCTCCAGAGCAAGAATTTGACCAAGTTCCTTTGGAATTGCCCCAGAGAAACCATTAGCACCAAGGTTTAGCAATTGCAGCTTACTGCATGATGATATCTCTGCTGGGATACCACCTGAGAGTCGATTCTTTGCGAAATTGAGCTTATTCAGTTCTACGAGTGAACCAATGCTAGGAGCCAATGGGCCTGTAAGCCTATTATCTGAAACATCCAGAAATTGTAGGCTTTCGGGCAGAGTAGCAGGTATAGAACCAGTGATTCGATTTGAATGAAGATCAAGAAATTCGAGGTTGTGGCATCCAGATACAGAGTGGGAAATCCCTCCAACAAGATGATTGACACTTAAGTCAATGAAGTTTAGAATCTTCAAGTTTCCAATTTCCGAAGGAATGTTACCAGCCAGTCTATTTCTGTTCAACCTTAATCTGTATAAGTTGGTACAGTTTCCTATATCAGGTGGTATAATGCCCGTCAAATCATTTGAAAGTAGTAGTAGTTTGGTGAGATTTTGCAGTCCGAAAATCTGCTTCGGTATCACACCAAAGAGATTGTTACAAGATAAATCAAGAGCTTCAAGGTTCTGGCACTCCGAGAGAGACTCCGGCACATTGCCTGTTAGATTGTTTTGCCAAGCAAAGAAAAGAGTCAAGTTTTTAAGGTTTCCGGCACATGCAGGAATCTCACCCGTTAAGTCGTTGTTGTCTACTTCAAGATGAGTAAGAGCTGTACAGTTTGAGATTTCAACGGGTATGGTGCCTGATAACTGGTTAACACTTATCTGAAGCTCCTGAAGCTTCAGAAGGTTTCCAAAACTTCTTGGTATGCTCCCTGTCAGAAGATTTTCGGACAAATCAATAACTTTCAATTCAGAGCATCTTCAAAGCTCGTCAGGGATTGTACCTACTAAACTGTTCTGCCACAAGAGCAAACTCTCAAGCTTTCTGAGTTCTCCAATTCGCTTTGGGATTGGACCAGATAAGGTATTCTGATACAAGTAGAGTTTCTGCAACTCCTCGCAGTTTCCGATCTCTTCTGGGATAGGACCGGTTAAAAATGCCGTATAAATGGCTATGGTTCGAATTCTTTTCAGCATTCCAATAGATGAAGGGAGATTCCCCGAAATGCTGGTTTCCGCGAGGCCTAACAAAACTAAGTTGGTGCAATTTCCAATCTCCTGAGGAAGCTCACCTTTAAGATTTTTGTTCCCACCCGCTCGGAAAATTTGCAGCCTGTTTAAAGCTCCAAGACTCTTCGGGATTTCACCAGTTAATTGATTGTCAAAGAGTGTCAAATACTCTAAATTTGAAAGATTTCCAATATTATCTGGAATCCGACCACCAAGGAAGTTTGTATTGAGAGACAAGGTTTGCAATTTGCTTAACCTGCAAATTTCTTCAGGTATTTCGCCTGAGAGAGAATTGTCACTGAGATCTATGAAACTAAGCTCAAGATATTTTCCAAACTCCATGGGGATTCTGGCTGTGAGGTTGGTCCATGAGAGGGTAAGCTTTTGCAATGCCTTGAGAGACTGAAAGTTTGAAGGTAATGGACCTTGCAAGTCAACTGCTTTCAAGCTTCTCTCTATAACGTTGCCATCTGAGTTGCAGCTGACCCCAAACCATTTGCATGGACTTGGGTCTGAAGGATTCCATGAGTATAATACACCAGTGGAGCTGTTTAAACCGTTCTTCCATGTCAAAAGAGCTTGTACTTGTTCATCTATGGATTGACAGGAATGAAAGAGAAGAGAATTTATTGATAGAAGCAAGGTAAATGAGAAGATATTGGAAGAAGGTAAGATATTCCTTGTAGTTTCAGGCATTGATGAGAGTTGAGAAGAGCTGATCTGTTTTGGGATTGTTGAGGGAGGAACCCCATGTTTTGTATATAGAAGAAAAGCAGAAGATCTGAATCCTCGACCACCTTCCATTTTTTACCTTTTCTTAATATATTATTAATGTCATTGGTCTACATGTTGGCTAAGAGATGTTGACGCAGATAGATATTTGGTTTATGTAAGTGGATCTATTTGTGATGCACTTTATGGAGGTTGCTGTCAAAACTTAAACAAGAGGTGATTTTTGAGTTCCCTTCAAAATGTCCTCTCTGTTTCTTAGATTTGGTGCCAAGTGCAAAACTCGATTAGTTTTTACTGTGAGGAGTTGCCAGAAAATAAAACTTTTGTTAGTGGCTGCTAATCCAAGTCACCCCTTTTTCTTTTAATTCACTCTATCTTGTCTTGTTCCCTCTTTTCTAGTCACGGAGAAGTATCCTGTTTCCTCTTTTGCGGTCAAGTCATGGTTATCTCTTAAGATGATTGACAGACTTGGCTATGGTTGGACTAAATCAAGGATTAGTATTCCCGGGCTTGCTGCTGAATGAAGTTGATAGATATGGATATGAGACAGTGCTGCTTATGGCCTCAAGATCCACAGTAACCGCTGAATGTTTTCACCCTGTATCTTCTCTCTAATAATTCAGGTCTGAAGGTGGTCCATCAATTTATGTGGTCACCGTTTGCTGCACCAGCTCATGTTTTGTCCACTTAGCTTTCCAATGGGCTCAAAAACCTCAATATACAACTTGTCTTTCTCATGAAAATTTACTAAAACAGGACAAGAAAAGAGAAAAACTCGACGGGATTTTTCTTGCAAACGTTAGTTTAAAAGCAGGGAGATTCAATCATTTACAGAGAATTTACGTGTATTCTAGGCCTAGGGCTATTCCCTTGGAATGCCAATCCTGGTTTAGTAGTGAAGTGCCCAAGCGACGAGGAATATGTGAAAAAAACAAATTTTATGGTACTATCTGCAGATCTGGTAATCCTATCGGGTGGTCTCCGCTACGAAGAATTGAAGACCTTGAGGGGCAGGAAGAACCATCGCACCAATTTACTAAGGAGTTATTTTATATGTTTGATATTATTAAAAAAAATGGTTAGTATGGGAATATATTTCTTTTGAAGACAAAATGTGACCAACTACAAGTTAGAATCTCCGAGGCTATTTAGAGATAAAAGTGAGTTTCTATGATCTTTGATATTGTCACAGATTGTTGGAATAATGAAAGAGTGAACTCAATATGAATAATTGTTGATTTTAAGTTATTTCTGGGAGACATAATCGGGTAGAGTACAACATGCTTGTATCTTTGACTTGCATGACCGTGTGTGAAGGTTGTGTAAGATATTGTGAACTTGTACAAGATTGATGATGACCTACATAGCTGTATAAGATCAAATACGCTATTGTCCCTATCATACACGCTTGTGTGTAAAGGCTGTGTAGGTAACTGCAAACGTATACGTAGGGATGGCAAGAGTCGAAGACATAAATGGCCATGTAGAAATATATACACCTGTGTCTCAGGTTATGAAGTCAATCGTGTGACTCATTGTGATCATGTATATCCATGATTCCTTGAAATCTAATTGGGACATAGTAACCTACACGACCGTGTAAGTGATCGTGTCTAGTTATGAAATCCTTTTTTTTAGTATAAAAGGAGTAATGATGGGATTCATCGATACGAGTGAAAAGAACACTGATAAAAGGGAAAGAAAAAGAGTTAAAAGTGAGCTGAGAAGTTTTTCTCATTATGTAATTAACAAGTTATCTTTAGAGTATTTGTTTCACAATTAAACTAAGAGTGTTGTTGATTTGGCGTATTAAGTTGTACTCAATACTAAGTCCTTTTTTATATAAATTAAATGAATTGGATTAATGAAAAGAATTTTCACATATAAATTACGTGATCAATAACAAGAAACAGAAAAATACATGAAACGACAACTTATAAGTAAACATATTCATGCATCTAAAGACTCATAAGTAAACGGTGTGTTTAACAAAAGGGGTTAATAGATTTCCCCCAGTCATAATTATTCTGTCACATTAACCCAAAATCGTGGGAAGCACAAGGATAATTCCCACGATCGTGGGATGCTTAGTCGGAAGAGACACGCGGGTTTCACTTACTTTTTTTAGGGTTATATGACTTGTCTTGTGATATATAAGGGCACAAATCCCTAAGGTTGAAAAGGTGTCATGGAAACTTGCCTCTTTGAGTTAAAAGACAGATTGAGAGCCTAGAGAGAAGTAGAGAATCAAGACTCCCATTCCAAATTGGGCAAAGAGCACCCCGTCTTTCAAATTTTCCAGATTTGGGCAAAGGAGAGGAGGAGCTTGCTTCATCTAGTTATTATTTCATTTTTCCTCTTTTAGCATCTTTATTATAGATTGTTTGGTTATTGGGGATGTTAATGACATTATGAGTGGCTAAAATATTTTTGTATGGTTTGTTATTTGAACTATTTGTGAACCTTCAGTTGTTGATTTAATAACATAAATGTTCGTGTTATTTATTAAGCTTAAACCTACAACAAATCGAAAGAGTGAGCTTAGTAATCTGTGTTAAATGTGCAACGAGAGTTGACGTTTAATAAACCTATAGATAACAAGTTATTGATTTATTAGGAAGAGATTTCAATATATTGATATACTGCCTATATGATAGCTTCATATCTAGTTGAATGTTTAGAAAAGGCTTTGCATATTGAGAGATCTCAAAGTTAATCCTAATTTAATTAACTAGTGACATTTAGTTGCATCTTAAGAGAGGGTAATGATCATACCTAATTGGCAACAACCGTTTGAAATTATGTGTGATGCAAGTGACTTCGCAGTGGGAGCAGCTTTAGGCCAAAGGCGAGAGAAAGTGTTTAGGGTTATCTACTACTCTAGCCAAACTTTGGATGATGCCCAGAAAAATTATACTACTACAGAGAAGGAGATGTTAGCAGTTGTGTTTTCTTTGGACAAGTTTCGATCATATATCATTGGGTCAAAGGTTGTGGTTTTTACAGATTATGCAGCAATCTGATATTTGTTTGCAAAGAAAGATGCCAAACCACGACTCATTCGATGGGTGTTGATTTTGCAAGAGTTTGATGTGAAGATCAAGGACAAAAAGGGGACAGAAAATGCAGTTGTCGACCATCTATCTCGATTAGAGCTTGAGGAATCAAAGCCACTAACACCTATCCAAGAGTCTTTTGCAGATAAGCAGTTATTCAGAGTCAATGAAAAGCTTTTATGGTTTGTCGATGTAGTGAATTATTTATCTACAGGTTTGATTCTTCCGGATTTAAATCCATCCCAAAAGAAAAAGTTCCTATTTAATGTGAAAAGTTATCTATGGGATGAGCCTTTACTACTCAAGAGAGGTCTTGATCAAGAGATTCGAAGATGTATCCCGAAAGATAAAGTCCTAGCAATTTTGGAGCATTGTCATTCATCACCATATGGAGGTCACTTTGGCCTAATAAGAACAACAACAAAAGTTCTTCAATCTAGTTTCTATTGGCCTACGCTCCATAAGTATAGTTATGCTTTCACTAAGACGTGTGATCGATGTCAACAAATGGGTAACTTCTCACGACATCATGAGCTTCCTTTGACTAACAATTTTGAGGTAGAACTCTTCGATTTGTGGGGTATTGATTTCATGGGACCATTCCCCAAATCTTGCGGACAATCCTATATCCTTTTGGCAGTGCACTATGTATCAAAATGGGTTGAAGCCATAGCTTCACCAACAAATGATGCCAAAGTTGTTCTCAAATTTCTCAAGAAAAATATTTTCACAAGATTTGGCATTCTTAGGGCCATTATTAGTGATGAAGGTACCCACTTTTGCAACAAACTTTTAGGTAATCTTTTAAGCAAATATGGAGTTTGTCACAAGGTTACATTACCCTCCCATCCATAGTCAAATGGCCAAGCTTAAATATCAAATCGAGAGATCAAGGATATTCTTGAGAAGACGGTGAACCCTAACTGGAAAGACTGGGCTCTCAAGCTTGATGATGCTCTCTGGGCATATAAGACGACTTTCGAAACTCCAATTGGCATGTCTCCATATCATTTGGTTTTTGGAAAAGCTTGTCATCTTTCGGTAAAGTTGGAACACAAGGCTTATTGGGCAGTTAAGAAGTTAAATCTTGATTGGAAAAAATTGGTTAAAAATCGGTCTCTACAGTTGTGTGAATTGGAAGAATTTCAAAATGAAGCGTATGAGAACTCCAAAATCTACAAGGAGAAAACTAAGAAATG
>JAOQMP010000005.1:22097649-22120947 GCA_027563575.1 Erythroxylum pedicellare
GCTACCATTTTATTCAAGCCCCCACTTCACGCCTCCAATGGATTCACGCCCGTAGACAACACTCACGCATGCAGCACATACCACACATGCAGTAGCTTTGAAGACTCCAATCACAAGCCTACCTTTATTCACGCTCACATATAAAAGACAAAGTAGCCTCCACTTTCCAGCTCACATTCCACTCACGGCAACCTCCAGCTCCCATTCACTCAATTAACAACACAAAAGTCTCCATTTACCAGCCAACACGCCATTACTAAAACCTTAGACGTAACTCTAGCCTCCATCCATGCAAGTCTTGAATTTTTCTTCTCCAATCTTCAACACTTACACATAACAGCCAGCCTCCATGTTTCACGCACAACAAGACAGCCTCCAAAGCAAGAAGAAAATGCTCTCCATTCTTGATGCAAGCAGCCTACACACTTCAGCCCTCCACCGAAACAACTCAACCATTTTTTTACTCACCAAAGCAACCTTCATCTTAGAATACACACCTCCACTCACATCTCCACCGAGAGCTTGCCTCCACTCATCAACCTACACACAACACCAACGCAACTCTTAATTCCTCATCCATCATAGCCAAGCCTTCATAACCACTTCACCACTAATTAGCTAATTCATTCATCGCTCCACATTCACCCAACCAAGACACAACACTGTAGCTCTCTAATACACATCCATGTAAGTCTTGATTTTTCAGCTCCAACTCACCAATGTACCTGCCTCCATTTTCCCAACAACGCAGCATCCATTCACGGCCAAAGAAGCAACCACGCAAAGGAGTTTGGAGAGCTTTGTTCTTAATTTTTATTTGATTCCGTCATGAGTTTATACAGGGTTTTTGCTTATGGATTGTTTGGCATAATGATTTGTGGCTAAAACCTTAATTTCTCTTAGGGGATTTAATATTTTTTATGATGCTTTAATATTGAATTTTTCTAGAATTCAAGACTGAATATTCATATGCTTGTTGATTTTTCCTTGAATTTATTTGTTATTCCTTTAGACTATTGGAAAATGCCTTGGTATAAATTCACCTTTGGAAAAGGGGAGTTTTTGCTAGAAGATTAAAGGAAAATTCGACTAGGATTTTCTTGTGAGTTGGGAGACCCAAGAAATTTAGGAGGTGAAAATTGAAGTTTTAGAACTTAAGAAACTCTTGGAGAAACTTAAGTAAGGGATTACTAAGTGATATCTAGAGTGGATAAATTAATTCACCTTTGGGAAAAGGGGATTAATTACTCTTAAAATTCAACTACAAGGGTAGAATATTTTAGTTGTGGAGAATAGCTAATTTAATATTAAAGTTGACAAAAATATCATTCCCTAGGAGAAAGTTATTCTCCTTTGCCATTAAAACTCTTAATTAGTTAATTGTTGCAATATTTTCTTAATTAATTACTGTACAAATTTTTCATATTCATAGTTATTTTGGTCGCATTGAATTAGGTAATTGTTTAGAAATTTATTTAAGTTAATTTTGTTTAAAAAAATTTCTTTACATTAATTTTAATTTTCTAAAACTTCATTCAACCCGATTTCAAATACCATTAGCTAGCGTAGAATTGAATTTTCTCATAATCCCTGTGGACACGACTCGGTTCCTACCGATTTATTACTCACTTCGATAACCGTGCACTTGCGGTTCACGACCACAAAACCTCATTTCTGAAGGGTGTAATATTTTGAAAATGCCTAATATTTCTCTCACCAAATCTCTTTGATTGAGGAGGTGAAAATTGGTAGGATTACTTATATATTTTTTTGGGTATAGTTTCAAGCAAGAGCCAAATAGTTGGGAATCTTTGAACTCTTATAAGTTCTTATTTGAATTAGTGGATTTGCTTATCGATTTGGCCTATAATTTTTCCCTCTATATTAAAGGATTTCCCAGGATATATGGTGTTTGATTTATTTTATTGTATATATATATTACAATTGGGTCTCTTGAGCCTAGTTGATTGTTTTTATTGACGTTGTGGGAGTTGTGATTTGAACCCAACAAGGTGATATTGGAGCCATTAGTCATAAAGGGTGGAAGTAGATCTATGGTCAAACTAACATATAAAAACTATTCTATTTGGAGACCCGTGATGTAGGATCTTTTGTATTGTAAGGATCTTTTTGATCTTATCGATATGGAAAAAAATGAAAAATGATTTTCCATCTAAACTAAAAAAATGAATAATGGGGAATGGGCAAAGATGAAGCAAAAAAATCTAGGCACTATCCGATAATGGATTAACATCAATATATTCAACCATATGTTGTAAGAAACTGATCCATTAAAGTTGTGGAAGAAGTTAGAAGGTCCTTATGAAAGGACGATTGCGCATAACAAGGCCTCTTTAATTATGAGGCTTGTGAATTTGAAACTAAAATCTAGAAAATCTATATCAGAGCTCCTTATTGATTTCTAGGACTTTATTAACAAGGTTACTACCATAAAGATCATTCTTGATAATAAGCTCGAAGCCTTATTCTTGTCGAGTTTGTTACCAAATCAGGGTGGCTTAAATCGAAGGGTATATTAAGAGTTTTATATGACAGAAGATACTATTCAAACTAAAAGATAAGTTCTACCGTTTAACAATTAGGTCATTTATGCTCTATAGGATGAAGTGTTAGCCCATCAAATAGGTACATAGCATAAGTTAATAGTGGTAGTGATGAGAATACTCTGTTAAATGTATAACCTTACAATAAGATAAAAGGTTAAGAATATAGTGGTAAGAAAGAAATTAAGGGTGGCTAACATTGATGGTAAATTAAAAGAGACAAGACTTAGGTAGTTTGTAAATGTTAAGAGCAGACATCCTAACACCCCAGTGAAAAGAAGCTAGAAGATTATTCTTAAGGACTGTGAGAGAAAAAGAGGAGGACCTAAGAAGAACATGGGGAGATGCTAATGAAGGATATGATTCTACTAGAGCTTACTGAGAACTTGACCCTCAATAGGAAACTTTGACGAACTAGGATACGAATAAAAAGATCTTACATAAAAAGTTTCTTCTCTTTATTCATAAATCTTTTGAAATTTTTCTTCGTTTTTTTATGTTTTGTATTTAACCTAAACACTTTTATCTATGATACCTCCCTCTTAGTATGTTTGTATAGTATTTTAATTATATTTTATTGTTTAATTATTTATAATTTATTAGTCTTTGTATTATTATTTGCGTTATCATTTATATTACTTATGTTATTATTCATATTATTTGTATTTATTTGTATTTGTATCTTTTATATTATATTTTTGTTTTGAATTTCTTTATTCTTATTTTATTATATCAATTCTATTTTATTATAATTATTTATTTATATTTTTATCTTTTTTTCTTTAAATAGTTCTCAAAACCTTTTTTTAGTTGTATAGATCTGTTGAAAATAACCTTTCTACTCGTTAAGGATAAGGTTGTGTTCTACTATACTGTTTCAGACCCTGTATCTTAGTGGTATTTATGCTAAGATGTTATTATTGTTATTGTTTTTATCATTATTCAATGGATATTTAGAATGTCAAAGTTGTCAAAAATGTTTTAGAATGAAGCAATCAGAATGACTGTTTACTTAATTAACTGAACACTATTAGTCTCAACGTTTTAGAGAGAATGTGGATATGGAAAGACACCTCTTATTTACATCTAAGGGTATTCAGATGCAAGGTATTTAAACATATACCTAAAGAGCAAAGACTAAAACTTGACTCAAAGATGGGTCATTGCATATTATTCGAGTATGGTAATGAACATTTAGGCTTCAGATTCTATGACCTCGAAAAGTAGAAAGTTTTCAAAAGTAAAGACTTTGTGTTTCATGAGTACGAGATAGGTGTAAACCTTATTAAAAGAGATAAAACTACTCTCAGTAGTGCATCCTACAGTGTCATTGATGTTTCCCCTTTTTTGACTTTTATTAATCAACCTACAGGTGAAGGAGACAAAGAATATGAGTAGGCACACAATTTTAGTGATCAGGTACAACCCATATTCGAACGATAATGTAGATGAAATTGATGAGAATAATGAGCAATGAGAGCAACTTGGTTCAATTAGAGGATATTTCATAAGGTATCCAAGGAATACCTTCCAATTACTATTAAGAGGGAGTCTAAAAATGTGCAAGAGTTGGAGTCACATGAAGATAAAGATCTTTAGTTCACAACTATGCAGGAGGAAATGAATTCCCTAAAGAGAAATGAAACATATAAGCTAATGGAACTTCTAAAAGACAAAAAGGCATTGAAGAATAAATGGGTATTCAAGATAAACAAGGATGGTGACAAGTTGGTGAAATATAAGGTAAGAATAATGATAAAGGGATTCAGCCAAAAAAAAGCATTAACTTTGATAATATTTTCTCACCAGTGGTCAAGATTACTTTAATAAGAACCATGTTAGGTCTAAGTGCTAGTTTAGATCTTAAACCTGAATAACTAGATGTGAGAACCACCTTCTTTCATGGATATTTCAAAAAGGAGATATATAAAGTAACCAGAAGGATCTAAGGTTTAGGACAAGAGAATTTGGTTTGCAAATTGAAAAGGAGCTTGTATGGGTTGAAACAAGTACCAAGACAGTGATATTGAAAGTTTGATCCATTTATGATAGGAAATAGTTATAAGCGAATTTTTGTCGATCCTTATGTCTATTTCAAGGAGTTTATTGATGGAAACTTCATTATTCTTCTTTTGTATGTTGATGATACACTAATTGTGGGACAAGATGTTAGGATAATCTACAAACTAAAGGATGACTTATCCAAATCTTTTAACATGAAATATTTAGGCCTTGCAAAACAAATTATGGGCATGGAAATAACCTGAGATGGAAAAAAATAGAAAACCTTTGTTGTCATAGGATACATATATTGAACAGGTGCTAGAAAACGTTCAATATGAAGTATGCTAATCCAATTAGCACGTCGCTAGCACCTCACCTTAAGATAAGTAAGCAAGCATGCCCTTCAACTAAAAAGGAGAAAATTGGTATGTCTTATGTTCTATCCTCATCTGTTGTTGGTTCCTTGATGTATGTAATGGTATGTATTGGACCGGATACAACATAAGTTGTTAGGTTGATATTTATCCAATCCAAGGAAAGTTTACTAAGAAGCATTGTTATGGATCTTAAGATATTTACAAGACACTTCCAAATAAAGCTTATGTTTCGACGGTGGGGAGCTAATTCTCAAGGACTATATAGATGCAGATATGGATAAAGATCTTAACAACAAGAAATCCACTTCAGGGTACTTGTTCAAATTTGCAATGGGATCTATTTTTGGCAATTCAAGTTGCAAAAGTGTGTATCTTTATCCACAACTGAAGTGGAGTATATAGCTGTTGTGGAAGCAGGTAAGGAGATGCCCTTATTAAAACAGTTTCTTCAAGAGTTAAATCTGAAGTAAGATGATTATGTAGTCTTTGGTGATAACCAAAGTGCTATGGAATTGAGAAAGAATACTATATATCATTCCACACTAAGCACATCAATGTCAAGTATCATTGCTTGAGATCTATAATAACAATAATTATAGTTGAAGAAGAATATCACAAATTCACAATGATGGTATATTAGAAAAAATGGTTCTCAGGAGCAAGCATGAGCTTTATAGTAAGCTCGTCAAGATGACTCTCAAATAATCATTGGGGTGGTTCGTCTCTCCTTCAAAATGAGCTACAGGGGGAGATTGTTGAGTGGCCAGCCTTATTTAGAGACAAGTGAGTTTTGTTGATCTTATATATTCTTAGGAATTGTTAGAATAATGAAGGAGTGAAATCAAGATGGATAACGGTTGATTTAATGCTATTCCTGAGAGAGACGAACGTGTAGAGTACAATAAGCCTTTATCCTTGACTTACACAGACGTGTTTGAAGGTGGTATAAGAGACTGTGAACATGTACAAGATAAATGATAACCTACACATTTGTGTAAAATTAGACATGCTTGTGTCCCTATTATACACAATCTTATAAGGAGACTTTGTAGGCAACTGCAAACGTGTACAGGTGAATGGTAAGAGTCGAAGATATACACGACTATGTGGAAACATTCACACCCATGGCCTAAGTATAAACAATCGTATAAGTGGACTGTGTATATCCAGGATTCCTTAATGTCTAATTGGGACACAATTACCTACATAACTATATAAATAATGTGTTTAGTTATGAAATCCTTTTTTTAAGTATAAAATGGGAAATAATATAGTTCATTAATATGAGTAGAAAGAACATCGAGAAAGGAAAAGATAAAGAGTGAGACTAAGCTAACAAGTGTTACTCATTAGATAATTGGTAGTTTTAGCAACAGGTTACCTTTTGAGTGTTTGTTTCAAAATTAAATTAAGAGTATTGTTGATTTGACGTATCAACTTATGCTAAATACTAAAAGTTGATAGGAATACTGGTACCTTTTTTCTGGTATATTTTTTAGTAAGGATCAATAGTTTGAAATTTTTATACTCACTGTAAGTTCCTATTTAAATTAGTGGATTTATTTATTAGATTGGCCCGTAGTTTTTTCCTCCATATATGAGGGTTTTCTAGGTATATCTTGTGCACGCATGTTTGTGTGTGTATTGTTTAGCTATTTGTTTTTGCGATTTAAGTATTTTGAGACTAGTAGATTTTTTTATTGATATTGTGGAAGTTGTGATTGAAACTGAACGGTATAGACATATTTACGAAGTGTAATGAACTTGCAAATGATCAAATCTTCTAATTTGTTTAGGGAAGCAGTTAAGTCTTTATTTGATTGCGTAACTCACCATACAATTTTAATGGCTTAGGATGTCTAGGGATAAAAGGTTACCTATTGTTGATAAATATCTGCTTTGTTTACTGCACGTGACTAGTTTACTTTTACTTTACAGTTTTTAGTTAAAGTATGACCTATTCTTTTGCTATGTTTGTTGTATCGTGGCCTTATATGCAGCACACGATTTGTTTTCTGTTTCTTGTTTTAGCTATATAAGCATAAGAAAAAGTTCAATAAAATCATCTTCTTTCAAGAAATCTTTCTGGTGCATTTCAATAGTTTCTCTTTCTATTTTCCTCTATTTTCTCATTAAAGTTACATAGGTTCTATTTTTTAACCTTCAGTTTGGTATTAGAGCTAATATTCTTAAGGGATCTGTGAATATTACCATAGAAGATGAGAAAATTTTTCATCAATTGCTCTGCCAGAATTTGACGGAACCAACTATTAGATATGGGCAGTTCGTATGGAAGCATACTTGGAAGTTTTGGATGTTTGGGAAGTAGTGGAAGAGGATTGTGATGTTCCTACACTTCCAAACAATCCCACCTTGGCACAAATCAAAACACACAAGGAGAAAAAGATGAAGAAGTCGAAGGCCAAAGCATGCTTATTTGTTGTAGTGTCATCAATGAGTTCACTAGAATAATGTCACTCAAACCGACAAAAGCTATATGGGATTATCTTAAGGAAGAATATACTGGAAATGAAAGAATCAAAGGAATGCAAGTTCTGAATTTAATCAGAGAATTCGAACTACAAAAAATGATGACTCAGAAGTGATCAAAGAATACTCAGACAAGCTTCTAAGCATTGTTAACAAGGTAATACTTCTTTGTTCAAAATTTACTGACTCAGGAATTGTTGAAAAAATTCTTGTTACAATTCCTAAAAAATACAAAGCAACCATTAAAACTTTAGAGAATACCAAGAATCATTTAGAAATTTCCTTGGCAGAACTGCTCAATGCTTTACAAGCTCAAGAGCAACGAAGGCTTGTGAGACAAGATCGTTCAGTTGAAAGAGCTCTTCAAGCATTAGGAAGCTGGAAAGCACAAAAGGAAATCTGACAAGAAAAATCAAACATCAAGCAACAAAAATACAACAAACCACTAGAATCAAAGCAAAGGTGAAAATTCTAAGAAAAACAACCATCCACCTTGTCAACATTGCAAAAGAACAGGACATACACCTTTTAAATGTTAGTGGAGGCCTGATGCAAAATGCACCAAGTGCCAACAACATAGTCATGAAGTAGTGGTTTGCAAGAGTCAAGTTCAAAAACAAGCAGTTGATGCCCACATCGCAGATCAAGATGAAGATTAGATTTTTAAGGCAACTTGTTTTCAGTCAAAAGTACTTCAGAATCTTAGTTGATTGACAACGGTTGTACAAATCATATGACATATGACAAGACTCTTTTCAAAGAGCTGAAGGCCACTGAAGTTAAGAAGGTCAGGATAGGGAATGGTGGCTAAATTTCGGCAGAAGGCAAAGGAACTGTGGCAATCATAACAAGGTCAGGTACAAAAACAATTCATGATGTTCTTTATATACCAGATATTGACCAAAATATACTGAGTGTAGGTCAGCTAATTGAAAAAGGATTTAAAGTATCATTTGAAGACTAGTATTGTTTTATCTATAATTCCACCGAAAAGGAGACATTAAGGGTTAAAATGAGAGGTAAAAGTTTCTCATTTGATCCAACAATGGAGGTGCAAATAGCCTATTACAGTGAATACAGTATCACTGAAATTTGGCACAAAAGGCTTGGGCATTATCATCTTCAAATAATGCTAGAAATGAAAAAAAAAAACAACATGACAAGAGGTTTACCAATGTTTGTTGATCAGTTGTGAAATTGTTCTGCTTATCAACTTGGTAAACAAAACAGAAGATCATTTTCTACATCAACCTCTGAGAGCCTCACGAAAACTACAACTAATACACACAGATGTTGTTGGTCCTCAAAGAACTCCATCATTACTAGGTAGCATTTATTACATTCTTTTTATTGATGATTATACAAGAATGTGTTGTATTTTTTTCTTGAAATTCAAATCAGAGGTGACTTGATTTTTTTAAAAGTTCAAGAAAATGGTGGAGAATCAAAGTGAATGCACAATTCAAGTTCTCAAGTCAGAAAACGGAAAAGAATACGCCTCAGGTGAATTTAATTTGTACTGTAATGAAGCTGGTATTCAACATCAGCTTACTACTCTATACACTCCAGAACAAAATGGTATTTGCGAAAGGAGGAACAAATCGATAATGGAAATGGCCAGAAGTATGTTGCATGAGAAAGAATTACCAAAAATATTTTGGGCAGAGGCGGCTAACATAGCAGCATTTTTGCAAAATCAACTTCCAACCAAGGCATTGAAGGACAAGACTCTATTTGAAGCTTGGTATAGGTATAAACCTTCACTAAGTTTTCTTAAAGTATTTGGCTACGTATGTTTCGTTCATGTGCCACAGGTTAAACATGAAAAGCTTGACAAAAAGGCAATTTCGAGTATTTTTGTAGGTTATAGTTCAGTTTCTAAAGCCTACAAGGTGTATCATCTCCAAACAGAAAAAATGACAATTAGTTGGGATGTACACTTTAATGAGGATCAACAATGGGACTGGAAAAATTTGTAGCATAATGTTTTATTAGAAGAATCAAAAGGTGCTAGTAGTGAACATAAACAGGCAGATCTATGGCAAGAAGAGTTGGAAGATGACTCTCCAATTAGAGGTATAAGGCCACTTTCTAAAATTTATGCAAGTAGCGACATAGCAGTTTATGGACCTGCAGGTTTTGAAGAAGCATTAAATGATCCAAATTGGAAGAAAGCAATGGAGGAGGAAATATCAATGATAGAGAAAAATAAAACTTGGAAGTTGGTTGAAAGACCTGAAGATAGAAAGGTCATTGGTGCCAAATGGATGTTTAGAAAAAAGCTCAATGCAGATAGCTCCATCAACAAATATAAGGCTAGACTTGTCGTTAAAGGTTATGCCCAAATTTATGGTGTTGATTATTCTGATACTTTTGCTCCTGTTGCAAGATTAGACACAATCAGATTGCTACTCGTAATATCAGAACAAGAATGCTGGAAAGTATTTAAGCTAGATGTCAAATCAACTTTTTGAATGGCATTTTATAGGAGAAGATATATGTAGAATAACTAGAAGGATTCGTGAAGCAAGGTGAAAAGGACAAGGTCTACTTGCTCCAAAAAGCTCTTTATGGCCTAAAATAGGCACCAAAAACATGGTACAGCAGGATAGATAGTCATTTATTAAGTCTTGGTTTTGTTAAAAGTCTGTCAGAATCCACTCTTTATGTAAACATAAATCCAAGGACATTCTCATTGTTTCCCTTTATGTTGATGATCCTCTAATGACTGGAAATAATATAAGGCTTGTTAAGGAGTTCAAACAATAAATGATGCAGGTTTTTGAAATGACTGATCTTGGTCTCATGAATTATTTTCGTGGTATGGAGATCAAGCAAGACAAAAATGAAGTATTTATCTGTCAAAGAAAATATGTGAAAGAAATTCTGAGAAAATTTTAAATAGAGGACTGCAAGGCAGTGAGCACAACAATGGCTCAAAAAGAGAAGCTAAATAAGGAAGATGGCACTGACAAAATTGATGAAGGTTATTACAGGAGCTTGATTGGATGCTTAATGTATCTCACAGCAACAAGACCTGACATTCTATTTGCAGTAAGTCTCTTATCTCAATTCATGCATGATCCAAGTGAATTGCATTTAAGGGCAGCAAAAAGAATATTGAGGTATATCAAAGGAACTGTTGATTACGGAGTTAAGTTTAAAAGCTGTAAAAATTTCAAGTTGTCTGGTTTCTCGGATAGTGATTGGGCTGGATCGGTTAAAGATATGAAAAGTACATCAGGATATTGTTTCAATTTAGGATCAAGAATCTTTCTCATAGTGCTCCAAAAAGTAAGAGATTGTAGCACAATTTACTGTTGAAGCTGAATTTATAGCAACAACAGCAGCTGCAAATCAAGTTTTATGGCTAAAAAAAATTATATGTGATTTACATATAATGCAGAAAGAAAGCATCAAGGTTTTTGTTGACAATTAACTAAATCCACAGGGTCCATCTTAATAATTTTGCCAAATTTATGTCCTATAATCACAATTATGTCATTCCAATCATTTGTCCTATCTTTCCCAATCACAAGTATTATTTTTTCAACAAACATTTGGAAAGGAACGCCACCATGCATCTTTCTCTTGCTCGTTATCCATATTCACTTGCTTCTTCAGCAGTTATCTAACTAGTGGACTAAGTTGATTCAATTATGTATTGGACTTCCGAATTAAAAGAAAAATTATTCAAAGAGAGACTTCCTCTATCTCCTTGGAAATTTTCAAGTCACCATCTATTTAAACCTTATGTGCCATTATAGCAAAGGAATCATAGCAGCTCTTTTGTTTCTTTGTCTTTCTCATTTTTTATCAATCAAATTTGAGTTTTAGGCCAACTACCCAACTAATGATATTTTAAAAATAACTTTGGCCCTAGTGATGATACAAAGAATGGTCCATGAAGCTTCTCTTTGTTCTCTTCTTAGCGAAGGAGGTAAGGTAATGAACGTTTGCTTCTTATGATGCCATTTTCCCTAAAACATGGCTTTGTCTTGTATATGCAACTAAAAGGTTCAATCCTTACCCGCCTTTTTACTGAATCTTTCCATAATTTCCGGGTTCATGTTCCCAAGCCGAAGTCTTTCTAGTACATATTATTCTACACCACATAATGGGGATAAAAGTCGCAGTTAAGAGTGTGTTTGCCTTAATCTAATCAAGGTCAAGAGTCAAAACCCCATTCTCTATGGCCTTTACCTAAAGTTTCAGTTTTATCAATACAAATATTCCGTTTGTATTATTTATCAGTATCAAAAAGGTTCTATCAATAGCTGAGATGGCTTTAGGTTTAATGGAAATCCGTTCGGTATTGTCTCTCAAAGCTATAGAAATGCCCACGCAAATGGATCTTAATACTATTAAAAGCCCACAACGAATCAAATGGATCCACCAAGAAATAAAAGAATACTACCCTCAGGAGAAGTGCTACATGGTCAAGCATGTTGTCATGATCCACTAAAAAAGACAGCTTCACAGATCGTGGCTAGGATAGCCTAAAGAGACATACCCAAGTATTGGTAATTGTCCAATCGCTTTTAACTCGGGGGAAATCATTACTGAATTGTCGCCTTAAAATTGCAATAGATGAAACCAAGATAATGAGTCTTACTGTAAGGGACAGAGTTATTTATTTTGTTTTTTTTTCTCTTCTTCATTTTCCTAAACTGTCCTACCAAGGGGAGTGATGGTTCCAGCTTTCCTCCCAAGCAAAGAAGAGTCTGGGGCTGGTATGCCGTTTGCACCAACTCCAGTCTTCATGAACGGAGTCGAATCTCCAAACCCTCCGTTGGTAGTTCCACTAGCAACTTCACAAGACCCCAGCATCAGAAGAAATGGGATGGCAGTGGCACAATTATCTTTGCATGCATTGCACTATTATGATCTCTTCAAATCAGATCTGCGTTCTGACCATACCGTGGTTGTGTAACAGTAAAATAGTCATTACCACGTGTAAGAACTTGAGAAACTGTTTTCCACATTTCGAGTTGATTCCAACAAACTTTTGAAAATGAAGAATTAGTGATAGCATGCAAGTCAATCGTGCTGTCAACTAGATCATGATTTTTTAACTCGATTGTTCTGCATGGTTTAAGGACCAAAATGCTTTCTTCCTGTCTTTCACAAAGTGCCTTTCAGACAGAAAATTTAAAGGAACAAAAATGTTTGGTACAAGTTCAATGTGAGGGTGGTAATTATACGATGTACCTGATCATATAGAAGGTGAAAGAAGAGGATCGATATACAAGATTATGATAAATATGGGGGCCGCTATCACCTCCCAAAACATCTCATCACTGATGATACAAGAGAAGAAGTCAGGAATTTCATCCCAGCAGACCCACCGGGGAAGTAGGAGATGGCATAGTATCCAAGTGCAAGAACCTACAAGTTGGAAGAATCTATCAATTTTCATCATTAAACCAGAGACCTCACACCAAGGTTGAAACGTGAAGTTAATGCCATTACACCAGTCTCACAAGAATATTGACAAAATATAGGTAACTAAGCATTAAGAGGAAAGTTAAAATAGTTGTACAATTAAAGGTTATCATTTTTACAGCAATTTCACACAATCAACTGGTAAAGATATTGGATAGTCTAAAGCATATACATAATCTGGGGTACTTGTAGAAAAATTAATACCTGAATCACAGAGAACAGCACGGAAAGAATGTAGCTGTGAAGCACCATGGAAACATAGATTGTGCCGATCATACTGGCTAGAAATCCCAAAGTAAAAGGAAGCCTCTGGACAAATATTGAAGATAGAACAGAAAATAGAATAACCATTAGATAAACACAAAACCTAATTAAGCTGATCAGCATAAAGACACCGCATGATTTACTCTGAATAGATCTAGTACACAACTTCATAAACATACCTCTTTCGATATCATGTGATCAAGTTGGTTGGAAGGACCTTTGAGGGCAAAGAAGGATCCAACAATAAAGCCACATCCAAGTGTGAAGCATATTGCAAATTTCTGGGGCACCAGTACTATCACCGGAAGGAACATAGTGAATGCAATGAATACAAAGAACACCCCAGTGGCCAGAAATAAGCCAAAATACATCAGCGCTTTTCCTGAAGGAATGTTACTTGTGGCAGACTGCAAATTCCCAGGTATATCTCTCACTCCTTTGGAAACCCTGAACAGGTATCATAATCCAGATGTGGAGATCATTAATCGGTGGGCTGGTTTGTCTCCCGAAATTAAAACTCAAATGGAGACTCCACGCATTGAAATAAAACAAAAAAAAAGTATTTTGTACACCACATGTATTAAAAAGGTGCATGATATAATAAAAACTCCAAAAAAAAATGGGGATTTACATGGTGACCTAAAGAGTGTCTTCATTATTTTGTACGCAAGATCTTACGTATGGCATACTCAAGAATTTGACTGCCATGGAAATACTTATGGCATTTTCCAGAATTTGACTGCTACGGAAATACCATGATTCACTTACCAACCATAATATGATGGTATTCAAACAAGCTGCTTGAGCTAATACTTCAAATGCTCACACCAATGAGATAGAATAATAATTAAATGGATCTTAGTTAGAACTTCCCTTAGGACATTGTTTACCCTAGTGCCTTCTCGGAACAACAGACATTTTGCATGTGCTTCTTGAATAGGCAAAATGGATTCTACTCAAGTACTATACATTACCAACAAGGAGGTAGAAAAAGGTAGCCAGTTGAATAAGTTCCTCATCTCATATACATCCAATGACATCAAGCGCCACAACAAAATAAAACACTTCAAAAAGATAAAGATGCTTTGAAGAAGGAAATGTTTTGAAGATAAATTAACAAAGATGCGTGAGGAGCAAATTGACGTGGACATTATTTTGACAACCACCCAAATATTAACCCATCCAGTTAGAGGGACACTTCGGTCCTATATGCAAAAATATTTAGGCATTTTGTTATGTACCAGCAACAAACTCAAGTCTATAAATGTTACACTCATAGGCGTAAGAAGTACAAGGAGTGCAGCAACAAATTGCTTGACTTAGTTATTATCATACTTGATCTGCTGTGTTCTAATTAGAATAAATTGCTTGACATGTGCATGGAGGTAGCTGTGTTGTTTCAGTTTTAGTTATGTAAGCCTATCTAGATGAGATAATCTAGGAGGCAGTTATATCTTGTAATATTGTATTTATTCAATAAAGAGAAGAAGAAAACGGAAAAGGAAATTTCAACCAAAATCAATTATTGAGATCGTTGGGTTCTCTCGTAATGAGCCCTTGCTTCTCTAACCATCATAGGTTCAAAAGGAAGAAAAATCAATAAACAAAAATACCAGTCTGATTTAGATTGGAATTCTACTGTAAACTGTCCCGTAACTAGATCCCAAACTCAGGGCCATAATGACTTGATATTAGAGCCAAGAGTTAAAGGGAGAGTCATGCAATTTACAGCAACAGTTTGAGGCCTTCATGGCTATGTACCAAGAAGATAGAGCAAGAGACTGATCAGAAGAGAACAAGATCGCATCGCACAAGAAACAAAACAATAGGAATTCCCGGCCCAACTTAATGATTTGGCAAATTAAGTAGCAACATCAAGGATGAATTGAAGTGAACCCAATACTGGAAGTGTTAATTGGGACCACCGTGATTGTCAAGTTGGGGAAGGGAATTCAAAAGGAACCCAGAAAGGGGTAATTTTATACCCAAATATGTTAAACTTGAGTTTCCTCGATGTGGAAAGAATGAAGATCCATTACCTTGGCTTAGTCGTTGCGATTATTTCTTCCATCATCAAGAAATTCCTACAGAAGAATATATGGAGATGGTTGCCCCTCATTTGGTGAATGAAGCACAATTATGGTTCCGTAAATTGGATAGAGTCAAATCTGGTTTAGGTTGGGAAGAATTTAAGCATTTGTGCAATATTCGATTTCGTCCTCCACTCAAGGCACGAAAGTTGGTGAATTGTCCAAACTTTTCCAGACCGGAATAGTAGAGGAATATCAACGCAGGTTTGAACAATTGTCTACCTTTCAATTATACTAACTTCAACAAAAGAGGTTGAGATTTTCCTGAGTGGATTATAAGAATATATTGCTGTTGAAGTGGAGTTGCATCACTCTAAAGATTTGACAAGTGCCATGAGTTTAGCATAATTATATGAGCGAAAAGGTGGTTGGAACCAATCAAAAATCTCCATTACCAAGTCCAAATATTCCAATGTAAAGTGGCCTAACCTACCCAATTCTTCCAAGCCACAGTTCATCAAGCATTTAACTCGAACAGAGATGGAGGAATGACGGGCCAACAATCTTTGCTATAATTGTGATGAGCATTACTCTCCTGGTCATAGGCGCAAGCACTTATTCTGGATAGAAGGGTAGAGGAGCCACATAGGGAATCAGAGGTAGATGCAAAAGTTATAGAAGATGAACCTAAGGTTTCCATTTATGCCATCACTAGCGTTCAACATTATCAAACTATGCAAGAGAGTAGTTAAATTAAAAACGATCTCTTGTTAGTTTTACTTGATTAAGGAAGCACTCATAGTTACATTGATGAATCATTTGTATCAAGCTTGGATATGGAAATTTAGCAAAGGGAAGGACTTGATGTTACCGTTGCCAATGGAGAATGTCTTCAAAGTTTAGGTCTATGCACACTTGTTTCCTTAAAGCTAGGTGATCAAATTTTTTATGCTGATTTACTTTCAAACATCTTTTATGGAATTCACCCAACTCGCCCCTTTTTTGGGGAAACATCCCGTTCCAAAGTCACTGAATAGGTTACGAGGCCTTTGGGTTATTTTGGGGCTATGTTAGGCGTTCACTAGCTTTAGACTTTGGGCCTCAGCCACAGGGAATTTGTTACATTATGGATGCATTTTGTTAAGTGTGGCAAGACAATTGAATTACAGGTGTTGAGCCAAAATTCTATTTTCCATCAAATTACTGCTCTAGTAGACATGGATTGCAATTTGGAAACTTGGACATATTTTAGTAGAATTTGAGATCTTTTAAGAGCCCACCCACAAGATCAACACCTCCTCTTAATTATGATCATCATATTATTTTGGAGCATGACACAAATCTAGTAATGGTCAGACCTTACCATTATCCTCATATGCAGAAGGATGAAATTGAGAAACAATGTTAAGGGATGTTATCCACGAAATCATTCGCCCGAGCCAGTCCCCATTTTTTCTCTAGCATTATTAATTAAGAAGGTGGATAACAGTTGGTGTTTATGTGTTGATATCGAGCTTTGAATGCCAAGACAATAACAGATAAGTTTCCAATACCACTGATTGATGGGCTGTTAGAGGAACTTCATGGAGCAAAATATTTCACTAAATTGGTTTTGCGCTCTAATTATTTTAAAATGCGCAAGTGTGCTGCAAATATTGCTAAAAATAGCCTTCCATACTCACCAAGGACACTTTAAATTTCTAGTCATGCCGTTTAGGCTAACTAATGCCCCTTCTACTTTTCAAGCCTCAATGAATGACGTGCTTGGACCACACTTGCACAAATTTATCCTGGTATTTTCTGATGACATCCTAATCTGTAGTAAAACATGAGTCGAACATATGCACCCCTTGCATATTTCTTTTCAATTCTATAGCAACACTGTTTATTCTTGAAGCGCTCCAAATGTTCCATTGCTCAAACTCAAGTTTCTTACTTAGAAGATGTTATCTTTATTGACGGGGCATCTGTTGACTAGACTAAATTGAAGTTATGTTGCAGGGACTAAAATTTTCTTCAGTTAAGGAATTGCAAAGATTCTTGGGCTTAATTGGGTATTATCACAAATTTGTCAAGGATTATAGTACTATAGCAGCTCCTTTAACCTCCATGTTATCCAAAAATTCTTTTCTTTTGACAGATTAAAAATCAACAACTTTTGATCATCTGAAGGTTACAATGACCACTACACCAGTCCTCGCCTTACATGACTTCACTGCTCCATTTGTGATTGAATGTCATGCTCTCAAAATCGGAATAGGGGTGGTTCTTCAACAAAATGGGCATCCAATTGCCTTTTATAGTCATACTCTTGCTCCTCACCATCAATGCCTACCTTCTCATGAAAAAAACTCATTGGTCTACAAAAAGCCATCATTGGCATCCTTATTTATGGGTTTGATCATTTGTAGTGTGTATTGACCACTATATCTTAAGTATTTTTTAAATCAATGAGCTGTAACCTCCACTCAACAACACTAATTAAGCAAGTTATTGGGTTTTGATTTTAAAGTTGAATATAAAGTTGGACGTGCAAACATAATTGTTGACGTCTTATCTCACCAAAACGAAGAGGTTGGAATGCTAGTTGCTCTTTCAACGCCACAACTTGCCTTGTTTGATGAAATTAGATCTATTAAACAGTTTCACGTATCTAGCAAGGTGAAGCTATTGGTCCTTGGCAATTTAGAGATTGGTTAGTGTTCTTCAAGAATCGTGTTTATGTTTACATGCTTCTCCTTTGATTTTCTCTATTATTTTTGCTCTCCACAATCAAAGACATGAAGGATATAAAAAAAATTACAAAGGGAGAATGAATGAAGCAAATTGCAAATTGGAAACGAATGAAGCAACATGTTCAGAACTTTGTCAAATCCTACAACACTTATCAATGACATAAATAAGAACACCTTCTCCCAACAGGCGTTTCGTAACCTCTTCCAATTCCTATTCAAATTTGGCTTAATATCTTGATGGATTTTACTGATGGCTTACCTTCTTCTCAAGGGAAATCAGTTCTATTTGTTGTGGTTGATCGGTTGGCCAAGTATGCTAACGTAATTTCCCTATCTCATCCTTACACAACTATTATGGTCGTTCGTGCTTTCTTTGATTATATTTGCAAGCTCCATGGTCACCCGAAATCCATTGTCTATGATCGAGATGTTACTTTCACAAGCAAATTTTGGACTAAATTACAATAACAACCTAGTAGAAATTCTAGTAAGATGATATCTGGATAGTGTAGCAACCAGTTGCTTGAGTTAGTTTTTATCATCCTTGATCTACTATGCGATTTAATTAGAATAAATTGCCTAACGTGTATGAAGGCAATTGTGTTGTTTCAGTTTCAATTATGTAAGCCTATCTAGATGAGATAATCTAGGAGGTAGTTATATCTTCTAATATGATATTTATTCAATAAAGAGAAGAAGAAATTGAAAATGGAAGTTTACACCAAAATCAATTCTTGAGATCGTAGGGTCCTTTCTTAATGAACCCTTGCTTCTTTAATCTTCATAGGTTCAAAAGGAAGAAAAACTAATGCAACAGTAAATTGTCCCATAACTAGATCCCAAACTCATAACACGTTTACATATTATGAAGGTCAAAGATGATCAACTGTTACTATCAGATCTAACGTGACAGTAAATGGCCTTTCCCAATTTACTTATCAAAATGCATTGCACCATGCAAAAACTTTCCAACTTAATATCTAACTTGGAAAGTGGTTCTCACTTTAGTAAGGAGCATTTCCTCTTTACAGTCAGTTGTGTAGTAAATAAGTTCAGACACTTCCATTCATATTGAAAACAAACCTAGACCACCAATTCAACTTCCTAGTTATCTCTTTATCATAAAAGTTCTACATTTCTTCCCTAATCTAACGTAATGACGATCATCCAATAGAAAAAAAAAACATCATCTAAAAAATATCCAATACTGCATCATTACAAATAAAAAATTAGACTGCTGAAGCAACATACGTCATTATCCACACCAATAACTGTGTAATATACATGTTGATGTAGGACAAAGTCAATATGCCAATGCTTTAAGAAAAACAGGTACAAGTTGAAAATTAGAACTGGTGGAGGTTAGATAACTTTTATGTGTGCTGGGATTGGAATTCAAGATGCTGAAACAAAAGAATGTTTCAAGGGAGTATCGTTTGTAACAAAAGCCTAGGAATCACTCTTTTAGATATCATTCTCAACTCTAAGAATCAGTTATAAAAAGAAAGGATCAAACTTCCCAATTTTTTAAGGGAATAAAAAGATCAATGGTTTTTCCTTATCATAACAGTCGGTTCTTAGTTCACTAACATAATTTGGTAGGACAATCACACGCAGCTGGAAGAGAAAAGAAAGAATTGAGCTTGCAACTTACCATAGCTAGCAAGTATCAAATTCCGACGAGTTTAAAAGTTGTAATTAAAGATATGCGAATACTTACACGTTGAAGGTACCAGAAACGGTGTCGTTGGCGGATCGGACAGCGGCTTCAAGATCGAAGCCGAAATCCGATCCAGCAGTTTCAGTAGCTGAATCTCTGGAAGATGCGTAGGAGTTCCAATCTGCGAGTAGGGAAGACGAGGGCTTTTGCTGTTGATCTGCACTAGTGCTGCCTGTAAACCAAGCTTGTGTTAACTTCTCCATTTCGTTCTTTCTTGTTGGTAGCTTTGTGCTGTGCTGGGTTAATATGCTTTTAATAAATAAAAGAGAATCAGTGTAGCGGTCTGGCAAGTGGCCTGGCTACCGGATGTTGGGTTTATCGTTTTGAGGTCCAATCATAAGTTTGCACTTCCTGATCTTGATCCTAATGTCTATGGGGCGTACATTATTATTAAATGCAATTCCTGAATTCCCGACTTTGGTTTGGTTACAGTTACAGGTCTTGTTCCAGCTTCACCTAATTAATGCAAAAGCATCAATGCCCTTGTTATTGGATTGGAATGTTTAAATTGAAGCAAATTAAAGACAATAATGGAGTTGAGTTGATTGAGAAAAAAGTAGATGATCAAGCCAGTTGAAATACCAAAACATACAGTTAGATACATACATAGGCTAAGTGGTGCGTTCATTAAGGCAAGACGCATTGGATAAGTATATTTCACAGAAATGGGTTGTTGGCATTTATAAGATTGTAGAGGTCGTACTAAACCCATTTAATACAAATACATATAAGCATAACTGAAGCACATAATCTTCACTCTTGATATAATAGTTCGGAACACATATTATGTTAGAGGACTTTCAAGAGCTGCAATTCAAATATCAGAGGCTCATCTACATGCGACAGAAGACTGTGTCTTGGTCCAAACTGCATCGAAAAACCATTGAAATGATTAAAGCAACTAAATTAACAATGGCGTTATTAAGAGGATTGACCAAACCGCGTCTGGCATCGGTTCCAAGTTTTCACTTGTGTACCCCACAGAAGCAGGTATTAACGCTCTCCTTTTTCCTGAAGTAAACAAATTATGGAAGTGAAGCATTGGAAGAAAACCATGGAAAAGAAAAAAAAGACATTTATCTGTTGAATATACCTCCAACCTTCATGCCTATCAGCACCTCCTTCAGGCCCTTGATAATCTGAACTTGGAAGATGATAAACATGCATAATGGAAACATCTATTAGACAATGATAATGAATAAAATTATTGTGATCAGATCGCCCATATGAAGACAATGATCATGATCTACTCTTCTAAAAAGCCCAACCTTGCACTCCATTTCATTTTTGTTTATGTCAACTGAATTTGACTAAAAAATTTGGCCAATTATCCACACCAAATTTCCATCAAACGAAAATGTCCCATCAAAATCTGCAGAGCGAACGAATTGAGAGTTTTGACACTCAACTGTTTTTCATCCAAAACAAGTTTGACAGGTGAGCTTTCCCCACTAAACTTATCAACCGTGCTGCATCCAATAAAGGCCTCTTCACTTCATATAAGACGCACACAGAAAGCATGTGAAATCCTGCTGATGCTCAAGTTCAACCCTGAATGATATAGAATCTTTAGATAAGTAAAAGCCACTGAAAAGTGGGAACTTTACCTATGAACAAATTATCCGTTTGAGCGGCGGCACACATAGTTCACTAGAACAACGTCTCCTTCATGAGCCTCTGATCCTTTTCCTTCAACGATCTCTAAGAATCAAAACTTAAAATAAGGTAATGTAACAAAAGCTATAGAATAGTAGCAAATATCAGTAGATAACAAAATCACCAAGATAACTTCCATCCAAGAAGATATTTTAGCAGAGCAAGGTTCAAGTGAACACCATAGATTAAATGAAATCAAGGAGTAATGTCCACGCAAGCCACTTAAAGAGAAAGAAACAATCTACAACATCAATTTGGGGTGACAAGAGATACTAAGGCTACTCTGACGTGGTTCTACAAGTACACTGCAACCAAACTGGTGCTTTTGATGTCGGAAAAATAGATACCTTGATTCCTAACCCCACTGTTGAGCTTCAGAGTCCTGGCCACTTGAAATCACGAAGAAAAATTGTCATTCAAAAACTAAACGAACATATATTAAGAGAGTATTGCCTTCCCATCTTGCCAGTAGCCATGGTAGGATAAAATAATACCAACACATGTACAATATTTTACCGCATAACTTCATCTTGCTTCATCTCAGGCATTGGTGCAGCAAATACAGGTTCAAGGTGGAACAAGATAGTGTTGAAACCAACATACTTCAACAGCATCCTCCTTGGCAATCTCTTCACAGTTAGTGAAGTAAATTGATCATGCAAGACCATGGTCGGCGCATCCTTGGTTCTCTTGCCACTGGTTTGTGAGTAAAGCATAATCGATTAGAATGAACCGTTTTGCTTTTGAAGATACCCTCAAAAACTAAGTTAATTTGCAGAGATGGGTAAGATAATGATTGATTGCGACAAGCATCATACTACTGCCTCTCTTTCAACCATTCTACAAAAGTTCTGGAATATAGATAGGAACAGAGTAGACAAAAAGCAGTATTATATGGAGCCAGTATTTGAACTCCAAGCCTCCACCTTACAGCTATCATCTAATCTCTAATCTAGTCATATCCAAAACGAAAAGGTTAAAGTTTTCGGTAGAAGAAAAGAAAACTTTTCAATTTCATATAAAACGTGTTAGCTCCTACATCCCAATAGATTTCATGTTTCACCGACAATTTCAAATTAATGACAGGAAGCAATCAAAGCCTCAAACTGTTAAAGTAACCATAAGCCCAGTCTCACAACCATTCGAAACGTCAAGAATTTCAATTTCAACTCCATAATATGTAACAAGTAACAATAATAAAAGAATTGACATCTTGAGAAGGTTTGTTACCTTGAAAATTGGAAAAGACTAGGGAAGTGAAGCAATGGAGGTGCTTCCATGATCAAAGAAGCTCAATAGTGAGTGCGTCGGTAGATGTTAAATGGAATGCTGGACAACATGCAATGGATATGTGTGGATTGAGACGTGGCCTTTGGTTAGCCTGACGAAATCTATTTGGTTACTTTAAATATGATTGAATCCTTGGCCTTTGGTTAGCCTGGCCAACCCTGTCTCGATCTGAACAAAATAGTAAACAATTCAATTTACTTTCTAATTACACAAACAAAATACTACCTGCCTCCTCTTAAATGTGGAATTTGATTGTTGTCGGATTCCTCCATGAGAATTTTCCATAATGATAGAACATGAAAAGCGTCTAAAACGAAAACAAAATAGTAAAGTTTAAATTTGTATAAGAAATATAGGCCTTGTTTGACAATCTGCTGTTAGTTAATAGCTAATTCTATCAGCTGACTTAATCAACAGATTGCATTAATTATTTGTCATTTGATGTTTGGTAAAATTAGCTGTTTAATATTAACTGTTTATGTGTAAAATGACTTATAAGGACGTGACTTTAAAAAAAATTACAAGAGTATGAATATTATATATTTTAGTATTTCGTTGAATATTCTTACAAGAATTTAAATTTTAGATATTTAATTCTACAAAAATTAAGTTTATAACTCTAATCAAAAACATAGAACATATAATAATAATAATAATAATAATAATAATAATAATAATAATAATAATAATAATAACAACAACAACAACAATACTAATACTAAT
>JAOQMP010000005.1:22121047-22132301 GCA_027563575.1 Erythroxylum pedicellare
TGGAAAACAATTTTCTTAATTTTAAGAATTCTAATTAATTAATTTCATTCTAATTGAAACCAATTAATTCTTATTTTAGAAACTACTTTTCTAAAATTAATTAGGAATCAATATACTATTAATCTTAATCATATTAGAAAAATAATTGCTTTAAGTTTGGAATTGAATTGATAATTAATATAATTTAATAATTAAACTCTTGAAAAAAATTAAACTTAATTCTAAAACAATCCTGATAAAATCACCCTTTGAAAACAATTAGAAAACTCTTTTCTAAATTTATCAAGATTTAAAAGTTCTTAATTTTTAATTAAAAATTTTAATTAAAAAAGCTTAGAACATTTTTAAAAGAATAAAAAAAATATGGGTGTCTGGCGTATGGCATCCTCTCTAACAAACTTGTTTTTGCTGCTTCTGCGTATGGTTGTTACTAACGCCCATCCTCCATATTGCCGCTGGTGATTTTCCAAAAAGCCAACCACAATACAACCAATACACAGTAGACAAAGCATAGCCCAAGTTTTCCAGAAACACGATAACCATAATAACACTATTTTTCATGTTTTCCTTCTTGTTTTTCAAAATCTTATTCAAAACGAATACAAAACTCAAAGATAATTCCAGAATTCGTATAACACAACGTTTTTCAGTAGCTTATTACAACATTCAAAACACAAAAATAGATTATGCTCCAACGATATCTACAGCACACTTGAAACAGCCAACAGGGAGCAGAAAAAATGGAAGACATTTGGAAGAGGGCTCGGCTCTTTGCTGAAGAAGCCGCCAAGAGATCCCAATCTCTAACGTCCTCTAACAACATCACCGATCTCGTTGCCCAGACCACTAAAAGGTCCAAAGAACTCGCTCTCGAGGCCTCCAGGAAGGCTGATCAGCTCAAGGAAGTAGAGGTGTTGTTGTATAGACGTTGCGTGGGTATTATTGGGTCACAACTTTAAAAAAGAAGAGATGCAGCCGTTGGGTTCAATTCACGTGAATTATACCGTGAATTGAATTTACAAAGAGAGTGAGAATTCAATTCATGTAGGAATTCAATTCATGTCTTTTTTTGGGTTCCAAACAGGTGAATTGAATTCAATTACAAGATTGAATTCAATTCACCCTCTTCCAAACAGCCTCTTAATAAATTGTGAACAAGTTTAGAATAATGGGCATAGTTCTATTTCTTTTTTATTATCATAAGTGTCAACAGTTTAACAAATTGTTCCATAAGGTTCATACATATGGGCATGCGATTATGTGAAGGTATTTTTTTAGAGCATATTGGTTGAACACGAGATATTCGTTTAGGTGAAGATTATTGTGTATGACTTATATGATTGCACAATTTGCAGTGTTTCAAGAAGAAATGGACTACCTTATTAAAAAATATGTTTTTGTCAATTTCAAATTCTACATGAATTCTAGGATATATTAGAATAATGTTTAAATTAGTTTAGGATTGGGAATATATAATTTGTATATAAATGTACTAATTAGAGTTTACATATACTATACAAGTGAAAACCTAGTTTATATATAACAAACTTGTAATCTTTACCACATGAGAGATTGATCTATCAAGTGAAATCAACCACTCTTAACTTTCGAGGATGTAGGCACCCTCAGTTTGTTGAACCTCATTACGAATCTTCTTATATTCTTATTTATTTCTGCCATACTACTCTAGTCGTGATGCACATTATCTCTCAATAGTTTGTATCAGTATAGTCGAGGCAATAATAACTTCAGTTGTAGGGTTTCAGAACAAGAAGTTTAATAGAATTGGGAATTTTTAGACTATAATAATATGGAGGTATATTAAAGGAGTTGTCAAAGAATAACCAAAAGATATGGGTGTTCTTAACTGGAAAGGGTTATTGGCATGAGTAGCTAATACCATATGGCTATATCTAGAAGACGAGGTCATATAACATAGCATAGATATTGCATCCCTTATTGAGTTATAAAAGGGGCTAGAGAGCCGATACATGGTAAAGTCTCTTATAAACAAATATCTTAAGTAGAGCATATACAAGTTGATGATACATGAGGGAACATATGTAGTGCAACTGACTATTAAGTTATAGTGAAGCATTAGTTATTTTTAACTTTTTGATTTCACATGGCATTAATTATTAGTTAAGATGCTAGTTATGTTAATATATTTTCTAAAGGAATTGCGTAATATAAGAATTTATTAGTGGAAGACAATAGTTTAACAACAACAATACTCAGTAAAAATTTCGTTGAGATGCAGAGTATGGGAAGGTTCAATAGTATGCAGTCTTACCCTAACTAGTAGAGAAGTTGTTTCTAAATGATCTACATAAATGAATAAAAATAAAAATAAAAAAGAGAATAAATAAATAAATAAACAAATAATGATAAATGACAAATAAAAGTAAATTTAGAATAAAAATAACCAAAAATCAAAAAAGAAATTATAAAATAAAATAATAATAATAATAATAATAATAGAAATAATAATAATAATAATAACAACAACAACAACAACAACAACAATACTAATACTAATACTAATACTAATAACAATAATAATAATAATAATAATCTAACGTTAAATTTTTTATTAATATGAATAATGTAGCGAGTTATATCATATTAGCATTTTTCATATAATATTTATGAATTTTGTTATTTAATAAATTAAAAAAAACTAATAAGGACCTAACTTAAAAAATTTATATGGTCACCATTAAATATTTAATTTTACAAAAATTAAAATTTTGACAATAATAAAAATAGAACAAAAATTAAATTTTACAAAAAAAATTAAAAGTGTTTCATGCATAATTCATAAGCATAACCTAATGCGATGCACGACATTATTTATAATGATTAATTTTGCTACAGTATCATGCATCAATTATGCTACAGTGTCATGCATGGCACTGTAGCATAATTAATAATAATTCAATTATGCCACACTATAGCACAATTAATTAATTATAATTAGGCATAAATTAACTTGCAAAAATTAATTAATATATAGCTTGATTTATTTAAAAGGGTATAATTTACTTTTTATTTATACATAATCAGCTGGTATGTAAAAACGCTACTATTGTGTAGCTTTTCACATTTAGCTCCAACAACTACTTTTACAACGTTTTTACCAAACATAAAATTCAGCTGTTTGACATGGTCAAACAGCTGAAAGTCTTGAATCAGCTAAAATATAGTTAATTCAAGGTTCACCAAACGCAGCTATAAATAAAAGGAATGTGGAAATCCAAAATATAACATGAAAAGAAAAAGCTAACCAACACAAAACTACCAAAAAAACATATAACTATTTTTTTAGAATCTAAGAAGCTATAAATTTCTCTAATTTTAAATAAATAATCTATATTTTAATTTTATATTTAATGAATAAAATATAATTTTTATCTAAATTTTACTACTAAAAAATTTATCCAAAAATAATGAATAAATTAAAATTTTTGCAATTATTAGATAATGTAACATTTAATGATAAAAAATTTAAATTAGTCACCCATTATATTTATTTGTTTAGATAGTTGATATGTATAATATGCAAGAATATAATAAATAAAGAAATTTTATTTGTAGAAACTTTAATAGATTTATTTAATATATTAAAATAAGTTAGATGTCAAATTTAAAATAAAAAAATTACTATGATATTCAACAAATATTATAATCAAGACTCTTGGCGAAGCTTGTTGCCAATTTTTTATTTACTTTATTCAATCTCGTTAATACCAATTAAAATCAATATGACAACTATAATTCTACAAATTTAACCCCTTTAAATAAATGTCATCAATCTATATAATGCATAACTCTTTTTTTTTATAAATGGAGAACTCACAGCCGCTACTCTTTGGATGCGCACTGAGTAAATCTTTAAATTGACGCAATAGCCTGCAAATTACACCAATTGGATACTCCACACTTTGCAAGTCCTATACAATAGGCTCGATCGAGAAAGTGTACGTAGAGAGAATCGAACATATGACCTTTTGGCCTCATGCCCTTCCACTCCACCAACTCGACTACCCCCTAGGGGCGCATAACTCATTTTGTGCTAGATACCAAATATGTTTTCCCAATTTTTCTAAATTATAAAATGTTTAAAAGTTCAACTATCTTTCTACCTCAAAAATACAATTTGTTATAACCTATTAAAGGAAGAGCTTTAATTTCCTCTTTTTTACCTCATAAGAATTCTTTACACTTCTGTTCAAATTTATTAATAAAGCTTTGACGTAACACAAGAACTAATGCCTAATAAACATGCAATAAAAGCAAGATATATTAATTAACTAACTTCTTTTATAGTAAGACAGATGTCTACTTGTCCTACTTTTCATATGATAAGTAATATTAGCAATCAACAATAGATTACTTTTTAAAGTTAACATAAATTCCTATAGTATTAGAAAAAACTTATGAAAAGCATTGATTATAATTTTAGCAAAACAAGTTTTCCATTTACAAAAGAGTATAAGGTCATTTACAAATGTCCAATTAGTTAATTGAAGCTATTTAGAATAGGGATAATCTTTGAAGTTTCTATCTATGGCTACAAATCTCAATTTTCTGGTCAAAAACTCCATTACCATAACAAATAAAAGGGGAGAGAAGTGATTTTCTTATTTTTAACACATATTACTTTTAAAGAAATTATGAATCTCTCTATTAAGATTAATAAAAAAATAGGGCTTATAACATATGTCAAGATCTAATCTATAGTTTTTGTTGTGTGTGAAAAAAGAAAACCAAGCAACATATTCTCGCTAAATTCTTGGTTCACCATGTCACAAGCTTTCCTAATGTCAATTTTTAAAAGACATATAGGAGAAGCATTCTTCTTACTATATAGTCAAATAAGCTTTTAGCCAATTAAGATGTTTCGAAATATAGATCTCCCCTCCACAAAAGTAGCTAGACTATCACTTACAATACTAAGCAATACCTCCTTTAATCTCAATTATATTAGCTTAGAAATGCACTTATACAAAACTTTACAAAAGGCAATTGGTTTAAAATACTTAGCCATATTATGGTTTTTAACTTTAGTAATGAGAGTTAAAAGTAGTATAATTAACTAGTTTGAGCAGTTAACCATTCTTGAAGAACTCTAATAGAGCCTTAGGTATATCATGCCCTATAATATCCTATGTACCTTTATATTAACAACAACCAAAGCCATCCAATCTTAGACTTTTAGTCTTAAAGATAGAGAAAACAACCATTTTGACCTATTTAGGAGTGAAAAGCTTTAATAATTTTACATGTTAGTTTATATTAAGATAATATCCCAATTTAAAATCTCATTATCTAGAAGCTATGTTGATCCTTAAGATATACTAACAGATTCTAAAATAGTCCACAAAGTGCCTACAAAAAGCCTTATAATTCCTATATTTATTTGTAGTGTATAAAACTCTATTGCGATTTAACTTTTGCTTCAAAACTTGATAAAAATACATAGTGGTTTAATCCCTCTCTTTAATCCAAAAGGCTTTAAATTTCTATCTAATAAACGATTCAACTAGCGTATTCAATAACAGATAATCGCCAATAACTTTTCTTTCTTTAGATTGTATATCTTTCTTTAATAAATTCTTTCATAATTCCTATTATACTTCACCCAACACTGCCTTTGCTTTCATTTCCTTCATCAAAATATAAGTGTATTGTTCTCTGATGAGCTAATGTAGCTTTCCTTTCAATATTTTAAGTTTTGGAAAAATTAGAACATTTTATAATGTTTGAGTTTTCTAAGCTTTCTTTATGATTTATCTGGATCTTAGGTGCTCAACCCATATATTAAAAAATTAGAACACATGTTTCCTATTATGGGTTCCACATTACCATATAATAATCATTGCACTATGATTAGAAATTCCTTCATTAAAAAACACAACCTTTATATCGACCATTTTTATATCTACCTTCCATTTATCATAACACAATCAAGTTTGCAGAACGCCCTTTTTCCCTTGTCATATATGTTGTTCCATGTATCAATGTAGCCTTTATACCTCATATTTGTAATTAGAACCCTTTTCACTTTGTCATATCTGTTGTCCAATACATGAAAGTAGCTTTTATACCTCATATTTGTGAGTATACCCTTAGCCATATATTTCTAAAACTCTTGGACATCATCCATTTCAATCTATTTGATCGATTTTTTTATTTGCAAATAAAACACAATTAAAGTCACCCACAACCAGCTAAAGGTCATGTATGCCAGTAGGTTTTTGTTCTGACTTTCCTTTATTTTGCAATATCCATTGGTACATAACATATAGTAAAATCTTTATTAGGCTTCCTTATGCATCAATTTTATTAATGTTAAGCACTTCATGTAATAAACTGTTTGAAAATTTACACAAATCCTTTGCAACCGTATTTTTATCCATAAATAAGGTTTCCTGTAGGGGCTTGCCAAGTAGCTTGACCTAGTTGAATCTAGATAGGGATTGCTTGGAGTTTAGATTTTTCAAGCTCCATTCCAAGTTTCCAAATTCAAAAAATATTTGTCTTTCAATTGCAATTCCATGGTCCCATTTCCAACACTTTAACCACATTCGCTTATGAGGAGAAAGTGAAAATGAAGAAGTCCTCTTGGTTTATGAGGATTTTCTCTAGACTATATACTTCCCACTTGCCTTCCGCCTATAACTTTATAACTTGGAAGGGGATCTTTTCTCCATAAAGTAACCTACTA
The DNA here is from genome assembly GCA_027563575.1 of Erythroxylum pedicellare. Taxonomy (NCBI): domain Eukaryota; kingdom Viridiplantae; phylum Streptophyta; class Magnoliopsida; order Malpighiales; family Erythroxylaceae; genus Erythroxylum; species Erythroxylum pedicellare. The sequence continues at coordinate 22,127,778 of JAOQMP010000005.1, forward strand.
AGGAGTTCATGTACCTTATTGCACCTTGCTTTAGTACCTTATGTGGGGGAAACAATATGTTGGCTCTCCTCAAAGGAAGGAGGGGAGTAAGCTAGTTTCAAGGTTAGGGCTAAATCCCCCATTACCTAAAACCAACCTTTCCTTAGTTGGAAAGTTGGGTTTAGGACTTGGTTCTTAGTAAAGATTATTTAGTGAATGAATAAGGAGGCAGTAAGGAGATTACAAGTTAAGGGTTCTTCTTTGAGTTGAATGGGCTAAGGTTTAGTAAAGAAGAGCTAGGGTGTTGGCGATAGGGAGGTCTATGCAGTGAAGTTATATATATAAGGATTTAACTTGACAAAGACATTGGTTTGCAAATGGAAAAGCAGATACTGCAGCAATGAATGCTTTAAATTACCATTCCAAAAATGACAATAATTAAGAAAGGAATTAGTAAATGATTACAAGAATACTAAAATGACCCTGGGAAAATAGTAGATGAAAAAGCAAAATGGAAACAAGTATAGTAGCAAGGAAGCTAAAACAAAGTAGGTCTTAAAGAGGATAAGGTGTTATTAAAGTGAGATGGGGAAAGGTAGAGGCTTCCTTGTAAGAGAAGCTTAAGTAGTATCTCCATATGTTGAACTATCTATGGTTGCTTTTCAAAATCTATCATTACATTCTTAATGCTCAAATTACCAATTTTACAAGTTATAATGAACATAACTAGGTTCTTATATTTTGCGGCAACTTCTTTTAGATGATATATATACACTTTCTCCAAGATGGAGTTCTCTTATCTCCCCTTATATAGTAATATTCCTAAAATCGTTATATGAATGAGACATGTTCATTTGATTGAGGCATCTGAACATATATCATGTCATTAAGTTTAAAATAAGCTATATTATAAATAGAAGTTTGATTCTTACTTCTAAAGTGATGTTAAGTCCTAGATGAATGTGAATGAGATTGCATGCTACTTTGTGCCTTTGCATTGAATTTATGCCTATTCTTGCCTTATTAATATTAAAGTTTAAACGTAGATTAAGAGATATACATGAATGCATCACACATTTCTTTAGATCAATGCCTAGTGGATGAAGTATATGTATATGTTTTATATGTATGCTTAGATGTGGATGCATTATGCTCATTTGTTACCTTAGGTAAAGGTTCTTCACCATGCAAATATTTGCCTTTGATAAATGTAGTGTTGGAATTGAATGTACTCTTATAATTTTATTCAATCATATGTTTATTATTGGAATTTTTTTGCTCTTATTATGCTTTCTAACTTCTCTCTTCCCCTAGTGAATTTGGACTAATAGTCCTTAAGAGCATGAACTCCCTTCTTTAATGTCTCATTCTCATTCTTTAATGCATTTAGGTTGTGATTATTAACAATGGCCACACTTTTAGATGCTTTGATGCTATGTAATTCACTCTTAATATTTTTATTTTCTTTCTTCCCCTTCTTATCATTTATTTCATATTTTTCATTATCTTTGAGGAGAGGAAATTAGGACTTCATGTGACCAACTGTCCTACTTTTAGAGCAAATGGTGTTAGTTAAATTTGAATTTAATATTAAATTTACATTCCTCAAATTCTTTTCTCCTAGAGAATTTCTTTCTACTTGAAAAGTTGTGGAATCTTCTAGTGATAAATGCAATGTCTCCCTTATCACTTCTACTAAAGGATGTCTTTTCCTTTTTACTTACCTCCTCCTTTGAAGAATTTAATGCTAAGTTCTTCCTTTTAGGACCCATTTATTTTTGTTGTGTTTTGTTAAGTCTTATTTCATGTCTAATAAATTCCTATATTAATAGTGCATTTAAGTATGCTACTTCTTAAGTTACTTTCATCTTAGGATAAGTTACTTTCATCTTAGCTTTCTAAGTCTTTAGAAAAGACCTAAGCAATTTTTTTTTACCATTTTAGCATTAGTATATGTCTTACTTAAGACTTTATGAGCATTGGTGATACTAATAAATCTATTATACATGCTAGAAATGCTTTCATTATATTTCACTTGAACAATTCATTTTGATGTGTTAGTATGTTTACTTTACTCTCATTGACTTAATTTATTCCCTCATTTGTGACTTCTAATATACATCAAATTTCATAAGTTGTTTTACGAATAGAAACTTTATTAAATTCATCTATTTCTAATGCATAAAATAACATGTGAATAGCCTTTTTATTCAAGGAAATTAATTTGTTATCATGAGGATCTCATTCTTCCTTTAAATTGGAAACTTTTCTCGTATATAACATTAGTGGGAATGAATGGACTGTTAGAAAAACTTCTCAATAAGTCAATTTTTTGGCCATTAAAAAGAAGTTCATTTTAGTTATTTTAGTAAAGATGATCATTTCCACAAAATAAATTTAGTTCTATTAACATTTTACACCTCTTGGCTAGGTGAAGATGTAGATGTAGCTAAATATATCATAAAGGTATTTTCTTAAATGTTTTGTCTGAAATAAAAATAAAATAGACTCTCTTTGATACCACTTACTGGTCCCTAATGGCACCTAAGAAAGATGAAATTAGTGTTAGTAAATTTAGAAACTTTTTGTAACTTAAAATAAAGCTTGATGATAATATGAAATGGAAATTTAGTAATCTTAATCAAACAAACAAAAATAACATAAAGATTGTAGAAAAGAGAACTCAAAAATTAATTTTATAGTAATTCAGTAAATAATTATTTCCTACATCCATTTTCTAAGCCTCCGTTGTGATTCCATTAAACTTTCTTTCAAATGGGTAAAAAAAAACCTCCTTACAATAATTTTTATTTAGGTAAAGAGAAATTCTTTTACATTCTTCCTTGAAGGTGAAGAATAACCTCAATTTTTCTCAAATAAACCAAATACAAATTACACAACCCCAATTGATCATTATGACTTGAATAAACTTAGTTGCTTACTTTAATATTTAATGGCTCATAACCACTTCATAATAAAGGAATGGATAATTGTAAAATGCTTAAAAGCTCTTGAAAATGTGCTATTATAAATCCTAACTACCATAAAGATGTCTAGAAATAGAATATCCAAGTATTTATACCTATACTAGTTCCAAATTATCGTTATACACAAAAACTAACTATTATAACAGTTAATAACATTGAAATTGATTGATTAGTTTGTTACGTTAATCGATCAATATATAATATTGTTTGACCAATGTATGACTAATATGATATACAATCTCATGGTACACATTTTTGCTAACTTCCACTATATATTGGTTTATCAATTTACACAAATACAGTACATTGGTTAACCATAACCCTAGGTTGGTCGATTAATATGATTGAAAACAAGTTTTTAAAAGATTTTTCAAGTTCTTTCAAAGTTCAAAGATATTCTTTAACAAAAACTTGGTACAAAATAATTTCAGAAGTTCTCTAAAGAGTATTTTAAAGATTAAAAGGGATATATTTGAAATCAAAACATTAGTTTCTCTTAAAAATTAAAAATATTTATGTTTTAAGTTTAAAAAATAATATGTTTATGCACGAAGATACCCTAAATAATTAAAGTAACTAAGTAGGATATACAACTAATTACAAATGAACTTATAGACTTGCCGAGTCTTAACCTTCCTTGGTATTGATCTTATCATTTAATTAATTCAATTTAAGTTTATAAACTTCTCTTTATAGTCTCAATAAGGTGTTTCTTTTCTTTGTTTCATATTTCTTTCTTTTAAGACATTATAAAAATGAACCATTTATAGTGACTATGCTTTGTTATCATCAAAACACATATTGGAACTTCCCTTGGTTAAAATGTATGAAAGAGTTATACAACTTAAATAAACTAAGACATGAACAGATATCAAGAATATGAAAACAATACATTTAGTTATAGTTATTCATTCATATGCCTTAAATCATCATTTCAAAAGGATGCTACTTTTTTTATTTCTCTTTTGTTTAATGTCACAAATATAAGTAAATCTCACATACTTATGATTTTATTATAATGTTTCACTCATAAAGGTTAAGTTTTCACCCAAATTGTCATTTTCACTAGTTAAAAATCCTTTATGGAAGCGTTAGACCCTTTATGGAAGCTTTGTCTCTTGTCTCACTAACTTCATGCTTGCATACTTATTACCAAGGAATAATACTAGCTTTTACATGGTGGAATTGACAAGGAGGTTAATCACTCTTAGAATAAAGAAAATTATTTAGAGCTACAAAAGATATGTAAAGATAAGATATTTGATTATTAAGTTGCACTACAAGAAATTGTATTTTTAGTGAAAGTAAAAGTTGTTACTAAAAGCAGCAATATTTGTTACTATTATTAATAGTGTCCAATCTTTTAAGTCGTCACATACCGTCACAAATATCTTCGTCGCTAATGAAATAGTGACTAATATAAGAAATGGTCACAATTATGCAACACTTTTGTGACACGAATACTGACACTAAAACTTGTGAAATGTGTGACAAAACTATATGGTCACAATAACTTTAAATATTTATGACAAGTTTATCGTCACAAATAATATAAAGT
>JAOQMP010000005.1:22132401-22146314 GCA_027563575.1 Erythroxylum pedicellare
AAAGTGTCCCCCACACACAGATGAATGACAAAAATGTAAAATAGATGGAATTTCATCATCTGTGACACATCTCCTAAAAATCTTATCAGAACAAAATTTCCATAAGTGAGGCTCATCCTAAATGTAATATTTAGCCTCTCGCTTAATTTTATCTCTTTTAGCTCTAGATAAGTCACTAGGTAAAGACTTAGTTACTAAAAAGTTCACTATGTTCATATACCATGGAATTACCTGTTGAATTGTGAAGAGATCCTCATCTGGAAATTTGTCGTGAAGAACATCAGATGCGGTACTTGGTATGATCTTGCTTAAGTGGTCGACCATCAAATTTTTAGCTCTTTTCTTATCGCGGATTTCCAAATCAAATTCTTGAAGCAGTAATATCCATCGAACTAATCTTGGTTTGGCTTCTTTCTTGTTCACCAAATATTTCAGAGCTGCATGGTCTGAGTAGATGATCACCTTCGTCCCCAATAGGTATGACTGAAGCTTTTCTAATCAAAAGATGACCGCTAAAAACTCCTTCTCTATCATAGAATAATTTTTCTGGGCATCATTAAGTGTCATAAAAGCATAATAAATAACATGAGGTACCTTATCCACTTTCTGACCCAGCACGATGCCAACTACATAATCCGAAGCATCGCACATCAACTTGAAAGGCATGTCCCATTGTGGTGGCTGAATAATCGACGCTGTAGTGAGTCGCTCCTTGAGTTCATCAAACTCACTTTTGCATGACTTGTCGAAATCGAATTTCACGTTCTTTTAGAGTAATCTACACATGGGTTGTGCAATTTTGAAGAAGTCTTTGATAAATTGCCGATAAAATCCTGCATGACCAAGAAAAGAATGGAATTCCCACACATTCACAGGGTAAGATAAAGATCGAATAATATCTATCTTATCCGTATCGACTTCAATTCCTTTTGAAGAGATGGTATGGCCCAAAATAATGCCTTGATCATCCATGAAATGACACTTTTCATAATTTAAAACCAAATTAGTTTCAATGCAACGTTTTAGCTTTTTTTCAAGGTTGACAATGCATGTTTCAAAAGACTCCCCATATACCGTGAAATCATCCATAAAAATTTCCATGCAATTTTCAACAAGATTGGAGAAAATACTTACCATACATCGTTGAAATGTCGCGAGTGCGTTACACAATCCAAATGGCATTCTTCGGTAAGCAAAGGTGTCAAATGGACATGTGAAGGTTGTCTTCTCCTGATCCTTAGGTTCCACCAAAATCCAATGATATCCTAAATAGCCATCTAAACAACAATAGTGAGATTTACCTGTAAGTCTTTCAAGCATCTGATCAATAAATGGAAGTGGAAAATGATCTTTTCTAGTAACTGAATTAAGCTTCCTATAATCTATGCATACCCTCTACCATTTTGAACACGAGTCGGTATTAACTCACCATTGTTATTTTCAATTACAGTCACACCAGTTTTCTTTGCTACTACCTGGATCGGACTTACCCAATTACTATCCAAAATCGAATAAATGATGCCTAAGTCAAGAAGCTTCAAAATCTCTTTCTTCACCACTTCCGTCATAGGTGGTTTTAGACGACGTTGTGGTTGCCTCACTTCCTTTGCTTCATCTTCCATCAAAATTCGGTGCATCTAGATAGTGGGGCTAATACCTTTCAAATCAGCTACTGTCCAACCGAAAGCTTCTTTATTCTCCTTTAATACGTTAACCAGCTGGCTTCCTGCACATCCAAAAGTTGATTAGAAATAATAAGAGGCAATGTGTCTTTCTTACCTAAAAAGATGTATTTTCAAATGACTAGGTAGGCTCTTTAATTCCAACCTTTTTGACAGCAATAATTTATCCAACCTTTTTGACGTTTCCATGGACGTTATCTGCTGGAGAGAAGGTTCGATGGTCTCTATGCAGAATGACGCCTCATTTGGTTCACTAGCTAACGTCTTTTTCTCCCTTCCTTGCCAATGTGATGCATTTTTCAATTGTTCATTAGGTAATGTCGATTTCTCACTTCCTTGCCACGTTGATGTCTTTTCCATTTCCAAGATCATTTCAACTTCATCTTTGTCTTTCAAAATCAAGTTTTCCTGCACCCATGTATCAATAAAATCTACAGAAATAATAGGTTGTTCATCATCCAAAATTTTCATGGTATTGTAAATATTGAACTTAATTAATTCACCATCAAATTCCATTGTCAAAGATCAATCATGAACATCTATTTTAGTTCTAGTCATTTTCAAAAACAGCCTTCCAAATAATATCGGAGTGGAAGAAGATGCGTCATCGGTGTCCATCTGCAAAATATAAAAATCAGCCGAAAAAGCATGTTTCCAACTTGAACCAATATATCTTCTAACACACCCTTCGGATAAGCATTTGAGCGATCCGCTAATTGAATCACTACGTTAGTCTCTTTAAGAGGTCCAACATTTAAAGATTTATACATATCATATGGCATAACATTTATAGACGCACCTAAATCTAACATAGCTCTTTCAATCTGCAAATCACCAATTTGGCATGGGATAGTAAACATACCTGGATCTTGACATTTCAGTGGAAGCTTTTTCTTTTGCAAAATCGTTGAAACTTTTTCACCTAATTGCACTTTCTTATCAAATTTTAATTTCCTCTTTAACGTACAAAGCTCCTTAAGGAATTTAGCATACCATGGAATCTGTTTAATTGCATCAAGGAGAGGAATGTTTACCTGAACCTTTCAGAAAGTCTCTAAAATTTCCTTCTCTTGTTCTTCCTTCTTTGCTTTTGCGAATCGTCTCGAAAAAGGAGGTGGAATCACCTTATTTTGCAGCTCTTTTAGCATCAATTCTGGTTGTGAAGGTGTCGATTGCATAATTTCTTCCTCTACCCCTCTTCTGGAATTTTTCGGAAGTGGTTCTTGTAGTTCCTTACCGCTGTGCAATGTGATAGCCTTTGCACTTTGTCTTGGATTAATCTTCGGTTGCGCTGGAAAATTTCCAGAAGTTTGTGCTTCCAATCGATTTATGGCAATTGCCATTTGACTTATTTGGTTTTCAATGTTCCTCTGTTGATTCTCAATGTTCCTTTGTTGACTTTCAATATTTCTAATACTTATTTCAGTACTCCACTGAAACGTTAAAGTGTTAGTGGCCAAAGATTGAACGATATCTTCCAAAGAGGACTTACCCTTGGAATTTGCTGTTACATTTTGATTTTGCCTAGGCACATACGACTACCGATACTGCTGGAAATTTGTGGTCTCTTGTTGTCCTTGAGGATTCTCATATCGCATTCAGGTGATTGCGCCACCCCGGATTGTAGGTTTTAGAAAATAGGTCGTACTTTCTTTGACTCGACCCAGCAAATCCTCCTACAACATTCACCTGCTCTGTGTTTCCCTCCTGTAAAATTGGACATAAATCAGTAGAATGTCCTAACATTGAGCATATGCCACATACCTTTGCTTCTTCTTTCTTCGTGATCGCCAATTATCGCACCAAAAAAGTAAGATCATCCAATCTCTTCTCCAACGTGGTCACATTCACATCTTTTGATCCATGCCCAGTACGTATTTCGAATTGTTGAGTGTTAGAGGCCATGTTAGCGATCAATTCCCTTGCAGCCACTGGCGTTTTATCAACTAAAGCACCACCGCTTGCAGCGTCGATCATACTCCTATCTGAAAGCAAGAGTCCTTCGTAGAAATATTGAATTAATGGCTATTCGGTTATTTGGTGGTGTGGACAGCTAGCACAGAGTTTCTTGAATCTGTCCCAATACTCCTAGAGTGTTTCTCCCGTATGTTGATGAATTTCGCAAATTTTTTTCCGAATATTGGCTGCTCTCGATGCTGGAAAATATTTCTCGAAAAAAGGCATCTTTATTTCAGCCCACGTTTGCATGATTTCTCCCACTGATTAGTTCAGTCAATCTTGAACGTCATCTTTAAGGGAGAATGGGAAGGTTCTCAGCTTAATCTGCTCTTCTGTCACATTCGACAGTTTCATTCCTATGTAAACCACGTTGAATTCCTTCAAGTGCATATACAGATCTTCTTCTAGTAAACCCCTGAAAATAGGTAATAAGTGAATCAACCCAGATTTTAATTAAAAAGTATTGTTATCACCTAAATTTAGAAAATTAATGTAGTGGGGCTGTTGCGCGTTCGTGGGTGTGACTAGTTCGGGAAGAGTGTGGTTTGTTGCCATTCTTTCATTTTTTGCGTCTGCTTCTGATATTTGGTCTGTTTCCGTAGTCTTTTAACTGTCTTCTCAATCTCAGGATTGTATTGTAAATTCTCCGATTGGTTTGAACACGTAACATACATAAATCATCAAAAATTTTCCAACAACGACGCCAAAATTTGGTACTGCTATCGCCTGCAACTAAATTCAAAAGAAATCACTTCCGTTAATACAATTTAATGTAGTAGTGATAAGTGGATATCGTTCCCGCGAGGAATCTTAACGGTAAAGGAGTTACAAATTCTAAACAAAACAAAGTACGAAATGGGGGGTTTAATTCACGACAATTTAAGGGAAAATATAAGAAAACTGCAATTCAAAAGAAATAATTGGATCTGAAAATTTAATGGGAAATACCTTGGTTTTCGAGTTACCGATGTTATCTTGCTAAAATGGATCCTCGATATAAAATTTCAATTATTAATAAACATTCATTGGGAACGTTTTCTCTTGAGTGCAATGACTAGAAACATGTATCTTAGCATTCTTATTAAACAACAACCTAGATACGATCGTAGGTTCAATTGAATAATAGCTTTACGAATCAAGAAACTAATGAACAAGAGAAATACATGTACGACATGCAATCAATCAAGTGAATATCTTCTTAGAATTTCCGACTCTAACGTAAAAAAGGTAATCCTAATTACTACTTGTGATTGACAAAACTGAACGTCATATTTCATTAATCTAGCTATTGAACAAATTAATCCCTAGTTGCGCACCTAGAAATCAAACAATTCAATGAGAAAAAGTAATTCAGAAGATATTCAATGTTCATCAACAACATAAACTTTGTTGAAACATCTCACACATAATAACGGATAACATGGATTCCCTAAACCAAGAAAAGAAGTTTAGCTATTCATAACGAAAGTAGAAATCCAAGAAATAATGACATAACGAGTCTCCATCCTAAGTCTTTCTTAAAGAATACGAAAATATAGAAGAAAAAGTGCAAAAAACGCAAAAACAACTAAGAGAAAATCTGCAAAAAAACAAAAATTTATTCTAAAACCAAGGCTAATGTGAACAATCACTTTTTCCCTTTTTAATGCCTCCCGATCTCTTCCTTTTTTCATCCTATCTTGTAGATCATGTTTCCCCCATGTTCAGATTGTGAATCTCCATCAATCTTATCTTAAAAGATTATGAAAATCTCAAAAGAATCAGATTCAGATTCAGATGTTAAAAGCAGGTCTGGAAATTAATTTCATCCTTGTATGTGCCCACGCTTAGTGACTAGATTGCTGCCAAACTTGAAATTTTGGATTTTCTTCATTGTTTTTCATCTTTTTGATTTAATTTCGTCTTTAAGGTATTGAAAATCATCTACAAACAATTATAAGACAATTCCATTAATTTTAAATAATAATTTCAACACATTAAAGAAAATTAAGTACAAAATAAGCATAAATTGATAACTTAACATTACTCCTTTTTTATATAGGTGGAGGTTTAATAGTGTGACCATATTGTTCCATATGCACTAGCAAAACTATTCATTTGGAACTAGATTTATACATTTTCGTTAACACCACATATAAACCTTCCTAATATGGTACTCATATGTATATTCTTTTAGATCTCCTCTCTCTCAAATAATTATGGAAATGGCAGGATTATACAGGATACTAGTCAACTCCCATTTGTCAAAAATGCAATCCTTTATTGTGAGTTTAACTACATAGTTGTCGTTCATATAACTTCAAATTTCCCATCTCTTGTAAAATTAGCCAAATAATTAGTAACTTGCTCTTTTTCTTCTTTAGCTCAAATATAATGTTAAGACATATATTGCCATTATATACAATCATTCCTTTCTTCCTTCATTGAAATCTTTTCATAATTTCCCTTCTCATGACTTAGAAGTAAGTCAATCTTAGTTTGTCCATAGATTCCTCAAGTATTCAATAAAATAGTTTATAATGTTATATGGGAGCAACTCATTCTTTCATCTTCTAAAAAAATCATCTCTACATCATCTCCTTTCAGAAAGTTTTTATGACTAGTCATAGGTCTCTTGTTCATACTCTCCAACTTACTAATTTGCCTTTCATATCCTTGTCAGGTATATAGCTACATTCCACATATGATCTTTCATAACAATAAAAAGTTTATATTTCCTTTTAAAGTTAGTTTATAAATTCCTAAAGTAATAACGATCATCATAGTGGGCACACTCATTATCAAAGCAGTTCCTACATCATATGAATAAGAAAAATTTTCATCAAATTTTGGTGACATTTAAATTAAAAACTATAGTAGTTCAATGTTTTACCTTTTTTATGTCACTTGTGAACACTTATGAATGACTACTGCTAATATCATTAAGTAAACACCTAAGAAACCATTGCAAACTCTCTTTTCTTTTTTCTCAACTTTAACAATAGCCTAAACCAAAGGATATATGTTATCTATTAGCCCTTTCCAATGGCTTTGAATAGTTGTCAACTATTTTCTATCATATCTAATGGTTTTCAATAGTTGTCAACTATTTTCTATCATATCTTGATATCATTTGAAACCCCTTAATACATATAATAGTCCTATAAGCATTGACATATAATAGTCCTATAAGCATTGAAAAATCTAGATTTCACTGATCCTAAAAAAATTATAACATGAATGAAATTTACCTTCGTAAGATATAATATAAAGTTACTTGCTCTTTTTAGATTCCATTATAACCAAGAAGTATCCTTTTAGCTTATAATATTTTGCTCCTTCATCTCTAGGCAACAAAAGCAAGACATATATCTTACCTTTATATGCTTTACTATATGAAATCTCCTTTTGATGATACCTTAAAATAGCTCCTTTTCACCCATAAAATTTTTAGTTAGAACTATCTCTAAAGTGTGTCATGTCCCATCAATTGTTTTACCACAAGCTTAAGAGTCTTAAAATGTCTTTATCTAAAATGTATGTCTATCTTATGTAAGGCTTGCATGTATTCTCTATCTATATTTCTTTTTATTCTCGACATTAAATCTTGACATATTATTTTTAATACAATTACAGTCAAATCATTTTGGAAACTCAAGTTCTCTAAAGCATTTATAAAAGTAGTAATTTTTTGTTTCAAAATGATTTTGGCATCTATATAACTTAAAGCACTAAAGTGAGGATATTTTGGCTTCTTTCTCTCATTACTTGAGCTTTCATAAAAGCTACTATTGTCTTCATTATCAACTTTAATTTTGTTATCTCCTAAATCAACATTTTCTATACCCATGTAAAACTCTATTATATCAAGTAATTCTTTTTCTATACCATAGTAAAATATTTTATCTGCAATTTCTTCACTTGAATATTCTAACTCAGTAAAGTCTATTAAAAAACTTATTATTTTCATTATATGTTAGGTTTGTGAATCCTAAAAAATATGTAGGTTATCATCTATGTCTACTTTAGTGAATGCTTCAATGGATGCCCTTCAAGGATTACTTTAGTTTCTATAAGTTTAGTTGTATCAATAATTGGTTAAGGGCATACTGGAACATCATTGTCCTCAATTATCTCAATGGGTAAATTCATTGTAGGGTCAAAAGACAATTAAGGATACTTCTCTCTATACACTTCAATTATCTTAAATTTTCTTGTCTATTGTCTTTATTAGCTTTCTTATAAAATTATCATTCTCAAGTGGTCTCAAACCACTTTCAAATGATTCACATGAAAATTTGGTTGCAAATGCCTTGACCTCTTAGCATTAAGCAAGAAATCAACCATTGTTATCAGATTCACTTCAATATCAAAACAATCCCTCTCTAGCATTTTATCTTGTGTCAAATATAAACTTTAACCATCCATCATAAAAAAATACACCCAAATCTAGTTTTGGGATTAAAACTAACAGTTATGTTTCAATCAGTACCTACAATAACATTACAAAAGAAAGTATATTGTTAAACAATTATCATTTCTTAATGTTCAATGCTTCAAGATTAACCTTAATTTGGTCAGATAATGAAATTTAGAGGGTTAATAATGGCTTAATTCACATTTGTCTAGCTTGGCAAGTTTGATTGGAAGTAGTTCTTCAATTCATTTTCTATCACCCAGAAACATGAAGAATATAAACTTACTTCCATAAAGACAAAGCAGTAGTCTTTGTTTTTTTATTTTTATGTAAAAGATAAAGCCTTATATATCCATTTTTGATATAAGGATTCTCTTTCTAGTGCTACTTTTCATGCACCCATTGCTAAAAGTATTGAAGCAAATGCTAATAACTCTAACCATGATTCCTAACTAACCAATATAGATAGCCTTTGTTATTGTCGCCAACTGCAGGGAGAAAAGGAAGGGATATATATAAAAAATGATATCGGAGATTTGTGGTTAGCCTATTCTCTTAGCTCTATTCACCTAGCCTAACTTGAACCCTTTACTAATACCACCAATTAAAAACAAAAATAAAACAATTTTGTCGAAACCAAAAAAGAGAAAATGCACAAAGCAATTAAAGATCTATGGCACCTCAGTCATCTTAATCACAAAAGCCTCTACTTTGCTTTCTTAATCCAACAAATAATGGAAAATAACAACATAGGATAGGAAATAAATGGCCTCAAAAATGAAAACATTCTTAACATAAATGAAGAAATAACCTTCAATTCAGGAGCTAAGCAACGATCAAAGGATGTAGAAGTTAGGTTCCCTCACCGCATCTAAATATACACAAATCAGAAACCACCATATTGAAACCAATTGAATTTAAATACTCTTCTGCCCTTGAGTTGTGAAAGGGACTCATTGTTTATCAAGAAACACGCCATCTCTTAACCTCCCCCACCCCAAAGATAAAAGAAACTGAATAAAATAATTGGATCTTATTGAAGCTGAATGCAGACGGTATGCTCATGTATCTTCAACTTGCGAGTGGAACACAAAGCTTGGGAATGTAGTGGTTATGTCCCTGCTCATTAAAAAAATAAATAAATCAGATAAGTTTTAGCCTCTAAGTTGCCACCTGATTCACCATTGAAACAGCCTAACTAGAATTCCTTGCTATCAACTCAATCACAAATTCCCATAATTTACCACAAAAGTCCAATCAAAATTAAGTACACCCGACATTTAAAGAACTTACTTTAGATACTGAAGGGTCATATTCTTTAGTAAAGATGGATGACGCAAAACAAGGCTTCTCCACTCTTCCTTGTCAATTTTCCCATCATGTTTTGTATCAGCTTCCTCAAATGTCTGAAACATCATTTCAAAGTTCAGAAACTTTTCACAGAAAGAAAAACTAGCTGACTCAAAGCAGATAACAGAAGCGATATGAAACTTGTATGTGTGAAGGAGCACCTTGTCAATTATATTTTCTATGACATCATCTGTAAGGTTCATACCAGATTCTGCAAGGGTGGCCACTACCATTTGTTTCACCTATTTATCACAACTTAGTTAAATTTCTTGATAGTGCATAAATGAACAGCAGGAATTCAAGAATCAACTGAAGCATCTACGAAGGTATCCAGTTGCTAAAACCCACCTCCTGTCTCTCAATGAATCCTTGCTGCTTCAGATCATACAGTTGAAAAGAAACTGCGACAAATATCATAGGATATATACATATGAAGCACCGGGAAGTGATGCTTGAAAATTATATGAAAATTTTAGCATCACATGGCCATTAAAAAATTAATGAAAAGAAAGAATTATCTCAGGGTATATACACTCTATCTTATCATCAATTGGAGCATTGGGATGAAACACTGAGAGAGCCCGCGCAAACTCTTCGAAACCTAGAATCCCATTGTGTTTTGTATCAAATAAGTCAAAAACCTAAAATCAACAAGCAGAACAGTCAAAGTAACATACACATAAAGGATTATTAATGTGATTAACTACAAATGAGAAGAGGACTAATCTGCTACACCCAAATAGCTAAATTTGAATAAAGATCAAGACGTACCCTATCAGCAAACAAGCTCTCTTTTTTGTTTGTCTTGAACAATGCTAACTGAAACTCTTCCTGCAGTAAGAGAGTTGAAGAAACGTTGCAAAAAGGTTGCTCAATTATAACAACACAGTAAAATAAAAGCAGCAACAAGAGATTTAAATGGTTCAAGGGCTGCAAGGTTTACTGAATCCATGCATCTAGAACAAGTTTATACATGAAAGATAATATTTGTGGGCATGTTCCAAGTTACTCAGACCTTATTGATAAGACCATCATCAATCACAGCACTGCTGATCTTCTTAAAGAGCTCATACAGGGCCTCTATTTCGCTTACACTGACTGCGGAGAGAGAAGAAAATTATCTTCAAGAAAATTACTATGATGACCAAATAAACTGTATGAAGAAGATGTGAATTTATTGCGGCATCAACAATTAGTTCCTTGACAATTTTACATGAAAAAGTATAAATAGCTGTGCCAGAGTATATTATCTAAAACATTTTCCAAAAGCATTATGGCGGCCGCAACATTTTCCCAATGACAAGCACAGCTTAAGTAACATTCATCATGCATAAAAGCTTGGCAACTACGTCTTTGCCAAAGGTACAAAGAACAAGGTAACATAGGAAACTATTACATGAAAGTATAAACGAAGACAGGACTTAAGTCACATACAAACTGTCTCCCTGGCAAGAAGTTCAGGATCATCAAGGCCTCTCGACTGTTTGTATACGTCAATGTCACAACATCGTAAAATGGAACCAATAAATCCCTCCACACACTGCAACATGATATGTTATGAGCATTAGTACACTCCATCCCTGCAAAGCAGAGACAATAGTCAGCAATCCTTTTCATCTATATGAAGGGAGATATCAGCCTCTAAGTGAGTTGTCAGTAATATGAACCTTTTAACCATTTCCTGCTTCTGCTGTACAAAGCCCCATAATATAACTGTTCCACCGAGACAGAAATGATTTGATTGTGACTGCAATACATGATTGTAAAGTCAACTTTTGAGCTAACAATCATAAAATGTGCTCCTTTCTGGACATGATTATAAATAGAGAAATGAAAAAGAGAAAAGCAAAGCAATCAACAATTCTAGAGATATTTCTAGTCTTTGTTTCTTCACAATGTTTATACCTGAGACATCCATGTGTCCAAAGAAAAAGGCATATCAGAAATCAAGATCAAAAGGCAAATGTAAGTATAAAATAAGAAGCCCCTGAACAGTGTATACAAGCAAAGACATAAACTAGTGGGATTGAGCAAGTACATAAAACAAACTTCCAATGACCTCTGAGCTCACAAGATTTTGACAACCAATTGTCATGGAAAACTAGGCCAGTTTAAGTGGTAGAACAAGAGAGTAGTGAAGAGGGATGGTCTTCCCTCAAAGTATATACGATATCACAGCTCGATCACTACTCAAAGACCAAATATCTTAATGAAACCAGGCCATACTGAATTAAGATATGGAAATTTAAAAAATACCCTAAGTGGCAGCAGACGAGCCAGAATAAAGGCCTAAATGACTAGCTATCCATTCAGTCAAAGAATCAGTAGCCAGTGAAGCCATCAATTTGGGTGCGCATATTTCATATTTTTTGCTGTTCTGAAAAGCGTTCAGAATCTTTTGCTATTCATGCATTTGATTTCCTGATCCAAGTAGCAGTCAAATTGGGTCTGCGCGGCTTATATCTATTTCATTTGCCACTCGGCTAGTCTATTGAACTAACTTCAGTTCGCAAGACTGCAAATTTAACAGTTAAAGGACGTTGTGCATAATAATTACTCTAATAACCTAAGCATTGACGTTGAGAATTCTATATACTTCCCAATCACACCTACAACAAAAAACAACCTCAAAAGAAAATTTATCAAGAAAGAATTACTCCAACAATAAATTCCGGTGTCCATTAGGTGAAGAAATTCTAATAAACCAAAATAATGAAGAAGACAGTCTTTTCATCCTGATTCTCTTATAGTAAATCCTAAGAGTTATACCGAAATTTCATGAAAACTGAACAGGTGATCACACCGCCCTTTCTAGCTTCATCCAAGAACCTCCACCGACAAATCAAAATCAGAAATGAATCCAAAAAGAATCGATCTTGACGTGCAAAAGCATAGATTAAGCCCGACCCCAGATCCAAAACACGAAACTGAAGAAAACCCGTTAAGCAAAAACATCCCAATTAAACAGCCACCACGGATCGATAAAGCAAGTTCCAATCAAAACCATCAAGGGTAGCAGCTCTGATGAACCACGTAAAAGCTAATCCTTTTGTAAGCGTAGACACAGGAGAAAAGAGAAAGCCAAAACATGTAAGAGCCATATTCGATTGAAAACAAACAGGGGATGAAGAGGAAGAAAAAAATGTTTGGGAACCAGAAAAGGAAACAAACTCTTACCTCGAGAGAAACGAATACAACGGAAGAAGAAAGCTTAAGGTGGTGCAGAGCAGAAGACAGAAAGCTTAACAGTCACAGATATGTTTTTAACTCTTTTTCTATTTTTGGATACAGAGTTTTGGTTAGAACCAAAAAGCCTAACAAATTAATATTTGCGCTTTATATCAGAGAATAATGTAAATGATTGAAATGAATCTAATTAATTATTGTGTTGTAGTGTAGTATTTAATAAATGTACACTATACTGTATTTAACTGTTGTGTTGTATTTATTATTAATACTTGTGATATATGATAGATAGCAGCAGTTGCACAGTCCAAATGTCCAATTGGTTCTGAGTCGATGTTATGATAGAGACTAAACGCAATTATGTGTAGGACAATAATGCGAAAAAGCCGAAAGTACATATCCGGTGCAACGGACTAGTGGCTTCCCGCCGCCGCCGCCGCATAGTTGGTGGTGGTGGACGCACGTGCTGCCTCCCAAAATAAATGAGTTGCTGGGATTAAAATAGTTATGATAATAATAATAATAATGAGAATATGTTCAATCATGATGCGACAACTTTTAGGGACATGTTGGATACTGTATAGTTTATAGTCTTAAAAAGTTTAAAACCGATACATACTTCAAACTCCGCGATTAAGCCCTCACTCTCATCAGTCATTTTCTGAATATTCTTATTTTGGCTCAAGATCGACAACCCCATAAGCTTCCTCTCGCTTCAGGGTTGCTGTACTTTTTCCTTGTAGAGATTGGGATAATGGGAACCCGAAAATTGTTAGAAGGAAACCAGCACTAAAGTTGGTTAACTTTTGAGTCCGAACGAGCCCGAGTGGTCCCCTTGCGAGCTGTCGGAATCCAAGACATTGCACTGAAACAGTTGGTTACTAAAGCTCCATTTATGTCAACAGAAAAGAAATCTATCCTTTTATTCATTATTTGCCTAATGTTTTACAAGCCCACGTAGCTCAAACGCATTTGGGCTTCCACCAAACTGGTGACTCTTGGTTGAATTTTTGTCTCCGGGTCATAGGTTTGGAATATTGAAAAGAGACTTCGGACTTGAGCAAATGCCTAAAAACGAGCGGAGGCCATCTTTAAGATCCTGAAAAGATGACTCTATATTATGGTTACGATCTAAACAAAACAATATAAATTAAATTATATCTAGACCAATTAGAGGTAAGTGCACCCTGTCGATAAGTAATATAAATCAATAAGAACCGGATATCGTACCCAAGGAAAAAATTTCCAACACGTAAGACAATTAAATTAAACGATGAAAAATTATTCAGACGATTTAAAATTGGTTGATTTAAAAATAAAATAAAATAAAGTAAGCAAAT
>JAOQMP010000005.1:22151490-22161623 GCA_027563575.1 Erythroxylum pedicellare
CGCCTATAACTAATATTTAATCAGCTCTTTTTCTTCACTTTCTACACCAGCCTCTTTAACGCCGCCAGCCTCCTTTTCCTCTTTGTTTATTTTTTATTCTTTCCATATAACGCACACCTCCAGCTACCAAATCTCACGCTGTTGTTTCCTTCTTCTTCTCTTTAATGTGACAAATTAAGTGCGGTCTACTACGCACTCCAAAACCTTGCAAAACTCATGCATGCCTCTCCATTTTGTTTGGCCAAATTTCTTTTCCTTTTTTTTTTAATATCCTTTCTTCCTTTTAGAGCTTTCCTTGCTTTAGGCTTTTAAAAATTCCAAATTCAATATGTCCCTAAAATTCAAACAAATAATGTTTAATTAGTGCAATTTAAACATTAAATGGACAAGATTTAATATATTATGTATCTAAAATTAATATAAAAATGTCCATTAACAATCATCTAATCCAAGTCTTTCCTATTGCACTAGCTTGGAGACTAAAGGCCTTCTCTGAGCTTTTGCCTTTGGTTTATGGATGAAATACAATAAGGACTCCGACATTTGGAGAGGGACATATTCAACCTCTTTTGACAATCTGAAGATGGTTCTAGTTTCTTTATCTTTATTTCAGTAGCTAAGTAACGGAAATCGATATAGAGTGGAAGAGTGTGAATAAAATTACGGACTTTAGTTTCATTTCACAATTAGTGTTTCATATTGGGGATCTCAGTGATTTTTACTTAATAATTTAATTAAACAGCTTAACATAACATAATCATTAATTTAATTACAAAACATTAATGATTTTAAGATTTTTTAAAAAAAGAATTACGTGGGCCTCACTATGTCATATGACTATATAGAGTCTACTAATAAATTTTAAAAATAATAATCATGTATTGTTAGTACTGGCATGATACTTAACTAATAAAATTTTAATTGCGTTAAATTTTTCATCTACTTAAGGTCTATTTCGAATATTTTGAAATTGTTAAGATTAAAATTGAACATTCTAAAGCACTAAGATACCTTGCTTTATTACATTTTAAACCCCATATACGTAGAAAAAATATCACTAGATGTTCATTTGAAATAAGTAAAAATTTCACTTTTAAAAGAGAATATCATCAATAAGTACAAACAATTCTATGATTCAATAGAAATCATACCAATATAAGTCGTTTCACCTCAATATAAGCTGTAATACTACTCTAGCTACTCAATATCAAATCTAGGTACACAGATAAGTAACTCGTGCTTATATTGAAATATAGTGATTAGGCGGAAAGAATATCATGCTTTAATACAAACTATAGCGGCACTCAATACATTTAATATCACAATTGTAAGAAAAAGTTACAAGGACATTTAAAATAAGAAATAACTTTAATGAAAAAAAGAGAATACCATCTTTGGATACAAATCATATCATACCTTAATACAAAATTGTACTAGTACTTTATTAATTCAATACCACATTTATGTATAAAAATGTCATCACTCGTTACAAAAAAGCAAGATATTACACTTTTAAATCAAAAAATATTGATTGGATATAAACAATATCATAACTCAATATAAAGTACACTAACGTTTAGTACATTCAATATCATCATTAAATGCCAAAGTTACCGGGACACATTTAAAATAAGTTATAGCTTTACATCTTTGAGTACAAACCATGCCCTTTTTTATATAAACTATACTAGTACTTTATTTACTCAATACTAGGACTAGATACAAAAAAATACCATCATTAATTTTAAGTAAGTAACAGCTACACTTTTAAATGGAAATATAGTGATTGATTTAAAAGAATATTACACCTCAATATAAACTATACCAGCAACTAGTATCTTCAATATCATAACTATAAATAATAGTTATCATGATATGTTTAAAATAAGTAACAACTTCACTATAAAATAGGAGTACTTTGATTGAGTTATACCAAAACTACGCATGAATGTGACTGATATATATTGATACACACCTATGTGATAAATTGTGTCTATAAAGGTTTTATCTAATATGGGTAAATACACTATTGTGTGGACAACTTTATGATAAATTGTTCCCATTAAATTTTTTGGTGAATATGGATAAATACGTGGTCATGCGATTAAGCATGTTATTTATGAAAATTTTAATGTGGATTGGTATATGATTATACATAAAATTGTGTTTGTTATAGTGGCACATCAGATGAAGAAGCAAAGTAGAGAAGCGGGGAGCAGCCGGGAGGAAAACTAGAAGGCAACAACAGGAGGTGAAAGAAAATAAAAGGGTTGTGGTGTGGACAAGACAGAACCCTAATTCTGGAAAACAATGGGTTATGTGTGAGACATATGCCCCCCAGTGGGACGATGTCAGATTGAGCATGCATAGCATATACCTCACTGCCATATAGTCCCATATATATTTCTTATTTTATTTTTTTTATTTTAAGCCTTATTTTAATTAAATTGATTTAGTCGAGATTAAATTGGTTTAAATTCCTAATAAATTTGAAATAAGTTTCCTAAATTTTGAAAAAATATTTTCAAAGGATTATCTTTAATAGGAATATTTTGAATTTTGTTTTAATTTTTCAAAGAGTTGAATTATTAAATTAAATAAGTTATTAAATCAATAATTAGAATCAAGCAAAAATTTTAAAGTATTTCTTTCATAGTTTGATTATGTTTGAAATTATTAATATAATAAGAATATGCCATTTGATGAGACCAAAAAATTTTTAATTTCAAATGCCTGAAGTAAATGTTACTTACACATTGAGAACGTGTTATTTTCCTTTCATTATTTAAGAATAAAATCAAAATTATATTTATTGTAAGACTTATGGAGTGACTCAAAGCTCCTTTAATCTTAATAAGTTTTATCTTAAATCAATAGGTCATACTTAACTAAATCTGTATGATTTGGATGAGTGACTCATGATCACATGAATTTAGAAGCAAAGTTAGGAACAATATATGACATATATTTTGCAAAAGAGTTGTCACCTAACGGATCTAGGAGTCACATAAGATGTAATTGATAAAGTTGTTATCTACTTAATTCAAATTAAGTTAGTTTGTTGAGTGAACAAGATTAACTTTGTTTAAATGAGATCCTATCTCACTAAGAAATTATTTGAAAATTATTAAAATCCTTATTTTATTTGATTTTGTAGCATAAAATAATACTTGTTTTTTTATATCTTTTGGTTTTTAGAATAAGATGAGTACTAATATGTCAATAAAGAGCATTATTGATACTAACAAGCTAGCTAGACCCAATTTATCAAACTAGTTTTAGGAACTTAAGAATTATTCCCAAGTAAGAAAAGAAAATATATGTTCTTGACACTATTGTTCCACCAATGCTAGGTCGAATGTGACTGATAAGGTTTGAGAGAGATATCAACGTTATATTAATGACATTAAACAAGCTACATACATGATGTTAGCTAGTACATCTTTAAAGCTTTAGAGGTAGTACGATAATATGAATGCTCCTGCTATAATTTTACATCTCGAGGAGCTGTTTAGTGAACAAGTAGGATGGAGAGGTATTAGATATTTAAAGCATTATTTCAATGCAATATGGAAGAAGGATCTTTAGTGGAGTTATACATGCCAAAGGTGATTGGTTATATTGAAAACATAGGTTCATTAGGTTTTGTTATGGACCATGAGTTACGTATTGATTTAGAGTTACAGTCTCTTCATTTGAGTTTTTCAAGTTTGTTACAAACTTTTATATGAACCTAAAGATTATGTCATTGCCTAAACTATTGAATATACTAAAGCCTTAAAAAGGAGTCTAGTTATGTTCTTGTTGTGGATTCTTCTAAAAGCAAAAATAAAAGGCTTTAAAAAGAATAATAATAATAAGAAACATAAGCCTTATACTAGAGTAGCAAAGTCAAAAGGTAGTGTCAAGAAGAAGAGCAATGACAAGGGCATATATTTTTATTATAGAGTTAATGGACACTAAAAAAGGAACTGCACATCTTATCTTGTTACCTAGAAAGATAAGAAGCTTAAGGAAACAACTTCTTCATGTTTATGATTAAGATCAATATTTCTACTTTTGTTCCACATTCTTAGGTATTAGACACTGAGCGTTACAGGGTTAAGTTGGAGGTTACCCAACTCTCAAGAAAATGCCCTATAAGTACGATCAATTCTACCTAATTGATCCAGCAAAACCACACCTTAAGGAAGTAATAAAAATAATGTTACTAAGGGACAAAAGGGTCGTCTTTTACAATGAATTAAGTTCCCACCACATAGAAACGAAGAACAACACCTGGAGGAATCTTTTAGTAGACAATGTTGTATGAAGTTTCAAAAGAAGGGACAAATAATGTGAATAACATTATTAAATAAATCAATAGGATATTGCAAAATATTTGAAGTACTAGATATGTAAACATACAACCTATGGTCTAGAGGGATGATAAAATATATAAAGACTTCCTAACAGACAATAACATTCAAATGATAAGATCCCTAACAGTTGGGACAGTTTAGACAGTTACAAACACTTTGGACAATTAATATGTTAACTGTCTAAGTAATAAAATGACACACACACATTACAATCGGCTATCTCATGTAAGACAAAGGCCAGGTGTCCTTACACCATGCCTATATTCATGCAACCAACCAGATTCAACCACGTCACCATTATAAAGAACCATCCAACCACCGTCCATACATCATTTGAAAGTTATCCACCAACGTAGCTCCACTTCCCAGCATATAATTATTATATAATATTATTTCCATCTATAATAGCATATGGATTGATGATTACATATCACCAAAGTAGCCTTATAACTTGCCACAACATGCCACCTTCATATTGCCAAAGTTGCACAATTGTGACGTTTACCGAATATCAAAAAGAGGGTCTCACACTAGGTGTGGTTGTCATATTTGTAATAATTTGCAGATGCTAGCAAGGAGATAACTATTATTATATTCTAGTTATTACTAGAAACCTCATTTTCATTTCTTATTTAGATTTGAATGGATTTGTCTCTATTGTTAAAAATAAAAGTTCCTCATTTTATAAAGATCCTTTTGAATGTAAATCATATAAAACTTATAAATCTTGTTTACTAGGAAATATGGCCAAACTACCCTTTAATGGAAAGGAAAAATATGTAAGCAAGTTACTAGAGCTTATAAATTTAAATTTGCGTGGCCCTATAGCTACTTGTGCTAAAGGTGGATTCTCATATTGCATTATGTTCACAGATGATCATCTAGATAAGTTTATGTGACCTTAATGAAACAAAAATGTAAATCATTTGAAAAGTTTGAAGAATTTAGAATTGAGATTTAAAAACAAATTGGTAAGAGTATTAAGACACTTAAATATGATCGAGGTGGTGAATGATTAGACTATGAGTTTCTTGGTTACTTAAAAAGAGAATGAGATTCTCTCATAATGGACTCCTCCTAGAATTCCATAATAGGACTCCTCCTAGAATTCCATAATATAATAGAGTGTCTAAGAGGAGAAATCATACTCTATTAGATATGGTACATTCCATGATGAGTCACACAATCCTTTCTATCTCCTTTTAGGGGTATACTTTTGAAACTACTGATTACCTTCTAAATAGAGTTCTATCAAACTTGTCATATAATCTCAGGAATTTGATGGATGCAGGGAGATGTTTGTTCATTTCCATTTTAATGCAAATTTGAGCATATCATATGCAATATATTTTTTTGTATTTTCATCTGAGGATATAGGTTTTCCTAGTTTGCTTGTAATGTAATTTAGGCCCTCAGTTACTAATATTACAGAGGAACTTTGTGGAAATTCATCCAAAGTGGAATGTTGATCATGCGTGCTTTGTCCAAATTAACTCTTACACTCCACTTCTATATGAAGAAGGGTCTAACTTCTATATAATATGGGCCTCCCCCATTGATCGTGTAAGCTTATTCTTCAATGGTGAAATTGAATATGAAAAAGTCATTGTTGCTGATTAATATTCTTACCAGCACATATTTGCGACAGGTAATACTGGCCTAACTTTTAATATGGTGGAAAGAGAGCCTTTTCCTAATAAGAATTCCAAGATGGCAATTTTCCATTTCCTAGCTCCTACACTTAGCACCTCACATGAAGGAGAGATAAAGCTTACTCGAGGACTGAAGGTCACCATCTACCACTAGATTCCAAACCCTGCCATTTGGGGGACCAAAAGAGGGAACATTCATTTTTAAAATAGCCAAAGGCATCATATTCAAAGGGGAGGAGGGGTTGCTAAGATGAGGAACATTCGTCTTTAGCAAGTGGTTGAAGGGAAACAACTTTATGAAGTAGGAAGGCATTCCAAAAGGGGAAAGGAAACAAAAAGTAAAGGTAAACAAAAGCTAAAACAAGGATCAGTAAGTACAGGAGGTCAAAAAAAAGGAGGGAGAAGGCAAGGGGAGATTTAGTAAGAGGTCAGAGAGTCTCTCTCTAACCCCTAGTTAAAAGAGAAAGGGGGAGATATAAGGAAACTTACTTTTGCAGGCCTTATTTGGTTAAAAAGTGAATCAAATTGAGTTATAATACATTTAACTTAAATTTCGTTTGAAATGTATAAACAATGAACGAGAATCACTATTAATTATTAGTCCCTAAATGGTATATGAGATGAGGGTGAATCATGCCTATTAACTTTTTTCCCTATTTGAAATCTAATAAATGATTATGGAAAATTTATATGAAACAATTGCTCTATAAAGATAAGAAGGATAAATTAGAGTAGGAAAAAAGATTTATATTGATCAAACAAACATTAGCTTGCATTTAATCTTTAAGAACCACTTGATAACTCAATATCTTCTTCCTTTAATAGGCAAAGTAGAAACCTCATTGTAACATCTTCTTTGTGACAGATAAAGAGGAACCTTTATGAACATTTTGCATTGTCATATGAGAAGAGGAAATCTTTACAAATCTTATTTAAGATCTAAAGTTTCTGTTATCCCATTAATTTTCCCAATTACTATACCATAACCTTATATAACTCAAAATCTTCCTTGTTAATGTCGTTGAACTAAGGCTCAATGTATGTTATGCACATATTAACTCAATGTTCTCTTTAGCTTCTGGAGGCTCTTAACAATTCTATGATTTATTAAAGGTTCTTCACACAATTCAAATTATACTCAAATCTAAATCGTTAGACATATAAATTAGTTGTTATAATGACTAATTTTTAGGCATGTTTAACTAGTCAATTTACTTTTGGCTAGTCAAACATTTATGGTTGTTATACCAGCTAGCTAGACATAATCTTTTTTATAATTCTAAAACATACTACCAGCTAGTTATGATCTAACTAGTTGCACATTACCCATTCTGTCATTTTTTAAAACTTTGGCTAACTAGCCTATCCAAACCTTTAGGCTAGTTGAATCCCAATATCAATCAACATTTAGATTTTCAACTCTTAAGTCTTTTCAAAGATAAAACACACGCCTCTAATAAAGATTTAAATCAAAACTATTTCAAAAGTTTTTCAAAGTTTGTTTGAAAATCAAGAAGTTTTCTTTAAATATCAAAATAATTACTCTTAGTTGTAAAAGGATTTATATATTCCTTACATGTAAATAATCATACAATGATTGAACTCCTAGTTTATTAAAATAACCAAGATAAATTTACAAAAAAATTTATAATGATTGATATACATTGAGTGATTTTATTATTTTGTAAATATTATCTACTTGCATTGAAGTGCCTTGAAACTCATTTGCGCATATTATCCTTCTATTAAACTTAATCTTTCACATACTACTCAATTTCGTTACAATATCTCAAAAGGTAAATTCATTAATATCAATATGTTCTATTATTATAAAAATTATTAGTTAAGATCTCACTTAATCTAACAGTTATTGCTGGCTCTTTTAGTACTTATCAAAGAAATATATTGTGGTTTTATGGATGACAAATAATAGGAAAGTTGGACGAGTAATGGATGGTGGGGTTGGGATAAAAAGTTACGGGCCATTATGTGTCCTTGGATCCCATTTTACTTATATAGCATTATGAAGTGTTTTAAAAATATCAAGTTAGTGAAAGCTAATAATAAAAATTAATATAAATTTGATTTTGAATTTTTCACGAAACATAAAAGTTCTCAACAAGATTTTAAAAGTACAAAAATATTAATGCTTTAACCCTATAATTGTGACAAATAACCAAAGATTGAATTAAGTTTTGTGGTAGTTTAGTAATTAATTAGTACTTTTCACAAAGTTTGACATTCTTATTTTTATATCTTTTAAATGATTAATTATAAATAGAGATCATTACTGTGATATTAAATATTAGATATTAATTTTTATTCTAGTTTAATTTGATTAAAGTACTAACTATAAAAAAAATCTCAATAAAATCCTTGAACTTTTAATTTTTTACAAAACTAATCTTACTTTAATCTCTTTGTTCATAATGGTGATGTATCATATCAGTTGTCGAATGGTAGTCCCCTTTCATGCAAAATTCACCAAATTTTTAATAAAATAATATTTAAAAAATTAAACAAAATAAAATCTGAACGTACCCTTCTTCCCTCCTTTGCCACACTCAAATCACTCTTCTTTCTGCAACCGAAACTCTAAGGTAATTGAAATTTATCTTGCTCACGGTGAATTTGAAGGTGTTGGTAAAAGTTACTGAGGATACTTATGTTATGGCAAAGATCTTTTGGTCGGGGAACTGATCAAACCACTGGTTAGAAACAGAGTACTATTAGAGCTTGTTACCGTGAGCCACGCGAGGAACATTCTGAGTGCGACGGTCGTAGTCATTGGTGGTCAGATCCTCGTCGTTTCTTCTAGCAAAAATTTCACAGAGGATCATGAACAAGACCAGACAGACGTTGATCGAGTCCCAACCGTTCTTCGCCGTGTTGGATCGGATCTTGTGATTAGTGAGAGAGAGTAGAGAAGGCACTGAGAAGAACCAGAGTAGTAACCCCACGATGGGCAATATTATGAAGGCTAAGGAGATGAGACAGCGAGCTACACTGAGGTATGGACGTGGTGAGTCGGTGAGTTGTGGTCAAGAATAACGGCGGTGGGTCTCTATTAAAAAGGCTTGAGCTTTGAGTTTGGTTTTTGCCTTTGCTTGTGAAGAAAGACGGCCTTTTCGGCCCTGCCAGAAAGCTTTGAGTTGAGTGACCTTACAAAGACCGAGATGTAATGTTAAAGGAATGCAAATAATGGTCTAGTTGTGGGGTAATCCCTTATTCAAGCATCTGTAGCTATTTAATACTAAAACACAATAGGAATTCTGTACACATCCATCTATACTTGCTAAGATCCAAAGAGTGTAAAAAATAATATAAAACAAAAGTTTGCTTTAATCACCTATTTTACACTACACCTATAGGGTGCCACTATTTTCTCACAGATGATAGATCGAGAATCTGTTTCCCTAAATTATTTATGTCATTTTCGGTTTTATTTTCCCTTAAAAAATTTGCTTTAATCAAATTTTTAGCTTTAAGTTGAATCACCATAATTGGATTACTTAGGAAGTTTGTAACAAAGAAAAGGTCAAAAGGTCAGTTGAGACCGAATTCTATTTTATCAAGGCTGTGGGATAGAATGAGATTGATCTCCAATTGCAAGTTCAAACTACTACTAATTTACCCTTAACCTTACCATTCTCAAAAATAGAGGTTGATGACTTATATTCACCCATGAAGGCTATAGTAGTCAAACCTCCTAAAATAACTATCAAATGTAGGTATATGGAGGCTTTAAAAACAACCGATAGAGACATACATTTTAATGTATGATTGAAGAAGCTTTTTACTTCTTCGATGCAATAAAAAGAAGTGTAGAAATAGAAAAATTCTCTTTAGTGAAAGTTCAATCAAAGTTCTTTAATAGATGGAACTACAATAAAAATTTAAGTATGTAATTTTTACTTTATCTATATATGAAATGGTCTGTGATTCATATGATCTCTGTGATTATGTTTTATCATGCTTAATTTTCTAATATTAGTATCAGAGGTTAATTTTTTTTGTTTATGTTATATGAA
Source organism: Erythroxylum pedicellare (assembly GCA_027563575.1). NCBI lineage: Eukaryota > Viridiplantae > Streptophyta > Magnoliopsida > Malpighiales > Erythroxylaceae > Erythroxylum > Erythroxylum pedicellare. The sequence continues at coordinate 22,161,535 of JAOQMP010000005.1, forward strand.
TGCATAAATATGAAATTTAACTGTTAATGATTTGTGAATAATGATATGCATTTTTTTTATACCGTGATGTTTGCGATATGATTTTTTTC
>JAOQMP010000005.1:22167103-22196712 GCA_027563575.1 Erythroxylum pedicellare
TACAAACAAAACAAACCAAAGAAAACAAGTAAAACACTCAAAGCAAACACTCAAAAGATATGCATAAAAGAGAAAAACACACAAAAGAAAAAGATACGGATGGGATGCTTCTCATCAATCGCTTATTTAAGGTCAGAAGCTTGACCCTTGGCATATATACATCATCCATTATCGAATGGATGCTTGAGCCTAACATGTAGCATGCTCAGACTCCGTGAGGAGCCTGGAGCAACTTCCCTTGAAGTTGGCTCCTTCTCAGAACGATGCTCCATGACTTCTGATGAGTGGAACTTCATCGTTTTACCGTTATACTCTAAAGTCCACTCGTCTTTTCGGGCATTGCCCTTCTCACACTAGGATGGTCTCTACAAGAGTATCGCCAATAGGTGTGGAGACTCGACTTCCTATTTGCCACCTTCGATCTTCACTCGCTCGCTTACAGCTCGTTCAACTCATATGTGCTTAGCGGCTTTTCTTCTTCTTGCTTCTCTTCTTGTTCTTCTTCTTCTTTTACCTATAAACAACTAGGAAAAGGAAACAAAGTTCGGTTAGCTATAGCATGAACTGCATTACTTACATTAGGAGGTTGCACATCCTTCATCTTTTCTCGAACTATAATCTCTTCCTTTCCTAACTCTGCTTACTCTTCCTTCTTTGCCTTGACAAATTAACTTGAAAAAGGGGGTGGAATAATCATATTTTGCAAAGTTGTTTACGTCATTTCTGATTTTTTAGGTGCCTCTTTCGTTGCTTCTTCTTCTACCTCTCTTTTGGAAATTTTTGGATGTGATTCTTGCAATTCCTTACCATTCGACAATGTGATAGCCTTCACACTTTATTTGGGATTGATTTCTATTTATGCTGGAAAATTTCCAAAGTTTTGTGCCTCTAATTAGTTTATGGGAGTTGCCATTTGGCTCATTTGATTTTCAATATTTCGGATACTTGCTTCAGTATTCCGCTGAAACATCAAAATGTTAGTAGCCAAAGATTGAACTATATCTTCCAAGGAGGACTTACCTTCAGACTTGGATATTATGTGTTGCTGTTGTTAAGGCACATACGACTGTCTAAATTGTTGGAATTAATGGTAGCTTGCTCTCCTTGAAGATTCCCATAACGCAAATTTGGATGATCGAGTCAACCCGGATTATAGGTGTTAGAAAATGGGTCATATTTTCTTTGATTCGGTCCAGCAAAACCTCCCATGACATTCACCTGTTCTGCGTTTTCTTCCTGCAAAATAGGACATGCGTCAGTAGAGTGTCCTAACATCAAATATATTCCACATACCTTTGCTTCTTCTTTCTTTATAACCGCAATTTGTCACACCAAAGATGTAAGGTCATCAAATCTTTTCTCCAAAGTGGTTACATTAACCTCATTCATGCTTTTTGATCCATGCCCAGTATGTATCTTGAATTGTTGGGTATTGGAAACCATATTCACTATCAAATCCCTCAGTATTTGCATTACTATAGATGTGAAATCTGCTAGTTAATGGTCAAACTTGGAAGTAGCAACCTATGGAAACACATCATCGTAAAAAGGATAATATGAAAAATTAGAACCAAAAGTATACTGATAGTGAGCCATGCCGCTAAAAGATCGAAAAATTAGAAAAAACTATGAAACTAAAACAAACAGAAGACAAGGTAACTAAGAGCAATGAAACCAAAACCAAAAACAAAAACAAAAACATCACTAAAAAAATCATTAAGAAATTCCCCAGCAACGGCGCCAAAATTTGGTACTACTATCGCCTACAACCAAATTCAAAAAGAAACCAACTTCCGTTAATACAAATTAATGTAGTAGTGGAAAGTAGGTATCGTTCCCATGAGGAATTTTAATTATAAAAAGTTTACGAGTTCAGAACTAAAACAAAGTAAAAAAGGGGGGATTGACTTTAATTCACGACAATTTAGAAAAGAGTGACAAAAATAAAAAATCAACTAAAATAATTAGATCTGAAATTTTAATAGAAAAACTTTAGTTTCGGGTCACCGATGTTATCACACTAAAATGGATCCTTGATATAAAATTTAGTTCATCAATAAACATTCATTGGGGGATGTTTTCTTTTAAGGGTAAATGAATAGAAATATGTATTATAAACATTCTTATTAATCAACAACTTAGATACGATCGTAGGTTCAATTGAATAATAGTTTTAAGAACTAAGAAATCAATGAACAAGGTAACATATGTATGACATGCATTTAATCAAGATGAGTACCTTCTTAGAATTTCCTACTCTAACATAAAGAAGGTAATCCTAATTACTACTTGTGATTAACAAAACTGAATGTCATATTTAATTAATCTAGCGATTAAACAAATCAATTCCTAATTGCACACCTAAAAATCAATCAATTCAATTAGAAAAAGTAATTCGGAAGACATTCAATGTTCATCATCAAAACAAACTTTATTGAAACATCTCTTACATAATAGATGATAACATGATTCCCCTCAACCAAGAAAAGGGAATTAGCTACTTATAACAAAAGTGAAAATCAAAGAAATAATAAAAATAAAATTTCCATCCCTGGTCTTTCTCTAAATAATCCGAAAATACTTGGAAAAACACTGCAAAAACGTAAACTAAACTAATGGAAAATCTGCAAAAAGTGTTAATCTATCCTAATGCTAAAGGCTGACGTGAACAGTAGCAAATCCACTCTTTTTATGCCTTTCGATCCCTTCTTTTTCCATAATCTTTAGCATATCACACCTCCCACGTATTCAGGTTGCAAATTTCTAGCAATCTAATCTTTCAAGATTATGAAAATCTCAGTTGAATCAGATTTGAATTTGAAAACAAATTCTGTAGATGAATTCCATCCTTGCATGTGCCCACGCTGTCATTGAATTTGCTGTTAATATGGAAATTTTGGGTTATCTTTGTTTCCTTTACATCTTTTTAATTTAATTTAATTTCTTCAGTGTTGAAAATCATCTGAGAACAATTAAGAGATAAATTCATCAATTTTGAATAATAATTTCAACATATGAGAGAGATTTATATACCAAATGAATACAAAATTACAACTTAACATTACACTTGGGATTCAAGAAGAAGAAGAAGAAGATGATATTTTCTCCTTCGGAAGCCCCTGAATTGTCTGCTAGACACCACGCTTACAGCAGGACACAGAAGTCCCTTGGTCTCATGTGCACCAAGTAAGACTCTTTCTTTCCTTCTCTTTTTCTTTATCCTCCTTTTCGTCTTTCTTTTTCATTTCTAATCTGGGTTTTCTTTAATTTTGCAGTTTCTTGAACTTGTACAGTCAAGGTGCAACTCAAGTGATTGGACTTGACGAAGCTGTTTCTAAATTAGGTCCTTAAATCTTGATACAATGCATCATTTGCGTGTATGGTCTTTAAATTTTTCTGTGTTTGACGACTTTTTTTTTTTTTTTCCTGAGAATTTAAGGTGTTGAGAGGCGGCGGATCTAATATCCATTTATGGGTGGCTGTTAACGATTAGATGGATGGTCTTAACAAAGGAACTGCCACCGGCTGCCCGCATTACCTGCCTCCTGCAGGCTGTAATTAAAGGAAAATGCTTGATGGAAGCTTTGAATTAGGTTGGCTCTTCGGAGGCCCATTAAGGAAGTCGCAAGCAGTATTTCTGCTGAGTTAACAGTATAATAGAACGAATTAAGTAAATTTTGCATTATGAATTTTTTATTATCCACATATATAATCACGTAGAAGAGAAGAAAGAATAAAATAAATATGAAAATTACTAAAAAATAAAACTAATTTTAACCTAATCCAATTTCGTACAAATTTAATATGTCTAAATAATTTGATTTTGTCAAAATAATATCACCAATTGGATTTTGAATGTATTACTATCTCTAATTTAATAAAATTAATCTTTTCGTTTAAGGTTAATTTATAAAATGAGATATCTATGTAATATTTTTATTCATTTAAAAATATGTTGATAAATTTATAATTTTATTTGAAACTAAAATGAAAGAATTATATCTAAAATAATACTTAAATCTAATATCTAAAATTTTAAATGAATCAAAAGCATGTGAATAATAAAAACAGTAATTTAAACCGTAAACAAAAAATTCACATATTTTCAAAATATTATTTAAATTCTAAATTAATGAAAATTTAAATTTTTTATAGGCTCATCAATTTAAATTTACATTACTTTTTTATTATTGTTATTAACTCTTTTAATTTGGTGCCCACGTGCCTAGGTAAAATTTTTGACTTGCTTTGTTTTATATCTGTCTCAAACTTTTACGGTCAACCCTAGATGTTTAATTGGCAGGTATGTTCACATGCTTATTAGTCAGATTGTTAAAGATATTTCAAAAAAACTGATGAAATCAATAGTATGTGATAGTGATGAGTTGTTGGTTGGGGTAGATTCACACTTTATGCAAATCAAAAATAGTATTCTGTCGGTTGAGGGACTGGACGTCTGCATTATAGGAATTTGGGGAATGGGGCGGTATTGGAAAAATTACCATAGTTGAATTCATATTTAAGATGTTGTCATATGAATTCGAAGGTTGTTGTTTTCTGAAAAATGTGCGAGAAGAATATAGACGAAGGGATTTAAGCAAGGAACTTATTTCACAGCTGCTGGGTGAAAAAGATTCAAATGTATATGCATTTCCTAAAACGAGACTTATGTCGTAGAAGGGCCCTAATCGTTCTCGATGATGTCAATGACTCGCAACAATTAGATTTATCGATTGGACATCCGTGTTGGTTCGGTTCACGAAGTGTAATTATTATCACTGGTAGAGATAAGCAACTACTTAGAAAGAAGGGCTGGGTTTTTATATAAAGTTGAACCATTAAATGATGATGAAGCCTTTAACCTTTCCGTAGGTTTGCCTTAAGCAAAACTATCTCAGAAATGATTATTTGTCTTTGTCTATCTCGATTGTCAAATATGCACAAGGAAATCCTTTAGCTTTGACGGTTTTAGGCTCGTCCCTAAGCGGGTAAAGGATAAAAGAGTGGGAAAGTGCATTAAATAAGTTGTCAAAGGTTCCAAACAAGAATATTCAAGATGTGTTGCAAATTGGCTACGATGGCTTAGATAGGATGGAGAAAGATATCTTTCTTCATATTGCATGTTTCTTCAAAGGTGACAATAAAGATGTTGTGATGCGAGTATTCGAAAGTTGTGAGTTTGATGCAAATGTTATAATAAGTGTTCTAGTCGACAGGTGTTTTTTGACCATTTCCAGAAATATATTAGAAATGCATGACTTAATGCAGGAAATGAGAAAGGAAATTATTCGTCAAGAATCTAAATATCCAAACGAACGTAGTAGATTATGGGATCCTAAAGATATCTATGAAGTACTTGTGGAGGACAAGGTAAGATTGGTCGCTTGCTTTCTATATGAGATTTTTAATTTATGTATTGATATTATCTTAACAAAATGTACATTGCATCACTTTGAACTTGTGGTTTAGAAAATAAGGATATTTTAAACATCACCCTCTGTTATTATAATGTAATTTTGAGAGTTTTTGTACTTTCTTTTTTTGTTACGTGAATGTTTCTTGTTCTGTTTTTCTAACTGAATCATATTCTTTGTGGATTGCAGACTCTGGAGCAACTAACCATGTAGCAAAGGATTGTGATGCCTTCATTGAGTTTCGTAAACTCCCACATGGTAGTCGATAGCTTTATGTAAGTAATAATTCTAAAGTTGTTATACAAGACATTTGCACATGTAAATTGGATATGCGTGGAGGGCGATCCCTTATCGTACATGAAATATTATTTACTCTACAGATTCGTAGGAATCTTTTATCTATATTGGTGTTTAGTTAAACTTGGTTTCAATATAAATTTTCACAGTGGTGGAATGGATTTGTATCTTCGATCTATTAATTATGGTCATGGTTTTTTATGTGATGGTTTTATTGTACTGGATATGTTAAAGAAAAATAATAATATTAGTTGTTCATTATTTACATCTAGTAATTCCATCAATGATGCAACTTTGTGGCATGTTAGACTATGCTATATTGGTCAAAATCGAATCAATCGATTAGCTAAAGAAGGGCTTTTAGGTAATCTAAGTCAAGTAGATCTACCTATATGTGAGCATTGTTTAGTTGGTTAAATGGCAAGAAAGTCATTTGAAAATAGAACATGAGCTTTATATCCAATGCAATTAATTTATTCTGACATTTGTAGTCCAATGAATTTAAGGGCTAGATGTCGGGCAATTTATTTCATCACCTTATAGATGACTATACTCAGTATGATCATGTTTATTTGATTTCTCATAATTTGGAAGCATTCAATTGTTTCATAAAATACATGAACTTGGTTGAGAATCAATTAGATAAGAAAATAAAAGCATTACGAACTGATCGTGAACAAGAATGCTTGTTAGAAAAGTTCAAGGCTTTATGTGATGAGAAAGGAATAGAAAGGCAATTAACAATTCCTAGAACCCAACAACAAAATGACGTCGCTGAAAGACAAAATAGGATGCTATTAGAAATGATTAGGTCCATAATGACCCAAGAAAATTTACCAATCACTTTTTTGGGTGATGCATTGCTAGCAACCACCTATGTACTTAATTATGTGCCCACGAAATCAGTTACTAGCACATCATATGAGCTGTGGACTGGTAGGAGACCTGATGTGTCAAGTCTTAGACCTTGAGGGTGTGCAACCCATATTCATGATCTCTCTCATAAACATGGGAAATTAGGCCCAAGAGGGAGAAAAAGTATTTTTAATAGATACTCAGAACACTCAAAAGGATACGTGTTCATTAGTGAATAAGGTAATAGAGGTGTAACTGAATTTGAATCACAAAATGTAACATTCTTAGAGAATTATTTTCCCTAACAAGGCGAAATAGGTAAAGACCTATTGTTATATGAGTTGCTTGATCATAATGATTCTGTTATGAAGAATCAAGATGAGGAACTTCAACTAAATGGGAGCAATTTCATAGAAAGGTTCTCTATGATGACTGATCCGAGTGGGAGCAATCAGATCAATCATAAATTTGTCTATGATGAACCTCATTTAAGACGAAGTAATCGAGGAATAATTCCCTGATGTCATTTTGAGATTGAAGGAGAAATTAATATGATTGTTCTGCCAGAGGAAGAAGAGCCAAGGAATGTAAATGAGGCTCTTACTGGCCCTGCTAAAGAAAAATTGATGAAAGCAATGAAAGAAGAAATGACTTCTTTAAGCTCCAATCAAGTATAGGTCTTGGTTGATCTCCCTAAAGGGCATAAAGCAATTGGGAACAAGTGGGTTCTCAAAATAAAGCAAAAAGTTGATGGTAGTATTGAAAGATATAAGGCACGCCTTGTAGCAAAAGGATATATACAACAGGAGGGAATTGATTATGAGGAAACTTTTTCACCCGATATGAAATTTGCTTCAATCTGTTTTATTCTGGCTATGATAGCCATTATGGATCTTGAATTACATAAAATGGATGTAAAAATTGCTTTTCTGAATGGAGAATTAGATGAAGAAATGTATATGGAAGAACCTAAAAGTTTCATTAAGGTAGGTCAAGAAAATAAAGTATGTCGATTATTAAAATCAATTTATGGCCTGAAGCAATCTTCAAGACAATGGTATATTCATTTTCATAACGTAATCGTTTCGTATGATTTTCAAATGATTGATGAAGACAATTGTATGTATGTTAAGTGATCCAAAGATAAATTTGCGATTTTATCTTTATACGTGGATGATAAATTAATTGCTAGTAATGACTGTGTGTTTCTTACGGAAATCAAAGAATGGTTATCATCTGAATTTGAAATGAAAGACATGGATGAAGCGGCATACATTATTGGAGTCAAAATTTTAAGAGATCGTTCGAAGAGATTGTTATCGCTTTCACAAGCGATGAATATTCAAAGAATTCTTGAACGGTTCCATATGCAAGATTGCAAACCAATTGATAATCCTATTGCTAAAAATGAAGGCCTTAGTAAGAGAAATTGCTCGTCAACGCCACAAGAAAGGGAACAAATGAAGAATGTTCCCTACTCTAGTGCAGTTGGAAGTCTTACGTACGCAATGATATATACAAGACTAGATATTTGTTACGCTGTTGGGATGGTGAGCAGATATCAATCAAATCCAGGCTAAGCACATTAGAAAGCATTAAAGAGAATATTGAGGTATCTAAAGGGAACCATGGACTATGGATTATATTATCAAAGAAATGATCTATATATACAAGGGTATACAGATGCAGACTGGGGAGGAGATTTAGACGAAAGAAAATCTACCTTAGGGTATTTATTCGTACTAAACCATGGAGCAATATCATTAAAAAGTAAGAAGAAATCTTGCATTGCATTATCCACAATGGAAGCTGAATTTATAGCATTCTCAACTGTATTACAAGAGGTTGTATGGCTTCATCGATTTTTTGTGCATTTGGGAGTCACTAAAAGTAAAATTAATCCAGTGACCATCAACTGTGATAGTCAAGCTGCCATCGCTTATACTAAAGATCCCAAATTTCATTGTAAGACAAAGCACATAGATACTAAGTATAATTATGTGAAAGATATAGTTGTACGAGAAGAAGTGAACATGAGATATATATCTACGCGAGATATGATAACAGACCCAATGACAAAGCTAATTTCTAGAGATGTATACATTGGGCATATAAACTCACTAGGACTACATAGATGTTGAAATATACTGATAAACGTTTCTCTATGTATGTTCACTCAGTTGAATGTCATATGTTTAGATATACTGTATGATGAAGATTATACATTGTTTATCATTTGATTTATGAATATATGTGTTTGTTTATAAATATATTTTTTGGATGAATCATAAGTATATGAGATAGATTATAGATTGGCCTTCTCACACGAGAAATCACTTATAATGTTTATGCTCATTAGAGATGAGACATGTTTAAAGTTTATTATCTAGGTGATAATCGAGAGCGAGAAACTTAAACCATAAATGCCGCAAAGAAATTAGTTCAATGTGATTTGTTAATCACTATATCTGTCTTACGTTGCTAGATGTGAGCTCTGAACAAGTTTTTTTAAGTAAATAAGTGAACTCAAGTTAAACATTGAGTATGTTTGAACTATCATCTGTACGGTATTCCTTGAATGAAAGATGTTCAAGTTAAACGAAATAGGTAAATACTGTAGCACATGACTCATACCATGCGTGCATAACTGGCTATAAAAAAGGGGATTAATGTAAGTTGCAGGATCTTATCTTACATTGTGTGAGACCCTTGTCGTTAAGAAGAACCTCATCATATACCCTTATGACTCTTGTTTCATTCTTGAGAATTGAATTTAAGGTTTGCTACTTTAGGTTATTGTCAAAAGATCATGCAAGATGCAATCTTATGGAATAATTCTAGGAAAGCAATTAAATTTAATTCAAAAGATAATTGAGAACAAAGGAAGGTCATTTAATTTAGATCATTGACTCACACGAAAAGTATTCATAGATGGTCATCATCTCTTTATTAGAGAACTTGAATACAATCATGACTCAAGAAACTAAATGAGATCAAAGGAAAAATGCAAATGCAAGATATGACCTAGGGTATAGCATATAATGTCTACTCAAGGACTCATAAGTCCCATAATCAATTTGTTAAATCGAGATGTCATATACTCCAAACAGATATATGGCACTGTGCTCTCGTTATATACTGGTCACACCAGTTATTGAATAAGTATGAGCATTGTAGAGTTTTGTTAAACCCATCATATGTGAGTGGGAGATGATGACTTATATACAACCATAAAGGGTATAGTAGTCAAACCTCTTGAAATAACTACCACGGGTAGTTATATGAAGGCTTTAAAAATAAACGATAGGGACATACATTTTAATGTATGTTTGAAGAGGCTTTTTACTTCTTCGATGCAATAAAGAGAAGTGTAGAAACAGGAAAATTCTCTAAAGTGAAAGTTCAAGCAAAGTTCTTTAATCGGTTAAACTACAATACAAATTCAAGTATGTAATTTTTGTTTTAACTGCATATGAAACGATCCTGTGATTCACATGATCTTTGTGATTATGTTTTATCATGTTTAATTTTCTAACAGAGGTTATGCTAGACACAAAATTCCAGGTCGTATTGAAAAGGTGTATAGCAAGCAGAAAATTAGAATAAGGACAAGAATAGAGTTTCCAACTAGTCCTAAATGATAATTTCATAGGATTTCTTGAAACATTAGGGTTTTGTTTCAACTAATCAGAAAATTATAATTTTGCTAAAGCCTAGACTACGTGTACATACACCATATGACAAGCAAAGTATTATACAATAATCAAGCACACTTCTTTCAGACGTATCCTAAAAAACTTTATCTACATCATCAAAATCAATCTCAATAATATAAATATCAATTAGCTTAGAGTCTTCTGATTGTGGCAAAGGAAGGGAGAAAAGTAAGGTACTGAAAAATTAAAATTTAAGGTATTTTATTTCCACATTTTAAATTTTGAGTTATAAATTCAAAATTATATAAAGTTTGAATTTTTATAATTAACCATTAATTGAATTTTAATTTAGTTTACTTGAATTCTTCAATGAACAATCATAACTAAACAACGCAAGGAATTACAATAAGAGTACTTCTTAGTTGGTCTCTTAGAAATGACTACTCCAACTTAAAATCCCACACCTAATTGATTAGATAGATAGACTTGTTTTTGTGTCAATAGCAATTCATATTTCTACACATATGCTTAACAACCTTTGTAGCATTGCAAGGACTTGTCATATCTATACAGAAGATGAATGAAGCTCGATCAGCCTAAATACATTCTATTGATAAAATATATAGGAATACATAGTATAGAATATGCCTAAGGATATTACAAAATAATAAAGAATATACCTAGGTTTATATATTTATATGACTAGAGTTAAGGGGTACCAAATATATACACTAACATGCCCTCATAATCTGAATAGGAGGAACTGAACATTTAGATTGGAGTGAAATTAAGAAAAGAAGACATTTGTTAAACCCTTCATCTAATTGAAACAATGAAGGAACCTAAAGTACTATAATGGTCCTAACAACCATTTTTTCACATACGAAATGAAGGTCAATATTAACATTTTTAATGTACATATTCCAAAAAAATTTAGATGCAAGGAAATTATCTCTAACGTTGTCACAGAAAACCAAAGTCGTAGATGATAGTCTACGACCAAGCTCAGACAATAGAGAATGAATCTATGAAACTTCAAACAAAACATTACAACAACTTGGTATTCGACTTTCAGTGTTGGATCAAAAGACAGTAAGATGGAATTTTAAGGACCAAAAGATGAGTTTTGGATCGAGTTTGGATTGGATAATAACTAGAGGTGCATTGATGAATGTTAGGACAACCTACTCAGTCAGTATCAAACTATACTACCATTTTAAATAGGGATCTTTGGGAAAGTAGAAGATCGTAATCAATAGTAACTTTACAATACCGTAGAATCTATTTAACAACCTTCATATGACTCATCTGCAAGGCATACATGAATAAACAGACTTGCTAAATAACAAAGGCCAAGTCAGGATGTGTGGTAGTAAGATATTGAAGGGCACTAACAATACTGCGATATTTTGTTGCATAAAATAAAGGATCACCATCAGTTAATGATAACTAACACTTGGAATCAACAGGGGTAGAAACAGAGTTGGATGTAGACATATGTAAATGATCAAGAAGTTTCCAAGCATATTTGGACTGAGAAAGCAATAGGCCAAAAGAGGAATGAGTAACAGAAATGCCCAAAAAATAGTGCAAGTCACCTAACTCTAAAGTAGAAAATTCTTGTTGTAGAGAAGTAATAATGGATGATAATGAAGATGTGGAGGAAGTTGTGAGAATAATATGATCCACGTGAAGAAAGAGCGTACGAAAGAAGTAAATTAGTGTTACCAAGTGTGGGGAGCCTGTTTTAGACCTATAAAGCCCGATTAAGCTTACAAACAAAATCTGGATAGGTAATGCTATTGAAACCAGGATGTTGTTTCATAAAAATGACCTCGTAAGAAATCCACAGAGGAATACATTTTTAACATCCAACAGATGAATAGGTAATGTTTCAAAAGAGCAAAACTAATAGCAATGTGTATAGTTGTAGGTTTCACCGTAAGGCTATATTGTAATACGTAACGGGACCTTAGTTACATATTCTAGATTGAATGTTAAAGGGCAATAAACGAATAAATATGAAAATACCTAATTTCGGTTCTGTAACTTCAAACGAACGCAAATCTACCACCTTCTTCATAGGAACTATTCACCGGGACACATTCAACATCTTTCTATAGTTTTCTCAAAACGTAAGCTCTCTTAATGAGTCAGAGAATCTTTATGTTTACAAATGATATGAGCAACTGTAATAGACCTTAACATTTATATATAGCTTCTATATTGGGCTTCCTTATCACAGACCCAATATGAGTCTGGTCTATACTGATCAAGATCTATTTCTTTTCCTAGACTTTGATCCATTGATGTAGATCATTTATTGGGTCCCTTTATTATCTTTATTTAAATCAAATTACGTAACTTAATTGATAAGTTATTGAAAACCCAAAAAATGCAATTAAATGTTGTCCAACTTTATGGAAAAAGTAAAAAATATCCATCATTCTTCCCCTTGGATAATACTGAATTGTGATATTGAATCAAGTTGATAACAGTTTAAAAAACTCGGTCAAGCTAAGCTGCTGTATTAGTCGACTAAGTTTTAAAACAAACATTTGATCCAAAGATAACAAAAGTCCATCATTTTGTCCTGCAAGGCTTTCGATATCGAAAAGTATCAAATATATGTGTTATATGTGATACAGATCCAATACGATCACGCATATCTAATACCTCACTAACATGAATGAGAAGATGAAGTGTGACAAACTAAGATGATACCTGTATGATCTAAATTATATCATCTTTGTCTCTAAGTCTCGATTTCTCTAAACTTTATGCTAAATTGCATATGCGAAACTGCATTAGAGAAATCCTGTTTTCTCTCACTAAATGATAAATAGTATTAGAGAAAACTTGTTTCTTCTTACCAAATGCTAAATTACATCAAAGAAATCTTTTATGTTCTATAATTGAATGCTAAACTGCATTAGAAAAGCTTTATGGGATTGAAAACTTACATCCCCCTATATCATATCAAACTTTATGGATATTCGGATAAAACTGTATGAGTCTAAATGACATAGGCTCAAGGACAATCTGTGTATATGCCCAATGACATTTCAATGCTTAAGATTGACACAAATCTTAAGAGTTTCATATGTATTATGACAATTTATGATAACACATATTACTGAGGATAAACGATGATCATCTTTATTGATGAACCACCATACTATCATAATACATCAAACGTATAAATGAACAAATGTACATGGAGCAAACATAACGATCCCCTAACTGATAGTGTCTAAGGACTTCAAAACACCCACATTGTATACTTGTCTCACAATCAAAAGTGGGCGAAGTCTTTTAGTTAAAGGATCAGCTAACATTTTCTCAGTCCTCAAATGCTCCAAACTTTAATGTCACATTGTCGTATTAACTCCTTTATGGTCAAATAATTGAGCTTCAAATGTTAAAACCATGTGATATTCTTTGTTGTTATTAAACAAAAAGACAAAAAGATTATAACAATACAATTGAATAGGTCTATCCATTGAATCAACCACAAATAACTCAAAAATCAAGTTTCTAAGCTAAATCGTCTGTTAAAATAGCCTTATAGCATGCACTCTGCATGCATGTGGTCAAGGAAGTCACTCGTGTCTACTTGACACTCTTCCATGACATTATACCATCTGCAAACATAAAAATATAACCTTAAGTAAACTTTCGATCATCCGGACACATAGCTAAATTTTGAATATGAACTTCCTACGAGGTTTAGACTGTTGACTTTTTTATATATCAACATATAATCCTTAATTCCCTTTAAGTATCTCAACACTCGCTTGACTACATTCTAATAGTTTATACCTAGGTTAACTAAATATTGACCAAACAGTCAAATAGTAAATGCAATGTCCATCTTAGTACTTACTTGAGCATACATCAGGCTATCAATCGTACTAGAATACAGAACATTCCTCATAACCTCTTTCTTTACTAAATCTTTGGACGCTGTGCCAAAGATAATCTCTCACGATGAGAGATCAATGCTACAATAGGTTTACTGTTAATCATATTAAACCTTTATAACACATACTCAATGTATGCACTCTGTAAGAGGTTTGATGATTGTTGAGATTTGTCCTAGGGTATTTGATTACCTAGGACAAAAGATGCTTCATCAAGATCCTTCATGTCAAAGTTCCTGACCAAAAGTTACTTAACCTTATGCAATATGGTCAAGTTATTCAATGTGAGCAATATATCATCTACATACAATAATAGAAAGATAATTTTGCTCCCCCTAGCCTCGTGATACAATCATCTTTTTAACTTTATTTTTCATGAAGCCGAAAGAGGTCAAACTTCGTCAACTATAAGGTATCACTTTCGAGAGGTTTGGTGTAAACCATATATTGATCTGCTTAATATACAAACCATGACAGTTCCATCTGGATCTTGAAATCCTTCATGTTGTTCCATATAGACCTCTTCATAAGGTCTTTATTCAGGAAAGCAGTTTTGATAGTCATCTGATGTAATTTTATATTATCATAAGCTACAATTGTCATAATTACTCAAAATATATCCTATGAGGATACGGGAGAAAAGGTAACATCAAAGTCAAACCTTTCTCTCTAAGTAAACCCTCTAGCAACTGAGCTAGCCTATAAACCACTTAACTTTATCCTGAAATCCTTTAGGTCTTAAAACTTCATTTACAACTGACGGGTTTGCAATTCTCCTACAAATCAACTGACTCCCAGACCTAACTCTGCTTTATGGATTGCATCTCATCATTCATTGCATCCCACCACAAATCTGCATTAGATCCAAAAAAATAGCTTCTGTAAAAGTAATTGGATTTGTAACATGTCTAATATCATAGTCCTTTTCACCTAATAGACTATGTAATCAGATAGGATAACAAATCATCTCACTCTAGCAAATCTACACAACTGCATTAGATCTTGTACCCCCATGAACCTCTATGTGTACAGGTATGGGTTCTTGTTCTTCTACAGGTAATGTATAAAGACCTAGATCCACCGGATCTAATTGTATAAGTGGCGGGTATATAATAACTGTAGTATTCACCCTACAATCATCTAGTGGGTCAAAGGAGCCACCATCATCATAGGCATTGTATTTCAAAAACTTAATGTAACGGCCCAGGCCACTTGCCCATAGATATTATCTGCTTTGGGTTGCCCATCGGACCAAAGCCCTTACAGTTTTAATCTTCCTGCATCTGGAAAAACGTGTCTATAGGGAAGAGGTATTCGTATCCTTATAAGGCGTACTTCGTTCTCCTCTCTAACCGATGTGAGATCTCACAATCTACCCTCCTTCAAGCCCAATGTTCTCGCTGGCACAACGGGTCAGGAATTGGCTCTAATATCATTTATAATAGCCCAAACCACCAACCCACAAATATTGTCCACTTTAAGTTACCATTGGGCCAAAGGGCCAAGGCCCTTACGGTTTTGCTCTTTTCGCATCTAAAAAATGCGTCTATAGGGAAGAGGTATTCGTACCCTTATAAGGCATACTTCGTTCTCCTCTCTAACCGATGTGGGATCACAATCCACCCTCCTTAGAGCCCAACGTCTTCACACTTCAAGATAATTAGGTAGAATAGTCTTGTCCTGCATTGGCTTCTTCAAGTCTTTTAGGGTGTGGTTATGCCTTTTAGCATCACACCATTTTGCTTAGGACTACTCAGGATAGTGAATTTTGTCACTGTTTCAACTAATTCCATATATCTGACAAACGGACTTTTTCAAGTCCTAAAATTCCATCTTTGTCATGATATTCTCCTTCGTGATGTTTGAAAGGGTATACCTAGCAATAATGTGAAAATTCATCTAAAAAGGTGAGAAAATAACAATAACTATTGTGTGAAGACACAAGTGAAACCCATACATCAGAATGAATTATTCTAAAAAAAGATGAAGTGTGAGGCTTGAATTGGTTAAAAGGTAAGCAGATATGCTTCCCTAATTGACATGCATGAAAAAAATAAGCATATGAACTCTCAAATTTTTTATAAGAAATCAAAGAACGATGAAAAAGATGAGAAAGTACTCTAGAACTAACATGCCCTAAGTGATGATGCCAAGTGGAACTACTGACATGAACAGTCAAAAGACCAATCGAGTTTAGTGGGTGGATGGAATTATGAAAAGGATAAAGTTATCTTAACAAGTAGAGCTGAGAATCTTATGCTTCATTTGTAGATCCTTAACACAAAAACCAAAAGGATTAAATTCCACAATACAACTGTTATCAGCGGTAAACTTTCCAACAGAAATTAAATTTTTAATTAGAGTAGGAGAAACAAATACATCTTTTAATACAAGGTCATGAGAATAAGTTGGAATAATAAAAGACCCAAAGAAAGGATTGTTGAGACAGGAGAAAGATACTGCTATTTTTGAAGTTCAGATTCCTCCATAGCTATAGAGACTTACATTCTTCAAAAGTGGGTAGTGGTGGTCTAGTAACTAGGACATATGTAATGAGATTATATTATAAACCAAAGCCTATGACAATTTGTATAAGAAGTGGAAACATCATTATCAAGAGCAAATATGACAATCAAACAATTCTTTCAGCTTGCTCAGAAAATCATTCATTAATAAAGTATGCTTTTCCAAATGTTAAAGCTTTTGACGAAGAGATACAATTCGAGATTCATTGTGATCTCTAAATAATTTTCAATTTTTAGCCATGCATCTCAAGTAGTAAAAGGCTTCCCAAAAGTAATTATAGATATTAAAATATCATGAGAAATGGTGGATTAAATCCAAGAAAGAATGAGGTAATCAATTTGTAATCACTACCCATACCCTAAATCAATGGATGGAGGAGTGACAGAATCATCAACACGTTCATCAACTTGACGAAATTTAAGACAACAATAAAGAAAGAAAGACAAAAAGAAAAGACAAGTGGAAATTTTTTTTTGAAATATTGATTTAGAAGCATATCTCTAGTACCATAAAGATGAATAAGGCTCTATCTCCCTAAATGTGTTCTACTTACAATATATATGAGGATACAAAGTATAAAATGTGGAAAGATATTACAAAATAATAAAGACTACCCACATATGACTAAAATTAAAAAAAGAAAATGTACCTAGTATATAAGGCTTCCCATTTAGCGAGACTTTGGGAGGGTCGTAATGTATCCATTATTTTCTTTGTGTTTTTACAAGAGAATATTTCCTTGTCTTAAAAAGTTTCAAAGAAACGACTTTATCCATTACTCAAAAGAGATCAAATATAAAGATGGTCAAAATTAAGGGATAATATATTCAATATTTACATATTAGATTTTCATACTGGTAAGGTTATGTATTGTCATATCTTTCCAGACTTCGCTTCAATGCGAAACTTTAGACTGGATGTGATAACGATGATGAGATATTAAATTTTCACTGCCATTAGTCCAAGTCCGTGCCTGATAAGATTATATAGATGTATCCGCATTTATTTATTTTTTAAAGAAACAAACAAACTATGGCAGAGCTGATAGAGTTATGCATTCACGTCAGCCACTGATCTTAGGGTTGATGTAAGTATTTCTATTATTCGCCTTACAATTTGAAAGAAGACATGGTCCAGCGTGAGTTGATGGGTATGATTGTGGACGAATCATTCCAACTTGGCATGTCTGTTTTCATTTTTAATTTTTAATTTTTAATTTTTAATTTTTACTTTTATGTTATTTTAATTTTCATTTTTCCTAATTTGACTTTAAATAACTAAATATTATTTTATTATTTAATATTAAATTATCATAAAATTATAATTATATTAGCATAATTACTCAAATAAAATTTTGTTTTCTTTAAGAAAATAAAAGGAAAATCAAAAACCATAAAAACATAAAATAAATCCGACCAAATACCATTCGACATAATGATTGTATCACTTTATGATTAATTTTGGTCTCTATGTTAACACATATAGGTTACACAAAAAGACAAGTGGCCATTACCGAGCCTTGCTTGTACAAGTGGCCATTACCGCCAGATTTCAAGCTTCCACCAATTCACTGACTTAGTCACCTGCTGTAATATTTTTCTTTTGAGTGTTACAGCAAAGATTATTGTAATTGAGGAGGAGATTTTGATATTGCCGTTCAACCGAGTTAGAATCTGTGTTTAAAGCTCATTCAAGGTCTTCAACTTCTCAGACTTATAAACTCCGTCACAACGCTGCGGGGAGAAAAATTGGCAGTGCAATTTAGCCAAGCAATGATGCCGGATAAATCAACAAACAAGCATAATGTAACAAATGCAAGATTTTTTCATAAATTCCCCAAATTGTGATTTCGTACAGATCAATCCACACGATACATTTTGTAAATGTTTTTTTTATGTAAAAACTTGCCTATAATTTGCTCAGCCCAACAAAAAAATTCCACTTTCTACAACCCTAACCACCCGCCCATTTCGAAAAGCAGGATTTCTCATTCGGCAAAAAGACTCCAGGATGATGACGACCGTAAATAAAGCTGCAGAAATTAACAACTATAGAGCAAATAGCAATCAAAATAAGCCAAAAACATTTATTTAGTCGAGTTAAACTTACCCAATTTAAGATCAAATGCTCCATGTTGTATATCATTAACGAATGAAACAAAACCAAAGTAGTTGTTACCACAAGGGCATTCAGCCAAGAGGGCTAGAAGTAACACTACCTCAAACTTCCCGAGTAACCAATTCTAGAAAATAACTCACATTTCCCTGGACCTATAAGAATCGGACATTGAGCATATTGACCTGCGAAAAACTGGTCTCAATTTCATCCAATTAACTCTGGGAAAACCTCAAATCGCTAATGTCAATCCTGGGTCAGTTTCCGAATGACAAAACTACAAACTACGTGACAACTGGTTGGCTCAATCTAAACAATACCAATAGTATACGCCCAACCAAACTAGATTGTTCATTCAGGAAAACACAATAAAAAATGCTATCTAGGTAGCTAGTAAATTACAACAAGCTCAATAATATTGTGGGCTACAACACAAACTAAATTTTAAAAGTACTAGAATAAGTTAACCAGACCAGGAACTAGATGGTAGCAGAAACTATTTAGTCTAATGATACAATAAAATCTAGAAAGTAGATATTCAAGCCTTAACCCCTCTCAGTTGCAAAAACGGCAGATCTCTGTGCCTAACGATTCACAAAGCAAAAACTAGAGCCACCATGTTTTGAACTTCTAGGCAAAGCTTAAGCAACTGCATCAGAATGCCTTCATTTCTATCTTGCATAAGGATGGTAGCGACTATTGCTACTATAGCCTCCCCTGCCATAAAGCCCACCTGCTCCTCCATAACTAGCACCTGGACCAGGTTCATAGCCTGCACCATAACTTGCACTGCCATAATTACCATATCCCTCACCTCCTCGACCATACCCTCCTAGGCCAGCCCCACTATAACCGCCACCATAAGCCCCACCATAAGGTCCAAATCGACTAGAATAACCAAGGGAGGATTCACCTCTGTAACCTCCTAAGCTACTGCCCCCATAGCTCCCATATCCAGAGCCAAAATCCCCACTACCACTACCAAATGTGTAGCCACTACCAAGTCTACCACCCAGACCCCCTGGTGTCCTATAGGGGCCAGGTCCAAACCCTGAATCAAACCCATAAGAGTTTCCATACCCACCAAAACCATCACTGAAAGAACGACTCCTAGAATTGCTACCATATGCAGGAGCAGGTGGTGGGTTCGAGGCTTTCTTTGGTTCAGCTTTCTTGATCTCCACCTACAACAAAGCAACTTAGTTAACCTAGGTTCTGCAACTTACACTATTAGGAGTCCTTTCCTGAGATATAAACCTGTCACAATCTTCACTACTAAAGTTAGACACTGAAAATTTCAATATGACTTTGGAGAGGAGGAAAAACAAGATCCTTTCTATGCCAACATTGTGACAAAACCTCGAATACAAAAGAGAATTGTATTTACAGTTCTTGAAGACCATTTTTGAACCAGCTTACCTGAGCACCATCCATGTCTATCATATTTCCCTTGGATAACATTTCATCCACTATTTCCTCATCTTCAAAAACTATAAATCCAAAGCCTCGCGAACGGTTTGTCTCATGATCACGTACAATCTGGTGTTCCACCACCTTTCCATATTTGGAGAAGAAAATTCTAAACTCGTCTAAAAGGTTTAAAGAATAATTAATCAGAGAGGCCCAAAAAAGTAACACGTAATGAAAAGTATTATGAAATTAAAAAATCCCCGTTCCACTTCCAATTGATCACACACCACCAGAACTTTAGACTTGCCTTCGGTAAGAGATGTCGGGATCCCACCGACAAAAATTTTCTTTGTTTTGAAGTCCTTCGACTGACCAGAACCCTTAGGAATGGTCCTCTTTATCTCAACCTGCTCCATCAGCACTAATTAGGATATTTATTGAACATTAAATCAAAAACTAATACGCTTTACCAATATGTGAAGGAAAAACTCAAAGGATTATATTGAGCTATAAAAAGAACATCCTCTTCACAGTTACAAGGTCCTTTGAAGAAACAATCTACATCCACCAAAAATTAAACTACTAAATGTATAATCTACTCATTGATCCCATGGATATGGTACTTGTTCAAGAACAATGATCATTGATAACGAACATCAAAAAGTTCAAAGCATGAAAGTCGGCCTATAAATCACTAGAAAGTTGCATGAATTTTTTTTCAAGACTATAACCCCCTTCCAAAGAAACAAAAGCGAAAAAGCCTAAGCATTTTATCCCAGGAATTTCAGATCAGATGTTCTCTACTAATCACTAAGAGAAACTTGAAGGAGGAAAAAAAAGACATAGACTTGGAAATGGAAATAAGGCTTAAATTGACAACAGCATATTCAACAAGCATGACACAATTAAAGCCAAGGGGAAAAAAGGCTTAAATTGGCAACAACATATGCAACAAACATGACACAATTAAAGCCTCACAAAAGGGGAGATAATACACCTGCTTGCCGTTAATAATATGGGTATCTTCGATAACCTTGTCAACTACGGAAGGATCAGCATAGGTTATGAATCCAAAACCCCTAGGCTGACCCGTGTAACGATCTTTCATAATGACGGAGTCAGTAATCTCCCCATACTTGCCAAAGTGTTTATTAAAAGTAGCTGCAATTTGGAAAATAACAACAGTACCCAATCAACCAACACGAAGAAGTAAATAACCAAGCATAAAAAAAAGCCAAATAACCCAACTCAAACCATCAACCTTATTACAAATCCCATTATTCTAAGGTCTCTTACATTGGTCCAAAGCAACTTAGTGAAAAACATAAGACGAAAACTTACCATAAGTAGTATCTTTAGCCAATCCACCAATAAAGATTTTTCTGTAGGAGGAAATCAAACAACCAATTATGACCGCAATCCAAGACATACGCTAAAAATAATAATATGCAAAGACCTAAGCTTTCTAACTACTTATTCTCCTAATGGACTTTTCCAGGAATCAAATAATAAAAAATATGAATTGTTCATAGACCCGTACAAATCTAGAAAAAGAGAGAGAGGGAGAAAGAGAAATAAACTAACCCAGGGCTAGCGCCGTCGCCGGACAGGGAGTTGGATTTGGAGCCCATAGGATTGTTGGGAGAGAGGAAGAGAGAGAGAGAGAGAGACTTGATTTGGTTAGGGTTTTGGCTAGAAATACAGAAATAGGGAATGTTTTCGATCGATCGATCGATAGATTAGCTGAAAGCGATCCTAGACTCGAGTGTTTTGGCGCAAATATAAAAAGCAGAGGATTGATTCTGTGCTTTATTATACATAATATTTCACGACTCTTTTGCCCCCATAAACTATGCAATTTACGGATTTGACCACCGCCTTCATGTTATGGTGACAATCTTAGGGCTGTGTGTCTTTATTTTTTTTATGTTTTTTCTTTTAAAAATATATTTATTTGATTTTTTAATTTTTTTGTTTCTAAAAATAAAAAGAAACAAATTTAAGTAAACACAAATTTTATATTTTGTAAATTTTCACATCTTAGTTTTAAAAACCAAAACAATGTTCTTTTCCCTTTATTTTTCTCCACTATTCTCCTCTCTTCCATTATAATTTTGTTCTTTGTTTGACCAAAAGAACAAAACAACTCCATTGATATCTAAAATGAACCCTAATATTTCAAGATTTTGAAAAAGAATCAGAACGCTTGAAAATTGTTCAAATTGAACTATAACGTTTAACAAGAACCCTGATTTCTAACAGTGTTAAGTAACCATCAATTATTTTCTGATGTAGTTTTTTTTATTTTTTAAAATAGGACCCCGTCGTTTGATGATGTGAAATTTTTAACAAAGAATTGAGTCCTACATTATTTATAATTGTTTTCTTCGTTAAGCAGCGTATGAAGGTTAAACGCTGCATATGAACTTTTTATTCAGAAATGTAACAATTGTTTTCCTTTGGTTTTGATTCTTAAACGTAGAAACATTTCCTTTGGTTTTGATTCTTAAACGCAAAAACATCAAAATGTTGCCTATTTGAAAGCTTTTTTAATAAGAAGATTAAGAAAGAAAAGAATTACAAGGAAATTGTTTTTTCGTTAAAAAGAAATACAAGATCTTGAGAAGCAGATGCAACGCCCACTTGCTAATGGTAGTGAACTACGTCGGAGTGGATTCATGCAATTCTATTCAACTCCAGTGAAATAATTAGAAGCACTATTTGAAGGAGAATAAGATGAAATATTGACATTAGAAACATGTGCTTCTTAGAATGCCAAAATCTTGAGAGTTGGCATTTGTATCGATTTTTGGTGAACTAACTAAAGTGAAAGGACAGAACGTGTGCTTGTTCGAATGCCAAATTTTTGGCAGGAATTCAAGGAACATCAGAGGCAAAGCATATATGTGGGGGTAAAGAATAACATAACATAACCAACTTTTTTAATAGTAAAATCATATTAATTAAATATTATACAATATACTGTAAAAAGAACACAAATAAAAATTTTAAATATTTAATTGATATAATTTAAGTTTTACTGATTAATCACTTTCTAAAAAGTAATATCTCCATGAATATATTCATGGAGCACGCAACAAACAACACCAAAATTGTATGTGCTGAATTTGTTTATTTTGGAGGAAGAATATGGTCTTACAACACAAAAGTAATGAAAGGGAGAAAACAGAGTTTGAACACGATATGAGTAGTAAATATTATATGGTTGTCACTTCTTGGAGAGGGATAGAATCTCTCAGGTGTGCTTAAACCTTTGGATCAACTTGTCAAGGGCTTTAATGGACAACCCAAATTCTCCTAAAGCTTATGAATCTTTCTCTCGCATCATGAAACTTCTTTGGCTCAACTCCCTACCCTTATCGAAACCCATCATTTCTTTGACTCTCCTCTCCACCTCCATCGTGTTCACATATCCATCCTTGTCTCTCTGCTCCACCCCAATCGCCAACGTCATCTCCTCCACCAATAGGTTCCTGTTTATGTACTACTCTGCGTGTAGAGGCCACACCATCATTGGAACTCCAACAACCACCACCTCCAATGTCGAGTTGCACCCATAATGAGTCACAAATGTTGCTACCTCATCATGGTTACTTATGGGGCCCATGTTGAACATTCCATGACTACCAAAGCAAATAAATACCATACCCTTACTTAGTTGCTTGTTAAGCCATTAAAGGCAATGGTGTTAAGCTCCAATTTGATCAGCAATCAAAGGACCGATGTAGTAAATTGATGGGGTTTTACCATTAGGGACACATAAGTTGTAAGAAAAGACCTCAAGGGCTTTTGATTCAAGATCTTCAAAGTTGTTAACCATTATTCCTTCGTCTGAAATCGTCTGAGGAAGAAACAAACATTGTGTGTTGCTGATTCTTCAAAATGGTATGTCTCCTACATACTTTGCGTTTAAGAATCAAAACCAAAGTGAAACAATTGTTACAAAGGAAACATCGCTTTTATGAATGAAAAATTCATATGAAACATTTAACCCTCATACGCTAATTAATGAAGAAAACAATTATAAATAATATGGGACATGCCTCTTTTTTAAAAATTCCACATCATCAAATGGTGGGTCCCACTTCAAAAATTAATAAAAAACACTTCAATAGATAACTAACAGTAGCTTAACACCGTTAAGGTTCAATTTGAACGTTTTACAAACATTATGGTTCATTTTGAACACCTTGAAATGTTATGGTCTATTGGACACACCAGTGTAAACGTTAGGGGTTGTTTTGTTCTTTTGGACTTCTTTGTTTCTCCTACTATTCCAACAACTTGTGATGGCTCTCTCTCTCTTTCTTTATCTCTCTATTATCCAAACATGTTTTTTCTCTTTTTTTTATTACTAATATAGAGAAATTGAGATAGGATTCGATCCCAATCATAGCAGAATAATTACAAAACTTTTTCTTATTTTGATTTTCCAAAAACCAATATTATTGTAATTCTATAAAATGATTAATAATTAATTCATAATAAAACATGAATCTTAATTTGTATCTTATTCTGAAGCTTGATCATATTCTTATTGTATTCCTCGAACCGTTTCTGAAATCGATCCATCTTAACTACTGTAGACGCACAAGTGTCTGATCTCTAACGGTATCTACAAAACAGGTTGAGAAAACTCTATAACTCTTACAAAGAGGATTAAACAAAAATGACTAGCTTCATTAGAGCTTAAACCTATTTATAATAAGTTTTGAACATTTTAATATTTAATTGAAATTAAAATTTAATTTCAATTAAACTTTAATTAGAATCACAAATAATTCTAATTAAATATCAATTAAGCCCAAATAAGATCTAACATCTCATATTGATCATCATTTATTAAATATCTCACATTTAAACATAAAGTTTCTCAAAATTTACAATCAAGTTCAATTTGGTTAAAATATCTTTGACTAATATTTTCGTTTATAATTTTTTTGTATAATTCAATTATTTCATCATATAATGTTTCGATTAGACATAGAGCATGTAATTAATGTCTACTCTATTTTAAGTACAATCATATTAGTTTTCCGCCATTAGCTATTGATTCAATTAATGACATTGGTAAACTATTTACATAATTTCATTCCACCTTGGCCAAAGGCTTTTCGAATCAACAATAATAAAGAACAACAAAATATTCTCCCTAATTACTTTAAGTAATAAATCCTATTTTAATCACTCAACTATCTCTATATAATTTATGTTACATCTATTGACTATCAAATGAACAACCCATGATTAATTATGTCATAAGTAATATCAAAACCTAGCAATCCCTACACAAGATAACTTTAGAGACCTCAAGTTAAAGGATCACTTATATAACATCACAATGAGAATTTCTATAGACATACAAATAATTTTCCAAATGAACTTTTCATATTAGGTCAGTTTACTGAACTTGTTCTCTAATAAATACCCAAACATTTATTTAAATATCTCCATACTTTAGTCTATGAGATCGAATACTTCCTTAAAAAAGAAAACATAATGTGTGCTAGCCTTTTTACATTCTATTAATGTCCAGTCTTCATAGAACAATGACTAGGAATAATTTAAGGATAATACATAAATGCAATATGTATTATTGGAACCTGTTAGCTGATCTAGTTTTTGGCATAATCTTTGATAACCCATTAATCCTTTCAAGGTTTTAATTGAGGTTGTCAAAGAATTTTAGTCACATATGCATGTGAGTTTACTAGGAATAGCCTCTCTACTATGTAAGGGTAAGGTTGTGTATTATCAGATTTTCCCAGACCTCGCTTCACTGTGATACTTCGGACTGGGTGTGATGATGATGATGATGACATAAATGCAATATGAATCTCATAATTATAATCTCATTATAATTTCATTTTCAATGTATAATTATCCTATGGAATTTATCATATACATTTAAATATGTATAAGATAAAGAATATCTTTAAATAATTGTCATTAAACTACAACCAAATCGATTGAATGTAGAGTATAAACTAACAATCTCCCACTTATACTAAGCCAATCGTTTAAGTATTATATACCATATTACCATATGACGATCATGTTACTGCTGGGATAGTGGCTTAATGAGCGAATTCTATAAAATTCTCTATGGTGAGCATTTGTTTAAATCTTACAACTTTAATCTTAATTATCATTATAATTAAGAAATTTTGCGCAAATACGTTTTTAGATCTTTGGTGAGACCTTATCTTCTTCTACATGCCCAATGACTCTAATGTTCCATAGTACATTACTGTCTTGAATAATGTAAGGAATTATATCAAGTTCACTAAAGAACCTATTGATCTAATTAATCATTTCCACTAAATGAAAAAAATATTATGGCTTAATTAGTAACCATTGCTACGTTGGAACCTTTCAAATCTTGAATGATATTGTTTTAAATAAAATAAACCTTAATTAATGTTTGCTTCTAAAGTAAATATCCTTATCTCCTTGAACTCAAATATCAACTCATACATAGAATAATGGATATCTTTAATACTTCAGAAGTATCTGATATCTCAATACATACTTAGACTTAGAATAGGTGAAAAACTTCCTATCTATTTCTATAGATCTAATTCCTAAAATTAAGATGTTACCTTTTATATCCATCTAGAGTTGTTATTGAACAATTATGTTTTCAATAATTGAAATTAGAATTATTATTCTCTATGAGTAATATGTCTCTACATACTTTCACTTAAGAGGACAACTATACTATCACTAACATTTTTGCAAACATGATAAATTTACAATATCTCCAAAGCAAACTCTTTGAATTCATTATAAAAATGAATCTTTCAATGTCTCTTAGCTTTCAACTATACATCAAATGTATGCACTGTCATGAGCTTTTAACTTTTCAAATTTCATCTTATTACTAATACGTATCTTGAGAATCATTCTCCTATAAGTATTCATTGAATCAAACAATTTGTTTAATGGATTTGTAAGATTATATCCAACCTTTTGGATATCTTCTAACTTTTTATTATCCAATTTAGTTCCAAACCTAATAGATAATGTATGCTTCAAACAAGCATAAAATTCTTGAATCATTAACTTTGAATATTTTAAAGACTTAGCATTTCGTATATAATATAAAATCTTACTAATTGATTGAATAGAAACTATTAAAGGTAAGTCATTATACTAGGCATAGATATAGAATAAATAATATTGCATCATATAATATCTCATATTTATTTTCCTCCTTATATAAAACAATACTCGTATGAAATTTTATTATGAAGTTGTTCACTAGAGAATCTCATTTCCTATAGATAACTGGAAATTTAAAACTTAACAAATTGATCTCATCAAAATGTTTTAGCATTCTCAATGCTTGATTTTTACTTAAATTTAAACTATTTGAATTTTTCACTTAAATTTAAACTATTTGAACTTTTCACTTAGGTTTAAACTATTTGAACTTTTCAAAATTTTAAATCATTATTTCATTTAATACATATGCTTATATCACATAAGGTCATTAATAATCTAATGAAATATAAGTATTATCCTTTTATGAATTGTTATTCCATCCAATACATCACATGTATAAGATTTAACAATTCATGATCGTCATCATCTTTTCAGAAAAGGTTGATTTGGTTATTCAACTTGACAAGTTTCATATGATTTATAATCAAATAGATACATATATCCTTTTATGTATCTTTATGATTCTCATTATGTCGATTTAACCAGCATGGCATAAAATGATAGTCTCGGATATCTAGCTTTATATTCTTGCCACTTTTATTAAGCATAAGTCTCCTTTGATCCAACACATACAAATTATTTGTATAAATTATGATCAACTACTTTTACTCAACAATATATTTCTTATTAAGTATTGAACATTATAATAATGTTAAATCTAAACTCAATATCATATACTCATAAGCATGACTTAGAAATATATATGATTTGTATTATATCGAGTATAGGTTAAAAAAAAGTCATGTAATCATTTTCTTCTAATGACAACTATTATCATTCTATAGCAAATGCCTTTAATTATAGTCTAATTATTCTTTTAGTAGGTTGAATTAAGTGAAACAATTCTATCACGATAATATACCCTTTAGCTCTACTTTATGAAATCTCTTACATCTTGCTATCATGGATTTTACATACATCTTATATGTTGTAATTACAGTTTATGAGTTATTATTCAACTCAAAATGTCATTACATTTTATCATCTATATGATTTTGACATATTTCTAAAACTTTGTCACCAAATCCTCAAGAGGGATTATAGCATAATTAAATAATTAGCATACAATTTTTCTTTTTTAACTTTGAGAACTCTTCTCAAATATATCCTATGTCTAAGAAATTTTGGTTCACTACCTTAGTAACAACTATACTAAACGAGGTAAATTCCACTCAAAACAAAATAAATGTAAGTAAGTAAGTAATTAATTTTATGTCATGACTACCAAATGAGATTAGAACTTTAACCATGTATTTAGTTGTTCCCACTATTTTGCTAGAAATAATAGCCCTCAATATTATTGGGAAAGATTACTCTAATCTTTCTAATGGGCTAGGATCTCATTCAAATATAGTTGATCTTGAATTTACTCAACAAACCAACTAAACTTAAATTAAGTATATAAGAACATTATCAATCACATCTCATATGACTCATAAATCCATTAGGTGATAATTCTTTCCAAAACATATCTTATATGTTATTCCTAACCATGCCTGTAAATTCATATGATCATGAGCTTGCATATCTAAATTACACAAATTTAGTTAAGAATAATTCACTATCATAAGACTAAATATATTCGAGTTAAAACGGCCTTGAGTTTGCTCAATAAGCTTAACAATAAATAGAACTTTAGTTTATTCTTAAAACAATGAAGAGCTACAATCATGTTCAGAACATGTACTTAATATTTTAACGAGTGATTTAATTTCATTCATTTCATCAAGCACAAAATTGTATGTTAAATATCACACACACACACACACACACATATATACATGCAACTTATGCACTCATACTCAAATTATATGCATAAAATATCAAGCTTCATTCATAATCTAAAATAATATTTTCAACTCCTTGGAAAAATGAAATTAGATTAAACTCATTGATTCTTAAATGAATTAAATTCCTATTCCAAATAAAAATTCAATTTGATTTGAAAACATTTTTCAAATTTAATTGGAAACTAATTCTAATTATTTGGACTCCTTTAATAAAATTTAATTAAAAAAATTTAGTAAATTACGTTTCTTACTTAATATAATTTAGAAAAACTCCTTTCTCAAAATTATATGACTAATATATTCTAATCCAATTTGAAAACTATTTCTAATCTCATTAGAAATTATTTTTCCTTAATTAGAAACCTATTTTCTAAT
>JAOQMP010000005.1:22203153-22216530 GCA_027563575.1 Erythroxylum pedicellare
TAAGCGAGACTGCCGTGCAAAGGGTGTGAGCGAGAAACTTCGGTGAAAGTTTGAGTTCCAAGTAGACCTTTGTAACAACCATTATGCATTACTAGTAGACTAATGTTTTTCATATAAATGTTATATCGACAAGTTCTTAGCTCCAACAATTAGGAAAGGTCCTAAAACATTATAAATAGGTGCTTGCTCATTACTTTTAGCAACAAAAAGCTTTTGAGTGTACTTTACATACATTTCTAAGTGTTTTTCAATCATTTGAGAATCATCATCTCATTTGTATGAGTGAGCTATTTTGGAATTATCAGGTAATAAAATGAGAAATTTTGATTTGTAAGTAAGATTATGATTCCTTTTTATCTTAGAAGAAGATTGTAAAAAGAATTTCTCTATATTGAGAAAGACCGTAGAAAGGTTATTTTCGCCTTGAAAGAAGAATTATAGTGAAATTCTACGAAGAGTCTTGTGAGTGGGTATAGGCAAAAGTTGTTTACTAAACCACTATTAAGCAGTTTATATTCTATCCTCTTTAAATTATTGCTTGATTGTTTAATTATTTTATATAAACTTTTTCTTCATTACATTGATTATTGTTAATTGAGTACTTCAGTTTAAAAAATAGTAAATTTTATAAATACCCAATTCACCCCTCCCCCTTCTTGAATTCTATTAGGGACTAGCAAACAACAGTGATAAATTGTACAGAAATACATACAAATAGTAAAATATACAAAAATACTTACAAACTTATATCGCAGATCAAAGATGAAGTTCATCGTTTTAATATTCAACAAAATGATGAATATGACAAATAAAGAGAACAAGCAAACTTTTTCCTCCAGGGGATGAATATAGATTTTTTTAGTTAATTAACATATTTTTCCATAACATTTCATTTACAATTTAATCTTTAGCATGTCATTTACAATTTTTATCCATTACTTCTAATTTTTTTCTACTATTGTCATCACCTACAAGCCTTTTAAAAGCATTTCCTTGATGGATCAACATTTAAATGACTTCCATAAAAGACATGAACTTCTCGTACTTTTCATTCTCGAGGAAAATAAAGACAAAAAACCAATAGAGAGGCAACCTCTTTCCTCTTATTTTTGAGATTATTTACACAAGAACCCCTTGAGGCCTTGACAGAAACAACACTTGATTTCTTTGCTAAAATGGTGCTGAATAAGTCCTTGATAGTGTCGGCAACTTCCTGCTTTTTGTTGTTATGATAGCCAAGAGAAACTACAATAACAAAAGAAGAGCACTGTAAATACATAATTTAGGAAGAGATTAACCAAACTAGCTAATAAGAGTATTCTAATGCCACAAAGAGCAGAGTGACTTACCCTCACAGCACCTTTCAGGTAGCCATTCTCCTTCTTCAGTTCAGTGATTTCAAGTTGGTGCTGAACTTCTTGAACCTAAAATGGTGCAGAATTAAAATGCAAGAAGAGAGAAAGAAAAAAAAAAAGGACAACGTAACTTGAGATCGCACAAATGAAGACAACTGACAATCAAAGCATTCAGCTTTCTTGCAAACAATGAATGAAGCCTGCTTAATGTATATTATAGAGAGAAGTTTTAACTGCATGTTTATTTTCGACTTGGTCTGTTGTGCACTCCAACTTGTTTATTTTTTGAGCGGTAGAAACAGAATCTGACAAATTAAAGCCAAGTAGATGAAGGGCAGTAATTAGAGGGCCAACTACCGGGGATTAATCTACACTTTGTACCTGCTTCCTGGCTCTAGATCTGGCCGCCGCTTCCCGATTTTTAATCATTCTGAGATGGAGTTTCTCAGAGACTGATGCTACACTTGCTGGACCGTAAGCACTCATTTGGGTTCTCTGCTCATCCTCAGATGCTAGATATGGGTATGCCTTATAACCACCATTCATTTCACGAACTGTCTTCACACCACCAGGTACATGATCTACTAAATGCTGCTTGTTCTTGTAAACCCTGTCTCCATGAACTCCCTTTCCATGACCAAAGCTTGCGCACCATAATTGTTCCTGACCACAACCTGCACCCCCAATTTTGAGCTGGTTTGAGCTGGACCCGCTTCCCAGTAGTGCTTCACCATCTAAACTTCTCATGCGCTTACTTTTCCTCAAGCTCTCTTGCGACTTATACCATTCTTCACAGCTTCTGGTGTCTTCAGAGCTTGTGTCCTGCTTCTCGTGCACAGCTTGAGATGGAAACTGATTTTGTTGAAGTCCCTGCACTCCTATGCTTAATGACAAAGAAGTTAGTTCAAAAGCATTTACTTCATCTTGACGTTTCTGGACCGGGAACATGGTCCGCTAGCTTGAGGTCTTCAGATTGAAGCGTCAGCTTTGTTCCTGGCATCAAAAGAGTGAGAAAACAAATCACTGAACCCAATGGATTGAACTTAGATAGGAAAGCTTTAATTTGCTAATTGAAAAAAAAAAAAAAAAAGAGGGTCTGGGGAAGAGATGCCATTAAGGGTATGATAACAGAAAATGGAGTTAACAGACTGTTTAAAAACATAAAACATGTTAGACCTGGAAATTTTCTTCAATCTGTTTGAAGAAAAGCTGAATCTCCAAAACCAACTTTATAATGTATTATCACTGAAGCATTGATAGCATATGGATACAGAATATGAAGACACCTTCTCCCACATGTAAGCTGTTTTGGTCAGCTTGCAGAGAACTTTGCCTGCTGGCAAGGATGCTTTTCAAAATCAACATGCAAGGGACCAGAAGAAGAACAAAAAGTGGAAATTGCATTTTATAAGAGAAATAAATATATAAAAACAAAACGGTTGAAACTTGAAACTGATGTTTTCAATGTAAAGAAGTTTCAGGGCCACAAGAAGACAATTTATAGTGCCCATTTGTCAGTTTTTTTTCATACTGAAATCATCTCGAAAACTTAAAACTCTGTCAAAGTTTCAAGAGAGCTGCACCTGCACATCCTGTTACGTATCCTTCCCTCCACAAAACTGCATTGTCTGCTTTTTACATGAAACTGTTTCCTAGTCCCTTGTTACGTATCTGGATTTAACTATTACAGAGCTACATTATGCTTAAGTCATTGCCCTTGAAGCCCGTATCTCCAATGCAATACTACACTCATTTCTATGTTGTTTTATTATCATCTTTGAACATCTGTCTTAGTGTCAGTCCTGTCAATGTTAATAGACCAAACACATGGCTGTGGGAAGAAATTGGAATTCCTGAACAAGCTGAATTTTCTCTAGGAAAACAGATTATTAGTGGCTCTAAATTGAAAATTAGGTGACACCACATGTTTTCAACCGAATAACAGAAAGCTCAAAATGCTAAGCTAATAACAGTTTGTTGCATCTATTCTCGTATTTTCCCATTTGTATTTCACTATTTCTTTTCCCAAAATTAAAACAAAACAGAAAAACTCCATTCTCTCACTTGTACCTCCCCATCCTCCTCCAGAAAACCAGTTGTTGGCCACCGGAAAACTTTGAGCCTCCTTGAATTTTCAGGTAGGCAAGTATTATATCGGCATTCGTTTATCTTAAGTATAATCTCTCTATTCTACACCTCTCGTATCTTTCATGGCTTTTGAAACAAGACAGTGTTGATGATTAACATCTACATAAAACACATTTTACATATCAATGTTACAAGGGTTTTGATCAAGACCAAAATTACAATGTTTAATGTTAATTACATCACTTCATCCCTCCGAAATGATCTCATATAAACAAGATCAATGGAGCTACAAATGCAGAAACCTGATCCTCTTGGAAAACCATCTCTTTTTCTTCAACATTTCTCTTCATATTAACATTTTCTCAGGATTGAAAATTCCATACTAAAATGTCTTTTTTTTTTCGGTTGACATCAGCAAGCAATATGCCATTATCCATCTCAAATCATCAAACAAGTAACTCATGCACAATCTCTCATATACATATAAACAGTTCAGACATATTGGCAATAAGAATTTTATAAATTGATAGAATTTGAGTATATGATTCTTTTCTGTGAAGCATCTTGACATGCAGATGTCTGTTTCTTGGTTTTATTTACATGTGAAAGATGGACAAAGTACAGGAACAGAAACTGTCGAGCATGGATGACAAGCACCTGCCAAAACCAAACATATCAGTACCTGCAATGAACTTGGATACAGAGAAGAAGAGGCCAAATTCCACGAATACCTCACCAAAGTCGCAATCAAATAAGCCATCAGGAGTAAGATGGAACTGTCTTTGCTCTCCAACCACTCACGCAGGCTCATTTAGGTGCCGCCTCCACAGAGGCCATGGCATGACTCGTGGAGGTTCTGTTGGCTCCAATCTCTCTGAGTTGGCTCTTAAATCAAGTTCCATCAGCGACCTGGTTTAAAGAGTGTTGGTCATTGGTAAAATCTTGCCATACTTCCATGAATGTAATCCTCAACCAACTACATTTGTGTGAAAATTATACGGACTAGTATGGATTCCACGAGTACGCTGTCATGTAACTGTGACAAGAGCCTGATTAAATCGTTCCCGTCATCGGTCATCCACTTAAATGTAACTTGGGCGGCTTTGCTCTGCTCTACCCTACGCTGTTTTGTATATTATTATTAGCTATAACATTAAGATTTTGACTTTACATCACACGTGTTTCGCTCATTGTTATGATTGTGAACAAAGCAGAAATGTCGAAACACTAGATATGAATGGTTGTTTTCATTACCTCGTCACCTTTTTGGCACAATGGAACATGCAATTAGATGCAACTCAATTAAGGAGCATAATGGATCTATCATCTGTATTTCATTACTAATCTTGTTGAGTTAAAGGTTGTTTGCGAAATGTGAACATCCATTGCCTCATCCATCTTACACATTGCCGATCTGACAGAAGAAATTCTTGGATCACTGGACCAAGAATAGGTTTACAACTCCATCTGCCCCAAAGGTTGGATACTGATTCCAACGACCACTGAAATACCAATATGTGCTATAAAACAATCTACCTCATTAACAAAAATGTTGCTACAGAAACTGGTGAAATGCTTGTAACCAAAGCAAGACGTGACGTCTAAAAAATCGCCATGCATGATTCATTTTGTAGGCCTAGTCCAGGTTGTCTGTGAGGTGAGTGTGTTTCCGTAGTATACTTGCTTCGATCCTTCATCCCAATAAGCCTGCCAGAAAAACAAACAAAAGACCAAATTTTGGATAAGACAAGGTACATAGCATTCAAAAGAAAAGGACCTACAACTAAACACTTATGTGCCGTACCTGCCAACCAGATGGTAGACCCTTTCCAAGATCAGCTAAATCAGGCTGCTGACTCTCAGCGACGTCCTGCGCTTGGGTCTTGTCATCCACTGCGTTCTTCTTGGCTTCCTTTGCAGCTTGAGCTCTTCTTCTCTTTACTCTTTCACGCCTATCCAACATAGTGGGTTAAAAAAATATAAGCCTCATAGAAAATAGCCAGATAGAGTTCATAAGCAGAGAAAGAGATGAAGGGATGCAAAAAGAAAAGAAAGAAGAAGAGAGAAACGCATGATGGCAATACAAGATGACAAATTAAGCACATAATCGAATAACAACCATCCTCCTCTGTTGCATACAATTTCATCAAGGGATATAATAATTGGATTATAGAAGAAAACTTAGACCGGAGCAAAGAAAGCCAGCTTGAAGGAGCAGAATTATAATATAAATCCCACACTCTCACTTTCCATTCTATCAACCACATTGTCTTAACTTAGACAGGAGCAAAGAAAGCCAGCTTGAAGGAGCAGAATCATAATACAAATCCCGTACTCTCACGTTCCATTATATCAAACACAGTGTCTTTTGCATCAATATCATCTAAAATCAGGATAACATACCAATCACCACCTAGAGGCTGAAAATTAGCGTTATCCTTCGCTTCCCCACTCGCAATTTGCTTAGCATGCCACTCCTGCAACAGTAAGTTTTAGGTACTCGAAGCAATCACGGATGAAAATCCTAAAGAAGAAAAGCCCATTCACATACCTCAATTTCCCTTTGTCGCTTCTTCTCTAATATCTCATAAGGATTGTCAAGTTCATCTTCATTCTCATTCAGCTCTTCTTTGGCTGCTTTCCACTACATTGGAAAAGAATATGAGAATTGCTATACTTCCACAACATTGATCAAGAATACAATCCCAAAATATGACTGTCTGAAGGCAAAAGACATGAGGACATAACAACCTTATCCACCAAATTGGAAACTTTCTTGTTAGACCTCAAGGAAGGGGCGACAGCTACTGTCCGCTTCTTCGTACGGACAACTGAATAACACAATGAACAAATACAGAATCAGCATGCACATCCACGTGTACAAGAAACTAACATTGTCAAAAATGTTCAGAAATAATAATGAACAAAGAAAGCAGGCTGGACATTTATCAGCCATCCCACGAACTTGAATAAGGTAACTAAAAACAGAACAAGAGAAAAGAACTGCATTGGAGATTGAATAGGCAAAAGGATTAAATAAGGCCCCTATATTTACTCCAAAATGGAAAATGGTCCTATAGTGTTGAACTGTTCACTTAAGCCCTCATCGCTGCAGTAAGTGAATGATAAAGTCCTTAAATGGATAGAAGATGAATTCACATAATATATCTTCACATGGTCTTAGGATTGAGATTGTTTGTTATTGCTCAAAAATTATTCACCACCTATCTTATATAGAACTATCCTACATAGAAAAACTTCAGGTACCCATACCTATTTTGAAATAGTGAGAATTGCCCTAAATAATTTAATAAACAGGATAATACCTAGTTAATGATAAGTCAATATATTCACTATTTTTCTCTTCTGCGACTCTATGGTTGTAGATCTGTAGATAAAAGCATAAACATATTGATTTCCTCAACTTATACCATGAGTCCCAAAAGATTACCTTTAGGTTGTGACTTTGCAGTTGTAGATGGCTCAACTGCTGTGTCACTAGCGGGATCAGCTGATAGCGTAGAACTCTCTTTCATGGTACTTGTGTTGGAATATGTAAAAGTGGTCATAGTGGAAGGAGCTAAGACAGATGTCACATCAATCTCATGACCAACGACTGAAACATTAGATGTCTGTATAGCTTCTGCAGGGTCATCAACTTGTCTAATTTGATCAGAAGAGAGTGTTTCATTACACAGCATTTCAGGAACATGTAATTGAGAAGATCCTGCAGTGTTAACTACAGGAAAGAGCGGCATCGATCCGTCTTGCAGATTGTAATATCCAACTGGTTCAGGAGGCCCCATGAGAGTTGCAGCAGTTTCAGCATATGTGATGGGCACTGTTCCATATAAATGTGAAGTATGGGACACTGCAAGTTGATTGCCATCAGCATGTCCATAGAAATTACTAGTTTGCATCGTTATTCCGTCTCCATAATATTGGAAGTCAGAAGTTGGATATGTCAAGTTGCAATGATTCACATAACTGGGGGGTGGACCAGTCTCTGTGTAAGTAGGGAGTAGAGGATAAGAAGATTCAAGAGGTTCATCAGGTGGAGGTGGTGGAGGAATTTGCTCATCATCAGGAGGTGGTGGGGGAGCCTGATCAACATCAGGTGGAGGTGGTGGAACCCATTCCTCTTCAGGAGGAAGTGGAACAGCTACCATACCTTCAGATGTCAAGGATGTTAAATCTGTAGGTGGATTTGCTTGAATCAGTTGGTCATTTGAAGCAATAGCTTTGGCCCTTAAAGCATCTCCCACGGTTGATATACTTGAATTAACCCCATCTTCAACCTCCATGTCAACATCCATGTCAACATCTTCCCCAGCACTTAACACAGGCTTAAGATCGGCATCCCCATTCACTTCATTAGCAGCAGTACCACATTCCAAATGTCTAACAGGTGATGCCAAAGAAGAATCATCTTTAACAGAATCAACAGTTCCCTCAGCAGCAGCATCATGCAACTTATTCCCAACATCCAGAGAAACAGAGAATAAATCTGATTTTCTACTGTTTTCTTCGGCCTGTACTTCAGATTCAGGCATCAAACATTTTTCCCCAAGTTCTTGCTTTACTTCAGAATAAGCATTACCAGATACCCCAATGTCATCAGCCATTTGAGCCGAGACAGCAAGCTGATAAATGTCATTGTTAATGGAATCCTCCAATTGTTTCAGCTGCTTTTCAGAATGGTTCCAAAATGGAAGCAAACTTGACCCATGAGATGAAAGAGCCTTGATATCAGAAAGTCTCAACTCTAGTTCTAAACTATACTTTGACACCTGGTCATGTGGATGACACCCATACCTGCAAGACAAATTTCAGTAATCAACAAGGGAAAGAATCTTAAATCATTTTGCATCTATTGTACACAATAGCCAAAAAGTAAAAGAGCAAACAAGACCCATAATTATATTTCTCACCCTTTCAGTGACTTCAGTCTTTCCAACAAAGATTCGCATTGCTTTATCAGACTACTTGAAAGATCTATGGCTTCCTTATGTTCATCACTAGTCACTGCATCATGCGAATGATCTGAGACAAATACACTACCTATTCCCTGAAATGCAGTCACTGCAGTCAAGTTACCCTGTGATTCACTTTGGTCGACATCCGAAACAGAAGTCACATTTTTCAATGATTCACTTTTGTAGCCTTCAACCAACTCATCCTTACTTGTTGCATTGCCATATAGTTCCTTGCTTTCATGGATGTAACTTCCACCCATCCATCCATCCATAGTTGATGCAGCTGAAGGATTATCCAAATTAGAACCCAAAGATGAAATATTAGTAACCACAGGATCAGAATATGCTTCTCCTGAAGCAAGAGCTTTCGGATCAGAGGTCAACTGAGTTGCTTGAATCAAAGCAGCAGGTACTTCCCAGGAAGTCTCCCCTGTTTCAATATTCCAGTAATAGTATTGGCTACTCTCCTCATGCATTACAATCCTCCAGCCTGAAGTTATATCCCCAAAAAATTGTGAATGAAGAGTTCCATCAGAAACTTGTTCTGTGGAATTACAAATATCAGCTGAGACAGAAGTGTCTTTTTCCTTAGTATCATCACCTTCCAGTCTTTGTCGACCATCACCTGTGGTAAAATCTTCCCCTATTTCCTGTTCTTTGTCCTTCTGAGTAGCAGAATCTTCCACTGTGCTGGCATGTCTACTCTTTTCTTCACTAAGGAGTCCATCCTGATAAAAGCAAACATCTATTACCATCGCATGCAAACAGAATGAGAGTTTTAACCATGCTTAAAACACATACCAATAAGCTTCAAGGAAAGCCTAAGAAAGTAATCAATCTTCAGTTTATTCCATTGTTAAAAATTTTTACGTAAAAACTAATCAAAACAAACTGCTGCAGCAAATAAGAATATAGTGTAGTTTATTCATTTAAAGAAAACAGAGGCCAAAATGATGGCCATCGATATGCAAATACTCAACTCAAGTTGGCTCTTTGCACTGTTAAAATGATTCCACGTTAATGGGTATGATCAGCATCTACTAATATGTGATTTTATTTATAAAAAAGGACTTTTAATGAGATTCATGAGTCAACAGCTAAGATAAATTTGTAAATTTGTCAACATATTCGTAAAGGTACTTTAGTGAGTGATTTATGCTCATACACCATGGTATAAAACAATAATGACAGCACCACCCATAATTGTTCTTAAGGTCATGTACAGAACATCTCAATAGCAACTTTAACTTTACATTTATGTATATTTTTTGACCTCTGTAAGCAAGAGAATACCCCTAGCCATGATAGCATAATGAATAAAACTTCCAGAAGTATAATTAAAGTTCTAAAACATGAGCCACTAAACTGGGTGCACTTAAGGAATTAACCATTGTTTAAGAGTGGCATCTTAGCCCCAGCTTGGTTTCAACACTGAGTATTGGCAGGCCAAGTAAGCTCCAAAATAATAACATTACCTGGTCAAGTCTATCTGAAGGGGAACCCTCTGCAACGGTATGGTTCTGACATGTGCTTGCTTCTTCATTCAATTCATCGTCACTATATTGCTCAAGTAAAAGAAGAGGATTCTGTGGTTGTAGACCTGCAAACAGGATAGAAAAATGTTAAGAGACTTGAAAAGCAGCAATATTTCTCATCCAGCAGTAACCAAGTTATTAGTAACAAAACATGGTGCATAAAATTTGATAACACTGGACAGGATAACAAATGATCAATTTCCCTGTTACACATGAAAGGAAATGTTAGTGAAGTCATAAAGCAAATAAAGCCAGAAACATACGAACCGATAAGCACAAATCCCAGCAGATGTCTCCAAATCGATTTGATGCTGCGAAATAGCAGATAACAGGGTGGAAGTATTCACAGTGGCAGGGCCCCATCAGATCTGATAAAGACATTCCCGTGACCAT
This sequence comes from Erythroxylum pedicellare, assembly GCA_027563575.1. Lineage (NCBI taxonomy): Eukaryota > Viridiplantae > Streptophyta > Magnoliopsida > Malpighiales > Erythroxylaceae > Erythroxylum > Erythroxylum pedicellare. The sequence continues at coordinate 22,213,501 of JAOQMP010000005.1, forward strand.
ATCCACCCTAAAAGTTGAAAACTAGTACTTGGAGAGAACAACATAATATGCCACCAAAACTCATGCCAATGCCCTCTCTACATAAGCCTTTTGAAGAAAAACTGATGGAACCCACCTGAAGATGATGGTGAATTGGGTAACCCGGCCTGCTGTGTCCGGTTGTCATCGCCTCCAACTTTATCATTTTCAGAGGATCCACCCAAATCTCCTAAAGAAATTTTAAAAAAAGCAGTTGCGTTAATTGTCAGATCTCAACCATCTTGTGAAACCACATATCAGTCAACAAATAAAGTTTTTACTTTTATTTCGCTTAAGAGCTCAGTTTTACTAGGGAATAATAATCCTATCATAACAATACCATAGACATTCTGATAAGAGAATAAATTAAGGAAAAAAAGAAAAACTGAAACTTAAACTCAAAAGAACACCTCAAAATCATGTAAGACAGCAACTAAACATCAAAACCAAGGGTTACAACTACTAAGCACCCTAAGGTTAATTAAAGAGATAACCTCCGATGTCCATTGGAAAACGAATTCTATCTCACACTTAGTGATTCACAATAACCAAATCCTCAATAAAAACCTAATTTTAAGGCCAAATAAACCAGAAAAGTTTCCATAACCCAAATAGAGACGATGCCAACTTAAACACAACAAATCAATCTCAAACTAAAAAACCCAAATAGAAAGCAAAGTTTACAGTCTAAATAACAAAAAGAGCAATCTTTTTTATGGAAAAGAGAAAATTAAATACAAACATATACATACTTACACATACAAAAGGAAACAAGCCTAATAAATGAAACAAATAGAAGAGGGTACCAGAGGGTTCGGCGAAAAGATCGAGCTTGACGCGGCGGCCGGCGTTGGACAGGGCGGCGAGGCGGCGTTCTTTCCTCTTCCCCATTCCGAAACTCAAATCAGATGATTAAGAACATATACAAAAAGCCGCAGCAACACAACCCAATATAATTGAAGGCTTCCTTTGAATTGTGTTGTTTGAATTGAACTGGAACTTGCAAACGTGAACTGTGAAGTAGTCGTGTGATAAAATTAAGACGGGAGGGCGAGTACGAAGACGCAGTGGGCCTGATAATGGTCAGGCCCATCTGTGCTATTGTATACTCGACAGTGTTTGGACGCATCTTTTATCCGTAACTAAGTGGAGTATATTATTATTATTATTATTATTATTATTATAATAAAAATTGGTCGGGATATTAAATCAAGTCAACAAAAAACTTATAGCTTGTTTGGTTCATAGTAATATGTATTCTGTTATCTACTTATTCATAATAACTAGGGATTCTTTGTTTAGTTAACAAAAAGCCTACAGAATAATCATTCCTGGTATTAGTAATTCATAATCATCGAGGAATAGATATATATAACAAATCCTTGTCTTTAACTATTTCACGCACTTCCGGAATAGTAAACACAACAAATTGTTCAATTTGACAATTTCGTCCTCTCCTCCCACGATACTTGCTCACTTACGCAGCAACAAGTTCGTCCTCTCCTCCCACGATTCTTCCTCACTCACGCAACATCACTATATCGTCTAGTCTCACTCACGCTCAGTGGCTCTCCCTCTCGTGCTCGTCTCTTTTCTGCACTCTCTAATCTGGTCTCACTAATGCTCGTCTCTAGCTCTCGCTCTTCACATTGTCGTCAGTTTTCTTTAATATTTCTCTGTCAGCTGCATTGATTCAGTAAGGACAACATTTCCCTTAACATTTGTTGCTGGTAATTACTTTTTTCTTCAGTTTTTCTTATAAACCCAACTTGACCATTTATAAAAGGAACCAAATGCTAGTAGAGGGCACAAGTCTTCTGTTTCTCATTTTCTTGAATCATAATCATAGATCTAGCTTGTTATGTTTGTAGAAGCAAATCAGTTGTTTGACGTGCAAAGTTGTGAATAATATTTATCTATAATCTCTATCTTCCATCAATCATTGTTCCTTAGCCACCCATTATCTATGAGTCGTTTAAATGTGTTTGCATCAACTTGTTTGAAGTTGAAGTGAAAATCATCTAAATTGCTTGGGATGTGTTAATTGCTAATTGATATGACTGAAGGGTGTTTGAGTTATCTGGGTGGTATGAATTATATTGAAGATACATTATCTGTGTGGCATTAACCAAGATTATAGAGTGTTTGCGTTATCTAGATTATGGCACTAACTAGAAGAGTTTGTTCCCAGATAGATTTGCATTAGAGCAAAAACTTGAAGAGGAAACCAGTAGTAGTTAAAATTAATAATTAATGAATTTAGCCATTGACAACATTTTTATTTCTTTCAATAAGCTATATATGGTATGAATGTAATTGGAGAGACTAGTTCCCTACGTTATCTTCATGTTGTGGAAAAAAATTGTTAATCATCTTTAGAGAGAAGATTCTTATTGGTCTTAATATAATTTCATCATCGACAAACTTGTTGGAGCCTTGATAAATTGTTGTTAGTTTTTAGATATGAAAACAGAGAATAAGGCTTAAAGTTGAAAAGAAATAAATGTAAGGCATATATAGCATTACATAGTCTAAAACTTAAGTAAAGGGATATATATGTAGCATATATAGCAATATATATGTAAAGGGATATTAGATGAACACATAAGTAACTGTTGAGATGTAAACCACCACTACATAACTTAACTTCTTTAAAATAATAGATTATAACTTAATTATAGTGAACTTCAAATTGAACATTGAATAAATGGTGTTATTAGCAATTGAAACAAGTCATAAAAATTTCTTAAAATGCTTTAGTATGAAAATTATATTTATGTTAAACTATAAAAAGAAAACATATAAGTTACAGAACTTCCTTTACTTCAAGCATACTTCATATCCTTTGTTTCATTTTAGTGTCCACGAATTTGCATGGGGTGACTAGTTAAGTCACTAGCCATGCACGAGGGTGCTAGCCACTCATGGGAATTTGCATGGGGTGACTAGTTAAGTCACTAGCCATGCACGAGGGTGCTAGCCACTCATGGGAACCCCATGAGTGGCTAGCAC
>JAOQMP010000005.1:22242365-22268999 GCA_027563575.1 Erythroxylum pedicellare
ATTCTGATTTTTAGCGTTTATAAACTGATTGAATTGGGGGATTTTCTGTAGGTGATTAGCAAGAAGGAGTGATGACAACTGCGGCTAGGCCAACATGGGCTCCAGCGAAAGGCGGCAATGAACAAGGTGGGACTCGGATTTTTGGTCCGTCGCAGAAGTACTCATCTAGGGACCTCGCTGCGCATACAACCCTAAAACCTAGGTGGGTTCTTTGAAATAATTGGTCCTTTATTATTTTTCAACAGAGTTTTTACAGTAGTATCTGATTGTTGAGTGTTTTAAGCTGGAAATATACTGTGTGATGATGGGTTGGTTGCCTTTTCTATGCTTCTCCTTTGTTATTGGAATAGCTTTGCTGTATTTCTTCAATTTACCACGATATGGATATGCAACTTAAAACTCATTTCTTGTCTCTGTGTATTTGTTGTTTTAGATCATACTTTTTAGTGTATTCTCAAACTTGTTGAGATTTGTGGCATTAATTTATAGTGATTTTCCATTAATTGTTTCTTTTGCTTTCATGCTTAAGGTTCATACTAGCGAATCTGATAATGTTTGTGGCAGAGTATTTATTGTTAATGTGTAGTGTGATACTGAACATCTTACAGGAAGGATGGGCAAGATACCCAAGATGAATTGCAAAGGAAAAATCTTCGTGAGGAGCTGGAAGAGCGTGAGCGGAGGCATTTTTCTTCCAAGGATAAGTCATACAGTGGTAAAAAATTTTGTTTATTCATATAGCCTTCAAAGATTTATTTGTTTTTCCTTACACTGTACTTCCATGCAGACGACAGAGAGCGTAGAAGGGGAAATCAACTGCTTTTGGAAGGTTAAGTACAAGAGCGTTTAACTTTATTGATACTAATGGGTTCATTAATTAATTCTCTTACTAAAGTAGTTGCATACAGGGTCAAAGCGGGACACTGAGGACCGTATAATTCCTCGTAGTGTAGATGCTGATGATTCTGACGTGGACGTTAACAATGAAGATGAATGGTTGTTATTTTTGACAGCACATCAGTTTGCTAATAGCTTGAGTAATCAATTTAGATCTCATTGCTTCTCCTTTTTGTTTGCATCTGCATCTATTTATGATAGAAAATCTTCAATATTCACGAACATGATTCTCTTTCATTTAATGTTTTTATTACTATCTCCAATGTTCTATTTTATGTTTACTTCTTCATTTTGCTTAATTTCCGGAACAAATTGGGCAAACCTTATTGTTATGTTTAGGAAGCTGAAGATCCTTATCTTCGTGGCTTCTGATTAGAATAGAAAGAAATGACTCCCATGATGAAAATATATCTTCATCCTTGTGGTCTTAAAACATTGATTGAGGACCTTGACTCAAAATTTTCTACCATGTTGATTTTGTGAATCTAATAATGACTAGAGCAATGAAGTAGGGGCTTATGGAGTACCGGTTGAATTATTTCTAAGTCATGTGATTGAGCTTGTTAATTGCCTAGAGGAGCTACTTTGGTGAAGTTTATGCATTTTACTAGATCGCAAATCAATGCTTTTACCTGGTGTGATACATTTCTATTGTAATGTGATATTGTGACCTCCTCTCCCCTTTTACAGGGATGATGATGATGAGGATGAGGATGATGATGATGAAACAGAAGCTCTCATGGCGGAGCTTGAAAGAATAAAAAAGGAAAGAGCAGAAGAGAAGCTTCGACAGGTAAGATTAGCTTAATTGGAGGATATCCTACACATTGGAGGCTTCAGGAGCTAGTGTTAAGTCATTTTATAAACTTCCAAATTGGCACCATTGTATAGGAAGTTTTGATTGACATTAGAATTACTGGGATAATTATTGTGGACAAGGTCTTGTACCTTGTACAAAGCGTGGTGGTTTGATTTTATCGTTTATGTTCTGTTTTAATAGTTGGCTTATCCATCTTCCCACAATTGTAGGAACAACAACGGGCTGCCGAAGAACTTAAGGCCAAGGAAGAGCAGCTTCTTAAAGGAAACCCACTGCTTAACAATCCAACTTCTTTTAATGTGAAAAGGAGGTTAGTGGTTGAAATCTAAAACTAGAATCCGAGTTTGTTGCAGTATCATTATGTCTTGTATGCTTTTATTGGTTCAGATGGGATGATGATGTAGTCTTCAAGAACCAGACTCGAGGTGAAACCAAGACTCCAAAGCGCTTCATCAATGACACCATTAGGAATGACTTCCACCGCAAATTCCTGCAGAAGTATATGAAATAACTGTTGCGGGAGAAGGTAAACTACAAAATCTTAAAAGTGATGCTGGTTACAAACCACTGTACTTGCGTCTGACGCACTACTTAATGCGAAAAGTTTGGGTTACATTCTTGTGGACTCTTTATTCGATTCTATCAAATATCTGGATGACATAAGGACTAGTGAGCGATTTGTTGCCATTCTATCATCGGTTAAACTTATACGGTGAAATCTGCCATCTGATTGCGCAAGTTAGTGGAGTGGTTGTCAATTACTTTTCCGTTCTCTTATATGTGTCCCTTCAGTTTAGAATGCCAAGTAGTGACATGTATATTCCTCCGCAATCCACGCATTCCTTCCAATGGTAAACGAATGAACTTTTGCACCGTACATATTGAAAACCATGAGCTCCAGTTATTCTTTCAACTTTTGACGATGACCCCAATTTAGTTCATCACGAGCGTTAAACTCTCGGAGCTACCTTGCTGTGTGATTTTTTATATGGTAATTTCACTAGCAAACTCGTTCAAATGGTTGTTATTGATGTTAAGATCCTAAAAAGCTACCGCTACAGCCACAACTATATCAGGCGCCGGATTCACAATTCTTGCAAGAATGAATTCAAGATATACTATTTAATCTCTAAAGTTAATTCCATTTTTCTGGCTTAAAACCACACAAAAAAAAAGTAAATTCAATGAGCACCCCGGAAGGATGGAGAAAACCGAAACCGGTGGCAAAACATTCTTTCTACCCTTAGGGTGGCATCAAATCTTTTGCACATGAATTGTCTTGGCTGCTGCATGTATAAGTGTAGAAAGTAGAAACTACATGAGTTGAAGCTGCGGTCTACTTACTGATAACTTGTATTCGGCTTCTCCAAAACAAATTCAGCATACAACTCCTTAAGACCGATCAGAACCGTGGTAATCAAAGGGCCCATGATTGCTCCCTAGTTAATGAAAAAGCAGAAGTTGAGCATTATCAGCAACAAACTAAGGAGGCAATCGTTCGCGATCTAAGTACAGATACTTTTGAGATCATTTCAAAGTACGCAAAGTGGATTACAGGGTGAAAAATAACCTGAAATTTGAATATAAATGGTACTACCGCATTATCCAAAAAAATCACCATCACAATCAATCCAGCTATACACAGAAAGGCGGTAATTGAACCGAACTTACGTACATTTCTGAAGCAAGTCATTGTCTTGGAAAAGGTTTTTATCTATACATGAAGTTGGAACTTCAGCTAAACCTTTAAGCATAAAATTGTATTGTGATTTAATGCTCCTCAAGAGAAATACAGACAGAGACGTGTGAATAATGTTCAGTAATGAATTAAAGAGGTGTACCTCCACCGCAGATGGAAACAATGTCATTCCACCAATTATGCTAAGCCCAGTAAGATACTCATTATAACCAGGTATATCCTCCTGAATTTCTGATGCACCATAATTCATAAGCACAAGGTGAATAATTGACAAACCCACAGCTAGTATATATCTGCTTTCCAACACCAGCTGCACAGCAGCTGGAATTGTTGCCAACCAAGGTGGAAAAATTGGCAGCAAGGGGCTGACGAATGCAAGTACAGTTGACACATATAAAAAGTGAATTTTGTACAGCCTGAACAGGAGCCAAGTAAGACATCCTTGAAAGAATGCAATCTCAGCTGTAGCTAGGAGAACTCCAGAAACAGCATTATCAAGAACTTCAACGCATCTGATCCTTGCTGATATTGGAATTGGGAGCATGTACATCACTTGTTCGGTTACCCCACCGGATTCTGAGGTAATTAGATAGTACAGAAGCCAGAAGAATATTATTGAATGTGACAAAAAGTTAAAGACCTCAGCTGCACCAGAGATGATGGAATTTCCAATCGAGAATATGAGTTTAGCAGCACCACCCAGAAGAGATGCACTGTTAGCAACCACCCGTTGTGAAACATCCATCCCTCTGATTGCAAACTCCTTTGCCTTATCAACAAGTCCCTCCTGGGTAATAATCAATTCCTTAAATATCGAGTCCAGTTCACTGTAAATCTGGCCCCATTCCCGCTCGGTAACTCTCCTCCGTAAACTCACAAGTTTCTCTGAGATAGGAGATAGGTTCATTAAACCAGACGTTTGTCCAGAAACATTAGCTGGAGAACTAATAACAAAATGCTTAATCCCAGTAACAAACTCAGTCATATTGTACTGCATTGCCAAAGAATCTATTTGCTCAGACACCGTTTCATAGAAGATCGTAGTGTACCTGTCCACCATTCCAGGAACATCATTCTCATCCATCCACGTCTTAATGCCAATCTTTTCTGCATAATTACTCTCTTCTACATGTGACTTCAGTGAAATGACTGCGTCTTTTCCTTCAAGACCAATTTTATAGGAAAAGAATATCAATCCAGCCAAAAAACCCAATATCATACCAACTATCAGCCCTATTGCCACAACGGTTTTCAATCTCTTTAGGATTCCTCTGGTGAAAAAAGAACCACCTTCACCACGCCCTAAGCTTTTGCTCCTAAAAGAAGTGACTGCAGAAAATGTTGAATCCACAGTCTTGCTGCTGCATAAGAACCCTAACCCGAGAATTAACAATGAACCCATGCCACCGATACTCTCGTAAGCAATCACGAAAACTCCAAATGACACCAGCAATCTTAATAATCTCGAAAACCCACTTCTACTTCTCCTATGAGAGCTATCTTTTTTTGACTTTTTAACGAAAACCCTGAAAAGAACCTCCTTAATATCTACAAGAGAACGTACACAAACCTTAAAGATAGCAACAGGGATTGCGAGAACAGTCTCGGTGAGGCCGCGTTCAAGAGGTTCCTTCCAGAAAGAAACAAGGGTCTCTTGAATCCCTCTCAAAGGAATAGAACACAAAATAGCCCATTGAATAGGTCTCAAATACTCTTGCAAGAGCTTGCATACAAAATACAGAATAAACATAGTCAAGGCAAGACCAGCATGAGCCATGGCTATGTAAACAGCGAGACGGACCTGGGGATTGTCAGATAAGGTGTTGTTATGACCTGGGTCGTTGGTGTTCCCCCTTATCGGTGGCGCGTCGGGTGCTTTCGGCGGCGCGCCGGTTTGGGGAACCATAGACGGTTTCCTGAACGAACCCGATCTGAACATTTCTTGCCATGGAAGTGACGTAGCTTCATGTTTGCATTTCGAGTCTCCGCACGGAACTAAGTCCATTTTATTAAAAAGGCAAAAGCACACAGAAACTGAGACTGGTCAGAGTCCGACACAGAGTCTGGAGTTGGGAATTGGGATAATTCATAATTGTGCTCTGTGTCTCTTCATGTTCGTTTCGGAGAGAGAAATAGACATTCAGACAATCAGAACACGACAGGTGGATAATTGACGGATACAGGGAGTTAATAACAACCCAGATGGAACCCAAGTCAGAAATACAAGTGTTGAAGTGGTGGCAGTCAGTGGATTTTTGACCGTACTCCGTTTTCCTGAAATTCAAAATGACTAAAATGCCCCTACTTGCTGTTGTTTTTTTTTTAATTTTATTGTGGATAATAAAACGGGATAAATGTGTTTAATATTTTATATTTGAAATATACTTGAGTGCCTTATCAAATAAACACTATTACTCAATTATCAAAATACAAGTGTAATGAAGTAATTGTGATTTTTAAAAAAGTAGAAATGGATTAATTACCACTAGTTTATTGTGCATTACCACTCCATTTCATTTTCATTCCAATCCAGTCCACCAAATATTATTAATTGATGTATTGTAAATGATAATTTTGGTTAACTCAAATATGGGACACATTAATCCTCTTGCGAAGGCACATGTAGGCAATGATTCGGAAAGCAAGAGACATGGCAAGTAGCACCCAAACTTCTTGGAGGCCACCTTTCAAGTTGACAGTGTCAAAGGTTGGAGAACTTTGCAGAGGCTTGCATCCACCTTGGCTTTCACACTCGTATAACTGCTCTCCATCGTATTGCACTTTGATTAGATATCTGAAGCCATAGTACATAAAAGACAAGTACTTCAACCACTGCATGAACTTGGGTATGTGCTGTCAATCATTAACCCTTTGGTTAGTTATCATCGTAACATGTTCTTATTCTTGTACTAACAACTTCTCACTGTACAAATACACTCGTCAGCCATTCATATAAGGGAAATACCTGCACGTAGTAACCTCCGGTGAGCAGGAACAGCATCAAAATCAGAGAAGCAAACATCCCTGCTCTTTTGATACTCAAACTTGCAGCCCCGAATAGCTCTCCTGCCCCCTTAAATGTTAATATCACTCATTTAGCTCTCAGTTTGTGTAAATAACACTTCATTCAGATTCTTCTCTTAACTAACCTGACTTGTAATAGCTATCAGTAATATGCCAAACAATGTGAAGAAGAAACAAGGAATTGTTCTCTTGAAGCCAGCCATGAAGTACACAATAGCCATGAAAAATGTGGGATAGAACACATGAGCCACCATGTCACATAGAGTGCTGCACACATAAAATGCACTTAATCTGTACATATCTGCTTTCCTTTCTTTCACCAGATAGATCTTCTCAAATGGGAATACGTATACCGCTCCAAATATTGATGAAGATGTCCAGAAGATGCAGATGTAGAACAGTAAACCGACCTGTATCAATGAAGATATGATAGTTAAGTTTAGAAACTTGGACTTACAATGATCAGGGAAGAAAGGCCCAGCAAATGTTAACTTCAAGGGAATACTTGGTCTCGAACTTGAGCCTCAGTTTTGATTTGGGATTTCCACCACAGAAGGCCTAACAATATTGCAACGCCCAGTGCCTGAACTAGTCTAAGCTTGTCAAAATAATCTCTGCACCTCTCTCTAAATGTCCTCCGGGAGAGTATCATTAACTGATCCCACCAACTCAGCGTCCAATCTTTCTTAACTTGAATTGCCAACTGAAGATGCTCAGGAGCTTTTTTACACCTATGATTTTCTTCTTTTTCTTTTGGCTCCAGCTGATTTTCATACTTGAGTTGAAGGTACTGAATTTAGAGCAAAAGTTATGACATGTTAAGATGCAAGTCCTAAGAACATACATGCTTATCTTGGAAAGTTCGTACCTTGATTACTGCCTTCTCAAAATCAAGAGCTCCTTGAAGAGCTGTTGATAAATCTTCAGGCACACTTATGTCATTTACTTGTCCTGTAGCCAAGTCAAGCAAGAACTCTGCAGGATTCATGGCTATCTCAGGATTGAATCTTAGAGAAGAGAAATATGACATAGACTCTCTTGCTTTCCCGTAGTACACAGGCCTGCCTTGTGATATCAACAGAAGCTTGTCAAACATACGGAACATCCTGCTTGAAGGCTGGTGAATCGTCGTAATTATTGTCCTTCCTCCCTGAAAAATCCCACAGCTGGGCTTTATGATTATATGATCACAAGCCTTTGTTCATCGGACATTGTCCCACAACAACAATATTATACGTGCAATGTTATTCGTATGGGATTCTCTCACCCAGCAATCGGATATACCTTGGCTAGTCCTTGAAGGATTTGAAGGAGTCGATGTGCAGAGGTGGAATCGAGGCCTGAAGTTGGTTCATCAAGCAACAACAGTGAAGGATCAACAAGAATCTCATATCCAATGCTGGTTCTTTTTCTTTCTCCTCCTGATATTCCTTTAATGAAGCCTCCTCCTATGCGAGTGTGTCGACATCTATATATGACCATGCAAAAGATATTGAAGAAAACAGTAAACCACATGATCTTGATCTAGCATTTCAAGTTTTACCATCTATTTTGATGCACAGATATAAACTCAATGATCAATTAGCACAAACAAACCTTTCAAGGCCTAGCTCCTTTACGACAAGCTCAACTTTGGCATACTTTTGTTGCCTGCTCATGTTTCCTGGTAGTCTCAAAAATGCAGCAAAGACTAAAGTCTCTTCCACTGTTAGCTGCGGGAACAGTATATCATCTTGCGTCACAAATCCAATCCTGTGATCACATGTAAGAATGGCTAGTCGTAAGTTCTAGTTAAGTGCATAGGCGTGAGAACTTAGCTTTATCTGAGTGTACCAACCTTCTCTTAAGGGATGCATTATAAGGGACATCATTGTAAGTGATATTTCCTCCAACATTTTCAGTTAGTCTGCCTCCTACTATTCTTAACAAGGTTGTTTTACCACTACCAGAGGGACCCATTAAAGCAAGGATTTCACCAGGGCCAGTGCTTCCTGTTATGCCTTTCAAGATTTGCTTGTAGTTCTCTTGTTCCAAGTTCAGTTGTGATGCTACCTTTGTCACGACTGCCTTCACTGGATTGATTGCAGAAGTTTGACTATTCTTGACTCTGTATTCCACATCTTCAAACTGCCATAACGCCAGTAATCATTTAGCTAGATGTACCTTTAAGCTGGGTGCTGAATGATGAATAGTTGAAGGAAGAGTGTAGACATTACCTTGAGGAAAATTGGAAGGGAGCAATCTTTGCTCATATTTAAGCTATCATCTTCTATATCAATTTCTGAGTACCTATTTCTAAGGTAGGCCTCAGACATAAACCCTATGTTGTGACCAAAGCCATGGCTTCCTGCAATTTGCATTGAGCCCATAGTTGGTGGAGACATTGACAAGTCCTCAATTTCATCATCTTTCCTGGTCTCCATATCCCAAGATCGAAGATTATCCAAATTGTAGCAAGACCATGTAATTTAAATGAGTGGTCCAAGTCCAAGACCTGCAATTTAAGAGTGAGTTATCTATAACATACCAACTGTTTTCCTATGTACCAGTGGGACTGGAAGGATCTTGGTTGGTAAGCCGCATGCTTTCCATACCCGAACTTACAAGATGATCAAGAACCTGTTTTGTTTTCACTTTCTACTTACTTTTGTTAACAACAAAACTAATTGCCTTGCTCCCCTGAATTTGGTTCCTCATAACCAGGAAAATAAGCAGTCAAAGAACATGTCAATATAATGTACCGCCACCTAAAGAATGCTGTATTTTGTTCAACTGCTTGTTATTTGCTGAAAGGTGTCTACTTTATAGAGTGGGTTAAGAAATTTCTTACGAATTCTTGTAACTGGAATATTGACACTCAATTATTACTACTCTATCACCCAATCACTTGTTAATTAGAACCTATTCATTTCTATGAAAGTAATAACATCCTTTTGAAAGAAACAATAGAATTGAAATAGGTCCTGATCTGAAATTAAATTGCTTTAAATCTTTCTAGTCCTAAGGAAAAAAAAATCAAAGCATTACTCTTCCTTATTGCTCTCTTTAACAGATAACATAACTTGTTATCTTTAAATATATGGCTAAATTGTAACTTCCTAAACTCAAGTTGTACAATCTACGGTTGACCGATCCTATTAGATCGATCGAGTCATTAATAAGCCTACTTGTTATTAGTTTATATAGTTAGATAATCACATTCATTAATATCTATATGAAAAAAGAATTAAATTGAACTAAAATCTAAAATATTTTTATTTGATGTAAATAGTTTAAGGTCTTAGAAATTCAGTAGGCTTATATGTGATTAGATTAGTTAAAATTCAGTTATTTCTTTTTTCTACATTTGATAAATGTAAGTTGGGTGTTCTATAATATGTGAGATACACGAGCTATTACAAATTTACTATTTTATAAGAATTCTAGGCCTTTTAAAATTATAGGATAACGATAATAGTTATCTTAAATTTGCGTAAAGGTGACGAATTGTAAGTTAAGCTACCAAGATCTTGACAAGAAATTGAAACATTAAAGAAGTAATTTTATTCGAGTCATGTCATATCTCGAGCCTGAATTTACTGATTGGACTCACGATAGACTATCTTCAGTAAAACTAGTAAACTATAAACATATCTTTACAAAATAATATAAATAATCATAACTCTCATTAAATCATCTTTCATGTAACTATAATAAAATAACCATTCATATACAATTTTAAAACCAAAAATAGTAAAATAATTATCAGAAGTTTACTAGATTGAAAAAAGATAATTTAAACCATAATGCTTTAAGTAAAATTAAATTAAAACCCTTAAATGTTTCAAACATTTAAAAAGAATCATAACATTTTGAAAACATTATATTTAAACCCAAACTTAACACCCTTAGAATAATCTACTTTGAACTCTTCATTATTTATTTATGGCTCCCCTTACCCGATGTTTATCCTAGGTAAGGAGAGGGGCCTACAAGTACGGTCCCGCTTGTCTCTTGCCTAGATGACAATGTTTGAAAATTTTTCTAGACATTGTTGTCTAGTTCCTATAATTTGCAATTCCTCATCACTCCTACCTAGACGAAAACTTTTGGAAATTTTCCATATTCTTATCGTCTAGTTTTGTGGCTTTTTAATTGTTCAGAGTGTTTCCTTTAATGTTCCCTTAATCATTTTTCCAATCCCTGATCCCAAGTTTCATATCTTCTATTCCCAAATGTTATCATCTACTCTATCGCTTCTATTCTTCATCCTCTATTTGTTTTAGTCAAAGTACATTTCATTGTGCTTTTACTTTGTATATTTTGGTATAATCTCTTCCCTTAGTCTTTGCTTCGTTTGTTAAATTCTAAACATGTGTTGGTTATTTTAATTGATTTTGGTTTCAATTTTCTAGGTTAAGGTTAAGGAGACATTGTGACCCCTTCTTAGTTTATATGTTATGGATGAATTGTTACAAGTAACAAAGTTTATTCATATGGTCCTTACTTGTTACCAATAGTGTTGCATGCATATATATGTACATTTATATGATTAGTTTTGAATATAAAAAGGTTGAATTATCCATTTGCATCTTTAATTTTGTCAATAGAAGTATTAGGCTTCATATTTGTTAGTCACAAGTGAAGGAGAAATGAATAAATATACTACTTACCATCTTAAAAGTTGTACATTCTCTTTTTTCTTATATACTATAATCGAATAAGTTGTGAGTACAAATCCTTGTATCTAAGACACACTAAAAAAGAAAGAGAAAAGAAAACAACACTAGAGCCACATATTCATTTCCAAAGGTTTTAAGACTATGTTAGAGAGTGTAAACATAAAATAGCTATAAGAACAAGAGGCAAAAGAATTATGATATAAGAGGAAAAGTCCTTAAATACCAATTTTGAGATTATATAATTACATTTTCAAAGAAGTTTTGATATGAGTAAATGTAAAGTTTACCTTCTCTATTGATAGTAAGAGTAACAGGACATAATCCTATAAGCTTCACAACTGTAGATCCACTTTGAAGAACCTCCAAATATCTTTCCAAATCATGTGGATTTCTAGCTACCCTTTCATCTATTGAACATCTCTATTGGTACTAAAATGACTAATGAGTGCATTGTGTATAATATTCCTAAATTATCTTTTAAAATATGCCTATCTAGATATACAATTTAACCCTAACGAGGATTTATCCCACTTACTGCCAGCTTTAAGCTTATATGTATTTGTTTTGCTAATAATTATAACTTGATGTAGTAAGCATTAGCTTTACAAGGTATAAATTTATACAACCAATTTGTACCCTATAAAATAATCAAACACAAAAATGTTCAAACAATTATTTGGGTCACATTTGATTCCGAATCACTAATTGTCTGATATGAGGTACAATCTATTTCACCCTTAATAGCTATAGGGACTGAAAGTCAAAACATATTTTTTATAAAGATACTAGGAGTATATTATCCACTTAGTAAAGAAGTCTTCATTTATTTAAATAAATGAACATATTTAAATATCTAATTCAAATCACAACTTATGTTGATATCTTCAAAAATTTTATTTCATGTTTTTGTTGATTCTTATAATTATCATTAAATTTGTAGTGTCACTAAAGTATTGATGTTCTTATTTACTTTTCATTTTTTAGGGCTATAATGACTTGGTATGGAAGCATGAAGTTATATTATGGTAGATACTTTAGGTGAGATCCTAAGTTGAGTTATAAAGGTAGGTCCTTAAGTTATTTTGATAAAGTTGATCTTAATTTTGTTAGTTATATATAAATTTGTAAGATGTGGAAGGAACTTGGATACCAATAGGTTGTTAAGAAATAAGTTCTAGTAAAACTTATATTACATATAAGCTTGATGTTTTAACTATAGCTTTAGAAGTTTTGACTATGACAAGCAATGATAGGCATAAGGGCCTTGATGAGGATGTTGTGTATGATGAAGTTAATGTAGATGCTATTAAAGAAGGAAGTAATAATGATGGGGATTTAGGCTTTGATGGAAATATTGTGCATAATGAAGTTGAAGATGAAGGAGGATATGATTCACTTACTTATCAATTCCAGATGGCCACCAACCAATAGAGATTGACTCTAGTGGCTATAGAAGTCTCATTAATAATAAAGAGTACCTTAATGCAGAGGAGATTGTGAGGTAATTAGAAGAACTATTATAAAGTTTTAAGCATGAAGCAGGTTGTGGAATGTCATATTAGACACTGAGTAATTTGGCAATACGAAAGAGTTTAAAGATATTATTGTTAATTACTAAATAGAAATATTTTTTAATATTAGAAAAAAGTGAGCCTATGAGAATTAGAGTAGGCTATATTAAAGGATGTAGGTTAAAATTGTTTCTAGCTTATGATAGTAAGGATAAATATTTCAAAATCAATATATATAGGTCCAAACACATACATTTCATAATAAACTAACCTAAAATGATATCATCTAAGTTTTTAAATAGACATTTTAGAGATAGAATTCTAGAAAAGCCTAGCATAACTATAGTTAAGATGATTGAAGAATGTAGGAAATTTGAGTATATTTGTTAATTCAACTATATATAAGGCTATAAAGAGTAAGATGAACAAGGAGAGCATTAAATTATGCGTGTAAATATTTAAAACTATGAGATTGTATTTATAAGTTAAAACTCACTGATCTTGGCTCTACCAAATTTCTCTAAGCAATTCATTGTTGAATGTGATGCTTCGGGTTCCGGCGTAGGAGCTGTATTAATGCAAGAACGCCCAATTGCTTTCTTTAGTCAAGCACTACATGGTAAGCATCTTCTCTTGTCCACTTATGAGAAAGAAATGCTATTTCTAGCACAATGCCTAACACTCCCACCCAAAATACATCTGAATTTACACCTTTTCCATCCCTCCCCCCACACCAGAATCCTCTTCCTCGTACCATACTACATCCCTTCCATAGGAAACTTGGAAGCAAGTGGTTGGAGACCACCTCAATTCGAACTTATTCTTCTAACAACCTTAAGAAATGGATGCAAAACTTATTGTTTTCCCTGATCTTGAGACTTTAAAAGATGGAGCACGTAGTTGGGAGTTTACAGTTGTTGGATTCTTTTTCTATCAATAACCAGCCTTTCCAATCATACAAAGATGGACCAACAAACTTTGGAAAAGCAAAGGCTTAACAAATGTACTACTTTTCAGAAGATAACATGATCCTAGTCACATTCTCCGCAATCTCTAAAGCTCACAAACTACTTAACAAGGGTCCATGACACCTAGGTAATCAAACTATTTTCTTGTAAATTTGGCAGCCCAGTTTGAGACTAGAAACTATCAAGATCCAAAGGATTCCATTTTGAATAAACTTCCACAACGTACCGTAGAGTATTGGACTACTCAGGGGTTAAGTTCTTTAGCTAGTTGTATTGGAAGACCTCTTTACATGGATGAGAATACTACCCAAAAGAAGAGGATATGATATGCTAGAATATGTGTCAACATTGAGCTCTCAAAGGATCTTCCAAATGAAATTCTAGTTATGAGATTGTATGATGACAATAATTTATGGGAAGACAACGTTGCCATCTATTACCATTGGAAACCACCTTCTAAGTCATAGGTTAAGATTTGGAAAGCCATAGGGAAAACCTTCAAATTTGGAAGTTACTAAGAGCTTATAGGAATTGCAGAGGACAAGTAAAATATAAAAGATATGGATAATCATAATTCTGTAAGCACAAATATAGATGGAATAGAAGAGCAGGAGGGAGTTACTAAGTTGACAACTCCTAAGCAAAATCCTACAATTGGAATTGCTATTGTTAAAGGAATTGAAATACGTAATGGGGAAAACTTGAAAATAATTCCTAAGAAAAATGACCAAAACCTAGAAATTATGGAAAACAGGAGAAATGTAGATTCAATAGGCATTAGAAATATAAACCTGAAGAGGGAAATTAGCCAATAAGTAGCTAGATGCAATAATCTAGTAGGACTGAATCACTTCTCAGAAGTTAATATAAAGTGCAACAATTCAGAATATGGAATTTCATTTGTTTCAACTAATAATGAAGTAGATTCTATAATTCCCCCTGAAACTCTAAATGACAAATCACCAGCTGAGAAAATTTGTATCAATGAAGCAAAAAGCAGTGAGAATTTTCAAATATTGGAGGGAAGAAGATCACAAAGGGGCAAGGAGAAAAGCTCTAAAGGTTAATATCTATAATATGTCAATTCTAACTTGGAACGTTAGAGGAATAAACTGTCCCTCCATGCTATTAGCTTTAAGGGACTTTGTCATTAGAAAGAAACCTCTCTTAGTAAACTACTTGAAACAGGTTAGAAAATGTGGGTAAGTTAAATATTCTTGGCTCTCAATGGAAAATGCTCACAAGTCACAATCACTATGCTTTTGGAAGAATCATCATCTGCTACAAAAATGATGATATTAAAGTGGACTTACTAGATTCTACTAATCAAGCAATGCATCTTCACATCTTCTTTTCATAGGAGAATATTGAGATGAAAATATCCTTCATATATGCGAGCAATTTTGGATTTAAGAGAAGGTGTTTATACAACAACCTCAAAATTGTCAACAGTAGCATCACCAAACCATGGATGATATGTGGGGATTTCAACTCAATCCTATACACTTCAAAACCTTAAGTTCACAGCAATGTAAGAAACTACTTTAAAATTTTCAAACAATGTGTTCAAGACCTAGGAGTGACAGACCTCAAATATATGGGACAAACATTCACTTGGTTTAATAAACAAAGTTTAGATTGGTACATCAGGAAGAAGTTGGATCGCACATTAGTCAATGGCATTTGGCTAAATCAATTTCCCATCAACATTACCAATTCAAAGATCCATTATTCTTACATCATACTCCAATTATAGTAGAGAACTTCTTATAGAAAAATGTCAAACATCACCCCTTTAGGTTCAATAATTACCTTGTCAGTGAATCAAGTTTCCTAGAGGCCAACAAAAGGAGGAGGGGGGTGTGGGGGTGCAAAATACGCTTATAAGGGAACTAAGCAATTTAATTATGTTCAAAAATTGAAGACCATAAAAAATGAGCTCAAGCTATTAAATTCATCGAAAGGATCCACCATATATGCTATAAACTCCATTAGAGAGAAACTTGAAGATATTCAAACCAAGATAGCCTCTAAATCAAACGATCAACTACTATTGGATACATAGAAACTAACACTCTCTAAATACATGCAAGCTATTAAAAATCATAATTCTCTACTACAATAAAGGGCTAGCGTGAATTAACTTAAGGATGGTGATAACTACTTAAGTTTCTTCTTCAATTTTATTCTAGCAAGGAAAAATTACAACAAAATTTACCCTATCACCTCTAAAGAGGGTTTAACACTTTAGAAATACCAAGACGTTCAAAATGAAACCATAAAGTACTTTGATTCTCTCTTTGACACTCCTAGTTCTTTAACTATTTCACTTAATAATTTTGCAAGTCACCCTGAAGGGAACTAAGGAATTTATTTATGTTCAAAAATTGAAGACCATAAAAATGAGCTCAAGCTATTAAATTCATCGAAAAGATCCACCATATATGCTATAAACTCCATTAGAGAGAAACTCGAAGATATTCAAACCAAGATAGCCTCTAAATTAAATGATTAACTACTATTGGATACATAGAAACTAACACTCTCTAAATACATGCAAGCTATTAAAAATCATAATTCTCTACTATAACAAAGGGCTAGCGTGAATTAACTTAAGGATGGTGACAATTTCTTAAGTTTCTTCTTCAATTTTATTCTAGCAAGGAAAAATTAGAACAAAATTTACCCTATCACCTCTAAAGAGGGTTTAACACTTTAGAAATACCAAGACATTCAAAATGAAACTATAAAGTACTTTGATTCTCTCTTTGACACTCCTAGTCCTTTAACTGTTTCACGTAATAATTTTGCAAAGTCACCCTGAAGCAAGTATCTCCTTAGGATTTGGATTTTCTAACTAAACCTATGGAAGATAATGAAATTGAGAAGGATCTTTTTTGGAATAGATGGTATGAAGGCCCTAGGGATTGATGGTCTTCATGGTCATTTCTTCCAAAAATCCTGGAACATCACTGGAAATTTTATCAAAAAGACTATCTATGAGTTCTTAACAAAGGGGTACTCTTCAAGGAAATCAATAGAACTTTTCTTTGCTTAATCCCTAAAGGTTCTAACCCCTCAAACTTTGGAGATTTTAGACCTATAGCCTACACCAATTTCCTATACAAAATTATCTACAAAATCCTTGCAACTAGACTGAAGAAAGCAATTACCCCTCTGATTTGTGAGAACTAAGGTGCCTTTTTGAGTGAAAGAAATATTGGAAATAATGTTCTCATAGTACAAGAACTCCTAAAGGGATAATCTAGATCTAATTAATCTCCCAATTTCACCATGAAAATAAGTTTTAACAAAGCTTTCGACAATATAAGCTAGGATTTTTTATGGAAAATGCTGAAAGCTTACGGGTTTCCAAATATCTTCATTAAATGGTTAAAGAAATGCATCTCCTCTACTACATTATATGTGTTGATCAATGGGAGTCCTACCAAGTTCTTCAAGGTTACTAGAGGTCTTAGATAGGGGTTCCCCTATCCTCCTATCTCTTCATTTTGTATGGAGACTCTTAACTAAATCATCAAACAAGAAGTGAATCTTAACTTCAAATTTAGGCATCACTCAAAATGCAAAAATATTGGCTTAACTAACCTTTGTTTTGTAGATGATCATCAAACAAGATGTAACATCCCGTTTTTCCATCCTAAGGGTTAGAACCTTATAATACTATACATGAGAGATATCAATGAGAAAATTAGGAAATGCACTTCATGCTCATGCATAATATAGTATACATACACGAGAATTTAATTATTACACATATTACAATGATTTGGTCATGCACTCATTTGACATTTTTCGAGTATTAATGATTGTTTTAATATGATTATGATATGGATAGTGAATATTTTTCCTTAAAAATTGATTTGGTGAATTATATTATTAATTTAGAATTTTTGGTAAATTTTGAGAATTTTCTAAAATTAAGGGTATTTTTGGACTAGGAAAAATGTCAAGTGGCAAGACAATTGATGAATAGTAGTAGAAATAAGTGTCAGATGACAGTAGAAATTTTGATGAATGACATTAGGATTTAATGACATATGTAATTGAAAATTAGGAGTCAATTGGATTAGAAATTAGAGGCAAATTAGCTGGTTATTAAAGAAGACCCATTAAAAACCACAAGGTGGTGACATGTGGCAAGTGTCATTTGCCATGCCACACACCTCACTCTCGTAACTTACCCTTGCAAGACTAATATTCATTTGTTTCTGACCTTTGGCTAAATACTCTCTTTTCTTCTCTTCTTCATTTCATTCTTCATTCTTCATCTCAATCTCACGACAGTTTCTCACCCACCTCATCACATTGATTTTGTTCAATCCCTTCACCTTGTTTCTTCAAGAATATGTTATCTCTTTCATCATGTCATAAGAAAAACCTGATCTCTCTCTTATAAATGATGATGATCGCGTGGTATTGAGAAGCTAGGGTTAAGAGTAGTTTGAAGATCATGAAGCTTAAACAAGTAAGTAGTATGTTATTCTTCTTGATATGTTGAATGAAACATACATGATGATAGTTAGATGTTGAAAGATCATGAAATGGTGATGAAAACATGCCGAAGCATAGATGAGAAAAATAATCTTATAGATGTCTTGTTTTTGTGTATGTTGTGAGTGATAATTTATAAATTGTTAGAGAGATTATTTTTAGCTAGAATGATCAATTTAAATGTTGTAGAATGAATGCAGAAATTTATAGAGGGATGATAAATGTTCATGTTCTGTTTTGAAGTCTGATCATGTGGATTATTGGTAGCTGTTATAAAGATGAACTAGAATGAGTTTGAAGCCAAAGAAAAGGCTAGTGTATTGTCTTGAAATGAGAAGAAGTAGGATGATAGTTTTAAGACAAAGTGAAGATGAAAATGAAGTTAAATGTGTGCTGGAATATGTTAGATGGAGTGTTTTCATTGAATATGCATATGTATTTTGGCCATATCTTGATCTGTAGATATCAAAATGGGATGATTTTAAGTTTAGATTAAACTAGAAATATATGAATATATTTTTCATGAAGTAATTGAATTTGAATTACGTCTTTGAGGGTTTCAAAATTTGGCTTAAAATTAAGTACAATTTGGTATCGTAGTGTGAGAATAGTTTAAAGTATTTTAAGTATAACTTGCATAATACTGAACCAAATTATGTTAACTTAGTTTCATTAGAAACTTAAGACAAATTGGAACATTTGTTTAGAAGAATGTAGTGCCTAAATAGTTCATTTTCCTTGTCAAAATGGTCATGAAAAATTGACCCAAAATTTTGTTTTGAAAAAACAGCTGGAATGATGCTTGAATAAGGGATCATTAGGTAGTGCACGATCATGACGCATAAGCACGATCATGACAAAGAGGAACATTAAGGAGTTGCATGATCGTGCACAAGCACAATCATAACAGAGAGGAAACATCATGAGGTTGCACGATCGTGCACAAGCACAATCGTGACATAAAAGGTGCACTATTGTTTGACAACTTTCAACACCCTTCACTCTTTGACCATAACTCCTTCGGACCTTCAATTAACTTAAAATTTGAACCACAAGCTCCTCGCACATTGTCCTTCCTCTCCACATAATTTCATCATCATTTGAATTCACTAGGAATGGATTGATAAATGGTTGGTTAACGAACTTAGGAAGATCAAGTTTCGCAAGATATGATATACGAATGTATCTCAATTCGGAAGTTATGAGATGTTAATGATATAAAAGTGTTCTTAGAAATGCTAATATGATTATAAGGAGATGAGTAATGTGTATCAAGTAAGAATAAAGGAGAGTTTGGATATTGTGTGATCATGTAATGTTAGAATAACATTGGTGAATGATTGATTAATGATATTATAATAATCAAATATATTGAGCTGCGAACCTTAATGTATGATTGAGCGATGAACTTTGAATAACCAAGTGTTCTTGAGGTGTAAACCTAAGAATAAGCTCACATACAAATGATAAGGTTTGAATGATCAAGAAATGTGATTAAGGAAACATACCCGGAATAGTCAAATTAAGCATGCATTACATTACACCTATACGTATGTGTACAATTGAATGTTTATGTGATTGTGCAATTAATAATGTGCATGCAATATGTGTATTGCATAATGTTGATATATAGGATAAAACGTCTGCATACAAATGTTTCCGGATCAAGGAAGCAAATGTTAATCTAGAGCGTACTATGAGTAACTTAGATAGTCTCACATTAATTTATTATTTTGTTTAAATTCTGAATTAATCTACTATGTTATGTGAATGTGTTGATTTTGGACATTGAATGTTCGAGGTGTTTGATGCATGAATCATATATTGGAAGTATTCCTTGCATATATAATTGATATATATGTTTTAAATGATCAAAATGATCTGTTTGACTGCTCTGAATATGAAATGTGGAATAAGTGATCAAAGTGTTATGTGATGCTTTTTGATAATTGGTAAAAGATGTGCATTACATGATGACATGAATTGTTTTTGAACTTGAAACATGAACTGTATGTGTTATGTGTTATGAGTAAGCCATCGATAATAGGTAGCTCACCGAGTTCACAAAACTCACCTTAAAATTGCAACATTATTTTTCAGGCTCAGAGGAGATACCCAGTTAGACTAACTAGAGTCTAACCACTGTATTCGGATAAGAGTTAGAGGTCGGGATCAGTTATATCTGCATATGTCTAAAGTCTTTCTTTTGCATTTATTGTACATCATTTATACGAAATGAAAAATATATTGACTGTATGACTAGAAATATTTAGTAATAGGCCCAGATGATTACTGGAATATATGATAATGTGTTAATTGTTTGTAACACATGCGACTGAAATTTGTTTTTTTGGAATAAAATGGCCTGAAAAAGGTTTATTGTTTCTTCTAAATATGTGTGTAATGCGTGATAAATTTGCATTGAGTTTATTTTAGCATGCCTCCCTCGTAGAGTATATTCTCGAATACCATTGGTATGTTCAGGGATATGCATTATGAGAGTGGGGTGATACACAAGAAGTGAATCTCAACTCTAAATTCAGGTATCAATTAAAATGCAAAAAGATTGGCTTAACTAACCTTTGCTTTGTAGATGATCTCCTCTTATTTTGCAGTGCCAAGCTGGACTCCATTCAAACATTTATAAGGGCTTTTGATACATTCAAAAGCTTTTCTGGACTATAGATCAACTTAAACAAAAGTAACTTCCTCATCTCCAAGAGTGCCAATACATTAGAACTCCTTATTGCACAAAGTACTGGAATGCAATCCAAATGCCCTCCACTTATGTATCTGGGACTACCTGTGACTACCAAAAATACAAATTCATGGAATGCACATATCTTATTAAGAGAATTTAGAAAAGGATTAACTCTTAGGTTAACAAATCTCTTTCCTATATGGGTAAGGTAAAACTCATAAAATCAATACTCAACCCTTTAAGTATATATTGGATTTCCACATATTCCTATCCCAAAACATAATCAAATCAATAAAAAGGTTGCTCAAAAACTTTCTATGGAGTCATCTGGATGGTACAAAAGGTGCAGCTAAAGTAAAATGGCTTGATATATGCCTCCCCAAATATGAGGGCGGACTAAACATCTCTTCAATCAAAACTACAAACTATGCATTAATTATTAAAAGATTTTGGTGGATATTGACAGATAAAAGCTCACTATGGATTAAATGGTTACACTCATATTTCCTCCAAGGTAGATGTATATGGGAAATTGGAAAAAGTACTTCACACTCACACTTCCTAAATGAGTTACTAAAGTAGAGGGATCTGGTACAAGGTGATGTTAGGTTTGATAATTGGTCAAGCCAAGGACAACTCTTGCATTCTTTTTAGACTCCAAGGATCTCACCTATCTCATCACTCCACACCAGGCTCAGCTTAGTGATTAATAAAAACTCCTGGTAGCTTCCTTATAGGTTGAGACATTTGCAACTTACATACCTCCCTAACTTAAACTCTCCTGACATTTCCTATTGGAAAGACTACCCATTCCATAAACTCGCCAATAAAACCACCAAAAACCTCTTGAGAAAAAGATGTTTCAAGGTTGATTGTTACAAGATTGTTTGGAGCAAGGACTTAACTCCAAAATTTTCCTTTATTTTGTGGCTAGCAATTCAGATTAAGCTTAAAACCACTAACAAAATGTGTTACCTATAAGTTGATAAAACTTGTCCAATGTGTCGGATGCATGAGGAAAAAACGGACCATATTCTCTTCACATGTCCATTCAATAATGGCATATAGGAATATGTCACTAGAAAATGTCTATGGCTTGATCCAAGGAATTCCCTCACTGATATTACACAAAGATTGTTTAATCAAATAGCTTATTCGAAATTTAATAGGTTGATTTACATCCTTGCTTTGGGGCTTTGTGTATATACATTATAGAGAGAAAGGAACTTCAGAAAATTTTTCAACAAATGCTTACCAATGGACTCCCTAAAATCACAAATCATCAAAGAAATTAGAAAGTTGATGATGTTGAAGAATCTTAATCAGAATTGCAATGTAAACATCTTATCTTCTCTAAATATTTGAACTTCTAATGTAATGCTTATTCATTTTGTCTCTACTCCTTGTAAGATTGCAATAGGGGTACACTTTTAAGTAATTTGTCTTATTTGTAATGCTTTCATTATTTAATTAAATATCATTTTCCTTTTAAAAAAAATTATATCTTGCAACTTATAAAAGAAAGCCTGGAAAAGTATACAAACAATCTGTTGAACCTATAAGGGAGAAAAATGTGACTAATGTTTTTCTTGTAATAAATCTCTATATTGTTGCTACTTTTGTTGAGAAGCCTTGATTTACTGCTTATTACATGTGTTTCTGATTCCATTCACTTGTTTTTTTATATTGTTGATGTGTTATTCATGTCAAAATAAGTTATTTCTAGTATAACTAGAACTATAATAGGTTTTCTAATCATATATGGTGTTTGCATTCATTAATATGACAATAACTTTTTTTTTGTAGTCTAATTGAAGAGGTGCAAAAGAAAAATGATAGTCAAAAGCTTGATGAACTCGTGGCTGATATGGGAGTGATAAGTCCTTAACATAATAAACTTTTTAAAATGAGTGTGAAAGCATCTGGCAAGAAAGAAAATAATATGGCTATTGAAGCCTTGTACAAAGTTCCCAGTGAGTATTTGCAATCCATTAAGAATGCATTGGAAGAAGAGATAAGCTAAAAAGTAGAAGTTGAAAATGAGAGAATGAGAAAAAAATTAGAACAAAAGAATGTTGAATGCATGGAAATGAAAAGGCAACTAGAACAAAATAAAGTTGCTAGAGAAGAAATGATAAAACAAATATTCTCCCTCGTTCAATCTCATCTTGGGCAAGCTAACATCACTATTATTGTACATTATCTTATTATCTTTTTTGTTGAAACTAATTGCTTATCTTTAAGCTTTCTAAATTTGTTCATAAAAATAATTGAATCATTGTGCTATTAGTTTTTGGACTATATTGTTGTCTTGATTAAATTGAGGTCAAAATAAAGTAATTAGTATTTCATTCTTTAGATATATCAACCTATTTATGAGCATAGTAATTCTACAATTCTAATCTACTTTTTTTTTTTCTCTGTAAGAAGGTGATTATTAGGAGTAGATAAGGAGATATTTGGTAAAAGATTTTGGAGTAGTCGTACATATTGGTTTTATTTAGTATTTTGATTATTTCACTTACATTCCATAAAAAAATAGAGGAAGATAATATAGGTGAATATTGTAGCTAGTAATTTTTTGCTTTTCTATTTTGAATATATTAAAAGTTGAATTTTACAAGTCCTTATGAACTATGTATATATATAAGTGCAATTTTTTGGTTATTTACATTTGATAATGGTCACAATTAAGATATACATTAATCTATGTATACTGCTTTTAATATATATATGAATGTTACCTACTTAATGACAAGAGTTTACTTATATATATATATATATGTATGTATGTATGTATAAGGATGTTGGCTACTTATTGACAAGAGTTTACTTATAAATTGATACAAATTGTTCTCTAAAAAAATCACTTTATTATCTTATAAAGACTTAAATTGTTGCAAAACTTGAAGCAACATTATTTATTTTGTTGCTTAACTAATTTTTTTTTATCTTATATTTGTAAGAGCGCTACTTTATTTAAGAATTATGTTGCCTTAACAAAAAAGCAACCATAATTACAATTATAATTATACTTTTGCCTTTTGACTAAAGCTCTTTTTGCGATAATGACTATTCCTCCAACGACAAAAGATGTGAATATGATTACCATTAAACATTAACAGGACTGACAACCTGAATTATGAATACACAATACCAAGCCAACACCTCACTGGAACTTTTATTTAGTACAAAAGAGCTAGCTCAAGCTTATCAAGGATAAACTTCAATGAGAGATCTTAATCCCAACATGGGAATTATCTTGTAGTCAGTGAAACCAGCTGTGAAAATGATTTTAGCCCATTCCTTTTCTTTCCTTTCTTGGCCAGTAGATAACACCATCATCAGCATATCAAACTGGAGTTGTGTTTCGGTTGATTCTTCGTCATAAAGTTCCTGGTTCCCCAGAACCATATCTATGATTATAAGCTTTCCTCCTTCCCTTCCCTCAATTGCTTCCTTGCACTTCTCAAGTATCTTTACACATTCTTCATCGTTCCAGTCATGGAGAATCCACTGATCACCATTAACAAATAATCATCAAAAGATGATCTAATTTGCAGAAAATTGGTCAAGTATATTACAAAAGAAAATGACACCTTGCCATATATATATATACATATATACCTTCAATAGAATTGCATGAGCAGGAGGAATTATATATATATACATAAATACCTTCAATAGAATTGCATGAGCAGGAGGAATTGCTTGAAACACGTCTCCTCCTACGTATTTCAAGTTTTTGCAATCTTGCAAATTAGCAACGACATGGGGAAGGTCAAACAAAGTGCAATCCACGTTGGGGAATGTTACAGCTATAGCCTTGGCTATAGTTCCTGTTCCACCTCCAACGTCCAACAATGACTTCAACCCTTGGAAGACGTCCTTGCAGTCATGAATGAGAACATCTGCAATCATTCGATCGTCACTAGCCATGGCTTCATTGAGAAAATTGTTAAGCCTTGGTTCATGTCTAGCATATTCGAACACCATAAGCCCATGAGCAGTCTTAAATGGGGTAGTATCATCATTTCGGAACCAGGCACTGAGGTATTGCCATGGTTGTGTCAGTATAGGGTCAAGTATGAATAATGGCAACGGAGTTACACTGAAGGGGTTGTTCTTAAGTAAAAGTTGTGGTGCGTTAGTGAGAACAAACCCTTCTTCATGGTTACTTTGGCCAAGTTTTCTTCGTTCAGAGAAACTAGAATGAACCAAAATACGCATCAAGCGAGAGAGGCAATGGACTTTAGTAGGATGAAGGACAGATATGGAAGCAGAAACCTGAGATAGGGTCATGGGTTTGCCATGGCTATGGATGATATCTGGTAGTCCAAACTGAACTGCACATAAAAGAGACATGGAGTCTATGAATTTGAATATGTGGCTCCATATGTGGGCTTGGGATTGGAGTAGCTCAGAGTGATGCTCCTCTCTCTTAGCGGAATCCATTATGACTTTGAGTATCCCACAATCGAATCTTGCACCCTTTTTTACATGTCGGGATCGTCTCTTTAATTTTTATAGGGTTTTATTTTGTCTCAAATAAATTTATTTATCATTTATTTACAAGGGACTCACATATGAAACTCGTATAAACGAACGACTAAGATTTAAGGGATAGAACAAGACACCGTAAAATTGAACAGAAAATTCGGACTCTCTTTTTATAGTTGGTCAGTAGTAATCATATTGTAATTTTTGTTTTGAAAGAGAAAGCCAGAAAAGAAGTTTCTTTCTTGAAAAAATACAGAATGACCAGAGACGAAAGTTACTATCTTGTTGATTTTTCCAAGGTATGGTCTTCTGGTAAAATCGAAAATTATTAACAACTTCTAAATCAATAGGATCTGATTGTCTTAATGGTTACTTTCAGATGACTCAATTTTTCCTTGTCTACAACAAACAACGATGATAATGAAGTTGAATTACTGTTATACTCTTCTTCTTCTTTTTTACGTTGATGTAGATATGGGATATTTTCAATTTTAGGGTATCCAAGAAAGGACAGTCTCATATAATTAATATAATTAGACCTTAAACCTGATAATTTTGACTTTTTAAAAATATGCTAATTAAAAATATGACTACGCAATCCAAAGTCTCTACAGCTTTATTAATAACAATCTTTTATTTAGGACTGCAATGCTCTTTCATAAATGAGAAAAATGATAGAATTAGTTTGGTGGAGTTGATGCTCTATGTATTGAATTGGCATATGTTATCTTAGTGGAGAACCTCAAACATACACCACGGAAAGTACTGTTGCTCCTGCTGCTTTTATATCGAATACCATAAGCCATTTTCATCTCTAAATAAATTATATGAGTTTAGATTAAAGACTGTTATAACAGGTCGAATCACTTATACTCTAATTTAATAGGTAATTTAAATCTATAAATAAAATTAACCAAGGTACTACTCACTATTACAACTACAACAGGATATGACATACTTCTCTGATGGATGTCGATATTCCACTCAATACTAAAAATAATAATTTTTGATTAAAAACTAGAATTAAACTTGTCCTTTTTTTATTTTTGAAATATTGTGTCTTATTTAACTAAATATAATTAACTATATGATATGTGATTATTATTTTAAATTTTTTTACTATATATATCTATATATCTTTATTTCTATTTTATTTGTAGTAGCTCATTATCAATTATTATACAAATTTAAACCAAATTACTATGTTTCATGCTCTATAGAAATAAATCTTTATATTTATATTGAATAAGAAAAAGCATAACTCTATATTAAATAGTCATACTTTATAAAAAAAAATTGAACAACGGAATATATTTAAATTTAAAATCATTTTATATA